>JAAGEH010000286.1:29821723-29837823 GCA_011751065.1 Lasiurus cinereus | reverse complement strand
AAGGAAGGAAGGAAGGAAGGAAGGAAGGAAGGAAAAGAAAATAAGTTTTTCTAAGATTCTTGGCCTAATAAAAATTCTAGAAGTCAGAGCTTACGATTTCACAGTTTCACATATGAAGTAAAGTAAATGGTTAAATAGCTCCCCCATTTTCACACAGCTAATATAGAGTCCACTAGGATTTGAGATAAGAAGGAAATGTCAATCTTTTTTTTTTAATATATTTTTTATTGATTTTTTACAGAGAGGAAGGGAGAGGGATAGAGAGTTAGAAACATCGATGAAAGAGAGACATCGATCAGCTGCCTCCTGCACGTCCCCTACTGGAGATGTGCCCGCAACCAAGGTACATGCCCTTGACCGGAATTGAACCCGCAACCTTTCAGTCAACAGGCCAATGCTCTATCCACTGAGCCAAACCGGTTTTGGTGGAAATGTCAATCTTAATCACAATACAATGCAGTAGGAAAATCTGCTGGCAGACACTTACAGATACCCTCTTTCCAAAAGTAATATAGGTACAAGACATATTGTTGATATTTCCCAAGTTTAAGAAGATTAATCTAGGTCTATTCTTTATTTTTATGATTATTGTTTTTTTTTTGTATACAGAAAGTATAGCCAGGATCTTAGAAATAATATTTTAGGGTCAATTTGAGTGTGGGAGCAGAAACATTCAGTTGAGTAGGGGATAAAGAAAAATAAAAAGAAAAGAAGGAGGCGAAAAAGGAAAAAAGATACTAGTCCAGGCTAAATTAATAAACCTAAAGCCAACATCCTTTCGCTGAAGTTAGCCTGGCTCTTATTGCATTGGATATATGAGCTAAAGCATCAGGGCTCTCTTATGGGCAAGAATTGATATGAATGTGTTTGTCCTTAATAACAAGAAGACCTAGAAGATGTCAACCAAAAGTCTCTTAAAAATGGCTTGAACTCATACCCCACACCATTAGGTACCTGAAATAAGGAGAGGGAAACTGAGATTGCAAAAATGACTGCCACCAGTGTCTTAGTTCCTGGGAGAGTCCTTGCTGTTGCATGCCTCTCTGGCAGGGTCCCCAAGATCAGTAAGTTGTTTTACTTCACCTATGGTCTATACAATTATACAAACTAAAGTTATCTGCATCTTGCCATTCAAAAAATAAAGAGGGACTCACAGAGAAAAAATCCACTCTGTTTCTAAAAAACAGCTTTAGGTAAACATCTCTTCAACCAGAGAGGAAAATAAAGGAGAATTCATAAGGACTACATGTAGCTATTCTACCAGAAAGGAATGCAATAATCAAAAGGATAATACAATCTGAGTGAAAAGAAATGAAAGAAAAATTTAGAAAACAAATTAATCAAGTGTCAAAGATAATTTAGAAAAAACAAATGCATCCTGTACTAAACCAAATAGAGCATGGGATCTATGGACGAAGAGCTTAATGATGAGATAATCAGTAAAAATGTGAGGTTGTAGGAGAGCTGGTGGTAGTTAGGAAACAAAGTGAAGAGAATGGTGCTATTGCAGAAATAATGGACATTGTAGAGCCAGAAAGTAAGAATTAAAAAGACCATTTGTAATGATAAAGTTTATGGCTGGAAATTATAACACAGAGTTAAGACAGGAAAGTCAAAACAAGAAAATGGGTTTTGTGGATAAATGCTAGATTTTGAGGACAGCAACATCTAGCCTTCCTGATGCAGAAAGCCGAACAAGCAGAGCAGACAAATTAAAATTAAATATTTTCCTGAAATGAGAAAGTAACTAAATTTACACATTGACAAAGTTCAGTTTGTTCCAGAAAAGTTCATAGAGAACATTCATAACCAAAACATATTTTATTGAAATTATTAAATTATAAGAATAAGAAAAAATGCCAAAGGCATTCAAACAAAACAAGCTAGAGAGAGAGAGAAAGAGAGAGAGAGAGAACAAACCCAGACTTCTTTAAGGCTATCATTGTGGATTATATTCAAGTGATGGTGTTTCCAAGGAAAAAGGGAGTGAATTGAAATGCCATTCCTAGCCACATCACCATTAATAGATTGAAAGAAAAAAACAAAAGCAAATCTGATTATCAGAAATTTGGGAGACATATTATTTACAAGGACTTCTTTATACAATGTATGCATCTAAGATACCAGTCAAAACAATAAAATTCTGACATTATAATGATTGTGCCTAAACAAAATATCAATTTATAAATGGAATAAACTTACCAAGTAAAAGGAAAAATTTGTGTTTGTTTTTTTTAAGTAAAACAGCCGAGACAGGTTTGGCTTAGTGGATAGAGTGTCGGCCTGTGGACTGAAAGGTCCCAGGTTTGATTCTGCTCGGGGGCATGTACCTTGGTTGCAGGCACATCTCCGGTGTGGGGTGTGCAGGAGGCGGCTGATCGATGTCTCTCTCTCATCGATGTTTCTGACTTTCTATCCCTCTCCCTTCCTCTCTGTAAAAAAATCAATAATATATATATATAAAAAATAATAATAAAACAGTGGTAAATTGTACACAAGTGACATGTTTAAACTAAGGGACTAAAAGTCATAAAATAAATGACCATGCAAGAGTGTAATAAATGATTATAAAACATAGAACTATAAATCAGGTTGATAATATTAAAATTTGAAAAAATGGCCCTTAAGAAAAAATGTGAAGGAGGGAGTTCAAGATAGTGGTGCAGGAAGATCCTAAGCCTACCTCCTCCCACAGACACAACAAATCTACAACTATATAAGGGATAATTACCTCTGAAAGAGAACAGGAAACTGTATGAATAGAGCCTTCCCAACAGTGATAGCACCAAGAATTGTAAGACATGCAGGGACATGACCCTATTAAGGAAAAACACACATAACAAAATTTTCCCAGAAAAGCAAGGAATTTAGGACCCCCAACTCTTGAATCCTGCACAGCAAAAACAACCCCCAAACGGGTGGCTTTGAAAACCAATGGGTAATATACCAAGGAAAACTAGAGAATTGAAGGAAAAGAAAATCCTGTTTTTAAAGGACCCCCCCACACACAGAATCCCTCAACCTAGAAAGGTGGGTGGTAAAAAATCAACCAATGAACTTGTGTGCATTTATGTATAGCTCGTGGACTCAGAAAATGGGGTGGTGAGGGCCTTGGGGGAGGGATAGGACAGGAGAAGACTGGAAGAGGTTAATGTGGGGAAAAAAGAGGAATTATGTAACACTTTTAACAGTAAAGTTAAAGAAAAAATACACTGGATAGAAAAGTATATAGATCACAGGTGACAGAGACCTACTTGCTAATCTTGTGGAGACTGCATGAGAGACAGAGGCTACAGGAGAGACAAGTGGCAGGTGGGATTTTCTCCAAGGACTAAGAAACTGGAGGCATTTTGCAACCTCAGTCTTTTGTGCTGAGGCCAGCACTGGTGGACACCATTTGGGGATTTTTCCTCTAGCTTGCTATTGCTAAAGAGTGCCACCTATCTCTACAATGGGGCCTCACCTCACAATAGGCTGGGTGATAAGTCTACACAACAACATGCCCACAGCCACAGTGGTTAGGTTTTGCAGCCAGCTTCAAGGGAGCCAGCCCCACCCTTTGGTGTTCTAGCAGCAGTTCTACCCCCACCAAAACAAAAGAGCTTATGCAGCCCATACAGGCATACCCTAGAGCAACTAGCTTCGGTGATCATAGGACATTGTACTGCTGGGCCCCATAGAATATCTCCTATATAAGGTCATTTACCAGGAAGACATAGATTGTCTATATAATGCATAAAAACAATCATAGAGAATTAGGTAAAATAAGGAAACAGAAGGCTATGTTTAAAATGAAAGAACAAAACAAAATCTTAGAAAAAGAACTGAGTAAAATGAAGATGAGCAATCCTATCTAATAAGAATAATATGCAAATTGACCATAACTCCAACACACAAGATGGCCACCCCCATGCGGTCAAAGATGGCTGCCTCCATGTGGACACAAGATGGCCATAACAAGATGCCCAGCAGGGGAGGGCAGTTGTGGACCATCAGGCCAGCCGGGGAGAGTAGTTGGAGAAAGACCAGGCCTGCAGGGGACAACAGTTAGGGGTGACCAGGCCAGTAGGGGAGGGCAGCTAGGCATTGATGGGGCTGGCAGGGGAGTAGCTAGGGGGTGATTAGGCTGGCAGACAGAAGCAGTTAGGGACAACCAGGCAGGCAGGCGAGTGGTTGGGAGCCAGCAGTCCTGGATTGTGAGAGGCCCAATTCTACTAAACGGTCAGTCAGACATCCTTCAAAGAGTCCCAGATTGGAGAGGCTGTAAGCTGAGCTGAGGAACAGCCCTCTCCCCATGCATGAATTTCATGCACTAGGCCTCTAGTCTATCTAATAAAGAATTCAAAATAAAGATCATAAAGATGCTCATTGAACTTGGAAGATGAACAGATAAACACAAAAAGAAAGTCAACATTGGTATAGAAAAATAAGAAGGTACTGTGCCAATCAGAACTGAGGAATACACTAAAGGAAATCAATTCAGATCATATGATACAGTATAAAATATATGGAATACAGAGAAGTGGGAATCAGCTATCTGGAATATACAGTAGGTAAACAGAAAAAAGAAAACTTTTCTTTTTTTATTTTTTATTGATTTCAGAGAGAGGAAGGGAGAGGGACAGGGAGATAGAAACATCAATGATGAGAGAATCTTTGATTGGCTGCCACATCCCCTACTGGGAATTGAGCCCACAACCCAAGCAGTTGCCCTGACCAGGAATAGAACCATGAACTCCTGGCTGATGGGTCAACACTCAACCACAAAGCAATATTGGTTGAGGAGAAATACACATTCTTGACCCCTCCCAAGAATTAAAAATATGGGGAGTGGGGACCAACAATCTGTGTATCTGTTCTAACAAGCTCTTTAGGTGATTCTGATGTATGCTAATATTTGAGAACCATGGCTTTGTGTTCTCTAATCTCAATATTTATAAAAATTATCTGAAGAGCTTGTTTATATGCATAGGGCAAAGTTAATAACAATTGTATTTGTAAATTGATCAATTGATTCTAAATTTATGTGGAAATTCAGAGGGACCCAAAGAGCTATGGCAAACCTGAAAAATCCTACAAAGCTGGTTGTCTAGCACTAAAAGAAATGAATACTTAATAATAGATATAGTAATTAAGCCAGTGTGTCAGAGAAGCAAGGATAGGCATATAGAAAAAAAAGAGAAAATCCAGAAATGAACCTGCATTATATGGTTGTCTAATTTATGATAACATTGACACAAATACAGCAGCAAATGCATTTCATTTCCAATAAATTGTGCTGTGTTAAATGGATGTATATTCGGATTAAATACTATGATAAAAAGACATAGGGTGACTGAATAAATAAATAAAAACAAGATCCAGGTACATGCTGCATACAAGAGACTCACTTCAGAGGTAGACACACACATACACTAAATATGAAAGGGTGGAAATGGATATCCCATATGAATGGAAAGGAAAGGAGAACTGGGGTAGGTTGCTAATAAAACTAAGAGTGTAACAAAAGTCATAGAAGCACATTACATAATGATGAAGGGATCAATTCAACAAGTGGATATAGCACTTGGAAGTATCTATGCACTCCACATAGGAATAGCAAAATACATAAAGCAAATATTAATAGATATAAAGAGACTGACCCTTTTACAATAATTAGAGAATTTAACACCATACTTATATCAATGGATAGATCATCAGAAAATAAATAAGGAAACATTGGCTTTATATGACATATTTAATCAAGTGGACTTAATAGATATATACAGTATATTCCATCCAAAGGATGAAAACAATCTTGCCATTTGTGATTACAGGGGAGGATCTAAAGAGTATTATGCTAAGTGAAATAAATCAGACAAAAAATTACTGTATGATTTTATTTATATGTACAATCTAAGAAAACAATAACAAGTGATCAACCAAAGCAAAACAGAAACAGACTCACAGATATAGAGAACAAACTGTTGGTTGCTAGAATGAGTGTGTTGGGGAAAGGCAAAATGTGTGAAGGGGATTAAGAGGTACAAACTTTCAGTTATATAAACAAGTCACAGTGTTGTAATATCCTGTCGGAAACCCAACATTGTTCTCACTAAATGGATGTAAACAGGAGGCTTAAAGGCTGGTCAACCTTAACTGTTCTGAAAGGTCAGAGCTAATCACTCACTGTTTAGTTGAAACATTGTTGGCTGAAGCAACCTCTACCTGTTTGTTTCATGTTAATTTCTGTTTTGTTATTTCCTGCCTAAAGGCTAGGGGTGTGTCCCAAACCCTTAATAAAAGGGAGAAAAAGGCCAGAGCAAGTGGCAGTCCTTTCCACTAGAGGAAGGCTCCAGCCTGGCCCCCCAATATCACCAACTTAATGTTTTCTAGTCTCTCGTTTCGTTTGTGTGCGACCTCCTTCAGAACCCAAACCCTGAACCGGGAATCCTGAACCACGCGGGACGTGGAAAGAGGTTCCTACATCATGCGGCACAGGGAATATAGTCAATAATATTGTAATGATTTTATATGGTGACAGATGGTTATTAGACTCACCAAGGTGATCATTTCATAAGGTAGCCTATATAACAGAAGACTAATGTGCAAATTGTTCCCTAGACCAGGAATTTCACCAGGAGTTCAACCAAGGGGCAAGGATGGCCTACCAACTTCCCAGGACCCTTCCCTTGGACAGCTCTGTCCCTAACCACCCCTCTCCCCCATTGGGGAGGGCGGACTGGGCCCCACATATGCACAAATTTTTGCACTGGGCCTCTGGTATAGATATAAAATCACTATGTTATAAACATGAAAATAATGTAATAATTGTATGTTAACTACACTTCAAAAAATAAAAATCATATATTAATTAGACTAAAGAATAGTACTTTCTTAATAGATAATGTCTAATTAGAACACAAAACTATAATTTCCAAATATACTGTATCATTTTTTTCAATCATAAGTATATAAAAAACAATTGTCAGATATACAAATATATACAAGAGTGTGTGTTCATCTATATTCATATGTATATATTTATATATACATCAGATATATTTCATATGTATGACTATATTTCTATCAATACTTAGAACAAATGTAAACATAACTAAAATCTTAATAATATAATTAATATGATCAATTTAAAGAAAATATGACAAATTCTACCTGCAAACAACAACTATATCTTTTCAATAATCAATAAAATATATATTAAATATCTTTAGCTTGAAAACAGCCCGGGGAAAATATTCTGCTAGTGAGAATTAATTAACAAATATATAATTGAGATGTCTTACCTGTATGCCACCTAAACAAGTACTCTAAAATAATGCTTTCAATGTCTTCCTCATAAATTATTATGTTTAATTTTCATATTAATGCCTTAAAAAATAGGACATTCTTACCTGGCTTCTTAGACTTGATGTATGTGATTGTATTAAATGAGGCATTTAAAAGGATTTTTTTCTTTTTTTGCAAAGGAGAGTCAAAGTACTTGCATATGTGCTTCAAATTCTGGGAAGCAGCATGGAATGTCAGTGATTGATGAGCTAGTTATTTCAGAATTCCATTTTATGATAGTATTTCAGAAATGTTAAGTCTTGTGGCAGTTTTGCCAGATCAAAAAGCTGTAATTCAATGATGACAATAATGCTGAGCAGTTAGTTCTAGCTCCATAGTTTGATGCTATCTTTGCATTTGCAGATCAATCCCCCATACACCACTGTCACATAAAAAACACCCCATTGCACTGTACAATTTGGCATGATTGCCTAAGAGGCCTGGATTGAACTGGCATTAATTAGCTATGTCATGCTATTATTCATTCCCCATGAATTTGCTCTTACCATTCAGATCAGGGATGAATTCGCTAGCACAGCAGTATGTAGAAACAATATATGCTCTACTTGCTTGTGTTTCATCTAGTATTCCTAATACTAGTACACAGAAAAGTCAGTGTTGTTGAATTTAATGCACTCTCAATTTTATTCTATTCTTTCTATCCTCTGCCTTTCTTAGCACAAAAAAATTTACATGTTAAGAGACTATCCCCAGTTTGAAATTTGCAAGTGAAACTCAGCTCTCTTTCTTCATTCTATGCCAGTTTTGTTTTATTCTCTTAGCCACGATCTCCCCTACCTATTACATACTCCAGTCTGCCAAGGGACCCTTTCTTAAAATGTTTAAGAAGTATTTCTTCCTGTCTTCTTATATGAGGTCGGATACATGTCACTGTTTATCCTGAGTCAGAAACCCCTAAAAGGGATAATTTTATTTAGTGACAATGCATTTAATTAAATACTATGAAAATATAATTATCTAATATGTTACGTAATGGCCTTACATAAACATCCTGGCAATATTGATTTTAAAACTATTGCTGAGCATCTGAAAACATTTTATTGTCCAGTATGTCTGATCCAGAACTTTATTATTTGTTAAAACTTGTCTACATCCAGGCAAGAATATAGGGCAAGGAGCTTAATTTTGTGGCCCATATAACATGATCTCACTCATATATGGAATCTAATGGACAAAATAAACTGATGAACAAAATAGATCCAGAGACACTGAAATATGAAATGGATTGTTGCATCTCAGAGGAAAGGGTAGGGTAGGGGTTAGGTGTGTGGGAAGAGATCAACCAGAGAACTTGTATGCATATATGCATACCCCAAGGATACAGAAAATAATGTGGTAAAGTCCTGGGATAGGGGACAAGCTAGGAGGGGGGAGGAGGAATCTTTGTAAAAAATAAAGATTTTAAAAATACTAAAAAAATTGTAGACAATCTTCCAGATAAAAATACTAAAAAATTAAAGATAGTCTTCCAGATTGTGTTTTAAAAATGCTTGAAAAGCACTATATAATCTTTTTCTTCTCATGATTCTAATACATAGATTGAAGAACAAACGTGTTCTCTAGAATGCCTTTTTAAAAATATGTTATTAGAACTGGTTTCATAATATTGGTGGTTATTCATTAAGAAATTTTAAACTGCTGGTTACAAAAAATTCTCTCTTAGCAACAAAAGTCATCAGGCAAGCTAGCTGCATGGCTGCTTAATTGAGTAGTCTAGAAACATGACACAGTACCTTGCCATTCTCAGTATGTCAGCTTAGCTCCTGTCAAAGTAGAGAGATGGTTGCTGCAATTTCAGCCATTCTATGCAATCATTTCCTTGCCCAGTAAAATAAAAAAATTTCCTGGGCAATCCCAAAACACGTTCCCATATTTTATTGGTCAGGATTGTATCACATCATCAAAATCACTAACAAGAAGAGTACGGCTGCCATGACTGACTTAGACAAATCACTAATTACCCCGGACCTCAGGAGAGTGTCATCCTTCCCAGAATCACAATGAGGATTTTGCCATTTGAAAAAAGGGAGTTCAGAAGGCAAGCTGTAGTGTCTGAGATATTGGTTTGCTGAATTAACTAATTCATTTTTCATTTCCTATGAGAATGGAACTCAATGTAGGTACATAATCTTTAGTGAAATTTAGGACCTTGATAGGAAAAAGCCTTTATATTTGAGGCAAATAATAAAGGAGTAAACCAGGAAAAAAAAAACATTTCTAGAGTGAAGATCAGTTACTTCTCTGACAAATGTGTATGTTAGTTAATAAGAGGTAGCAAAGGGGGTTAAGAAAACTCCAGGTAAGGAGATAAATAAAGCTAAGGGAGGCACTGAAACTATAATGGTTAAGAAGACAAATGTATCTTTGTATTTTTGTTTTTAATTTAAATAAGGGCAAATAATAAAAGTTCAAAAAATTCTTGCTCACTTTTTGCAGATTTTATATTTTCCTTTCTTCATTTTGTTATATATTTAACAGGTGTTCTTTGTGATTGGCATTTAGCAGTGAAAGACATGGACAGGAGTCTGAATTCATAAAGGATCCCTTCCCTCAAGATGGTTACACAATAGATGAAACAAATAATAAAGGGACAAATAGTATTAAGATAGTGCATAGTATAAAGAAAAACACATAGTAAATAATAAAATAATAAGGAACAAAATTATATAATCTCTTAGAAGTTGATAAATCCTTTTTCTTTTATAAAGAGAAAAATGTAAGGCAGGATAATGGAGATTAGAAGGGTGGGCAGAATACAATTTTAAACAGGGTATTTCAAGCACACCTTAATTGAAGTGGTATTTGAACAAAGACTTTCTGCTATTCAAATCTCCTCCCTCTCTTAATGTTAAATTGCAAGTCTGAAATTTTTGAAGTGTTAATCACTGCTGATAAAATATTAAAATATATCATTTTATTAAATAATGCAATATTTTATCAAACTATGTTAGTAAACTATGTGTCAGAAAATATTGTTGTTTTTTTCTTTAAATATATCTAATAATAGCATTCAGTTTCTGCTATGTATTGTATTAAAAATCACCATGCAAATTGATTTTATCCTTAAATTATGACTTGTTCTAGGTTTGTGCAGGCTATTTATTCCTTCCCCTGAGTTCTTTCCAACCAATTATGTACTCAAAAATGTAGCTTTCCAGTCAGCTAAAATAGAATCTCCTTTTTTATTTTCTGGGAAGGATGTCATCTACTACAGAGAAGTTAAATTTGAGTAAAAGGACAGAGGCTTATGAAAGATTGAGAGGAGTTTTCATCCCTTACCAATCAAAATAGCCATTGATCAACCCTAGGGACCAAAGGTTTAAAAATCTTTGTATCCAGCTAGCTATTTAGAATGACTATTGATTTATTTGATGTAAAATATAGAAAAAGCTATGTTAGGCATATTTAATTTAACCAATGTTTATATTTTATGTCTTTTGATGACTTTCTCTCTCTGGATATCTAATACTTTTGTTTCCTGGGTCACCCATGATCACCAGTCCCCCTTCACAAACTGCTCAAGCTTTGAAATTCTGAATCTCTTTTTCACCTTTCACGCTTATAGATAAATCTTTAGTCCTTGCTAGTATCCAGGTACTAATTTGGAAGATTACTTTGCACAAAAGTACATCTACATAAGAATTTTATATTTTGCTCTAAATAATATAGTCACATTTTTGGCAGGATCTTGCATGCTTTAATCCAAATGGAGACAGTAGAAAATAATAGATAAGTAATAGACATTGTAGAAAAGACGGTTTGGTTTAAATCACAGCTCTGGCTAAAATATAGAGGTCCCATTCTGTAGGAAATGCTTTCATATTTATTTTTTTCTAGTTCTCACTACTGGAGATTCGAATTGCAGTGTAATATAGTAGGAAAAAACTCCAATAAGTTGGCATATCTCTTGCAACAGTTTAGTGACTTCATATTATAGAACTTATTAGTACCCGCCCCACAAGGATGTTTGGAAATATGGTAGATGTTTTAGAAGTAACATATTTTGAGTGGGTCCTGGCAATAGTGGATGGAGCCAAGCATGTTGGATATTCTTTCAGTCTTAGAGAAATCTTCCACTATGATAAACTGTATTACATAAAATGCTAATAGTGTCCCTATAGAGATACAGTTGAATATGAATATTGATAGGGGCAATAAAAGGGTATAAAAAGGAGACCTTTTAGTCAACACTATTGAATATATGGTGACATAAGCAAAGACATGTTATGACAATTTTAGGAAAGTGGGAAGAAAAAATGCCTGTTTAATTACAAAAGTAGTTAGCCTTTTTTACTTTTAAATTTAATGTAGTAGCTCTCATTTTTTTTCACCGAAAAAAACTGAAACTCAGAGAGGTTAAATAATTCATAAAAATTCAACGTATTAGTGAGTGATGGAGGTAGGATTCCAACACAGTTGCATTGAACTCTGAAGTTCACATTAAGGCACTGCTGCATTATCTAATGTAATCAACTTATTAGTAGGAACTTACAAATACTATGTATAAATATACTTTCATCACAAACTTATTTTTTCTTGGTCTCAAGTCTTGTGTAAAAGTTGAGGGCAAATAAATTTTGATATTCATAATTTCAAAAATACATATGTGATTTTCTTTCAGAGGATCAGAAAGACTAGTATGTTAAAGAGTGAAATGTAAAGTTGATGAAATTGTATAATATATTAATTAATGGTGTTGTTGGGTTCAATTTAAGGCTTTGTTATAGCCCAGCTATTGTCCCTGTAACTTTATAGTCACTTTCTGAGCTGATTCTGAGCTGGCCTTGTGACTTGCTTTGGCCAATAAAATGCTACAGGAGTCAAGATGTGCTTTCATAACTTTCTTGTTTCCTCCTTAAACCCTGATACCTTCATGAGAATGAGTCTGTGCTACCCTCTAGAAGATGGGACATTGAGTGCAGCAGAGTTCAGTTATTTTAGTCAAGGCCATGCTAGACCTCACTACAGCAGATGACCTGAAACATATGCAACAGGCCAGACTAAGTCAGCAAATTCACCCACTACTCCTCCACTGGTATGTAGGGATGATATATGAGTGAACACAGATGAGATAAAAATTATTTTCTAACTGACCCATAGACTCATGAGCATTACAAATACTTACATAAAGCCATTAAATTTTAGGTTGGCTTGTTATTTAGAAATAGCTAACTATTATGAGTGATTTGGGGGAGGTTAGTTTTTTTTAAGCCCAGTATTAATGTCCCATGGGAATCAGCACTACTCTAGCTTCTCAGGAACTGGAAACTCTGAGTGCATCAATAGACCACATTCTAAATGTAGATTTTGGCAAATCTATCCAGGGCACAAAAACATCAGCACCAGGGTGGCTCCTTCAGACATCTTCTCAAGGGAGCTATTTATCAGTGAAGAAAATGGTGCACTCTTCTTGAGATATTAGCTGGAAGATGTACTTGTTAACATATGAGTAACCACTTTAGGATATTCTATGAGATCAAAATTTCTTTCATTCAAGCTACTGGAATTTGAGTCACTATATTGGAAATTAAAATAAAACTTGTTCATATTTTAGATGCTTATAATGATAAAACATTTGTCTTACCAGTTATAAAGCAAAGATATATTTCAATGTAATTAATCACACCTGTCTAAGATGGTTCAACTGAAGCCAGGATGCTTGTCCAAATGACTTTTTTGGCATAATTTCCCAACCATAAATATGTATTTTAATCACAAGGAATTATTACCCAAGGAATTTTCTGTACTATATATCACATTATCACTCAGTATAAGTACTTAATATTTTTAGGTAAGTCAGCTTCAGTATTTAAAACATTTTGCTAAATCCCTAGAGCTAATTATTGAGCAATTAGCATGCAATAAACTTTGAAGCAATCTTCAAAAAAGAGAAGGTTTAAGTGGGAGGATTTAAAAACTGGAAATTACAATAATCAAATCTTGTGGTCAGAGACATTAGTTGTTGCTGTGAGGTCTTTGGAAGCTAAACATGGCTATAACCCACAATGAATGAATAGCTGACATCAGCTCATCTTGTATCAAATCCTACATAAACAGAATGGTTGGGATGAGAATCTTCCAAAAGTATTTCAGCTCATCATTTACACAGAACATTCTTACAGCTTCACTGTCATCCAAATTAGAGAGGAGGTGAAGAAGGAAACATTGAAATTCTGAAAATCATCTCTTCTCCACCAAAATGTCATCTTTCTTGGTTTGGAATTAAGTAGGGTTGGCTCAGCCACCCGGTAATGTTCCTATGAGTGTTCTGAAAAACAATATAAAAGACTTGGAAAAATCTTTCAGAAAATATAGGCAGTAAAATCTCAGACGTCTCTCATAGTAATATTTTTTCTGATACATCTTCTAAGGCAAGAGAAACAAAGGAATAAATAAACAAATGGGACTACATCAAAACAAAAAACTTCTTCACAGCAAAAGAAATAAACCAGCATTGAAATGAGAAAGAAACACAATGTGTGGGAGAGCATATTTCCCAATGATATATCTGATAAGGGGATAATATCCAAAATGTATAAAGAACTTATGCAACTCAACACCAGGAAGACAAATAATCCAATTAAAAATTACATGGAACCTGACTAGAGACTACTCCAAAGAGGATAGTCAGAGCCCAAATAATGCTCAATGTCACTAATCATCAGAGAGATGCTAATTAAAAGTACAATGAGCATTTGTTCTAGATCTATGAAATATTCCATTGATATTTTAATAATGATTGCATGAACTTGTATGTAATACTTTCAACAATAAAGATAAATTTAAAAAATAAAGTACATATCTTATAGACAGGAAAAAAAAAACTAGAGCAGGTGTCACCTCACACTGACAGAATGGCTACCATCAATAAATCAACAAACAACAAGTGCTGGCAAGGATGTGGAGAAAAGGTAACACTAGTGCCCTATTAGTGGGAATGCATCTGGTGAAGCCATTGTGGAAAACAGTATAAAGTTTCCTTAAAAACTTAAAAATAGAACTTCCTTTTGACCAAATGATTCCACTTCTGTGAATATACCCTAAGAATCCCAAGATATCAATCCAAGAATATATGTATGCCTATGTTCATAGCAGCATTATTTACAATAGCTAAAATCTGGAAAAAGCCCAAGTGCCCATCAGTAGATGATTATATAAAAAAGCTATGTTACATTTATGTAATGGAATACTACAAGGCTATAAAGAAGAAGAAACTCTTACCATTTGCAACAGCATGGAAGAACCTGGAGATTATTATCCTAATTGAAATAAGCCAGTTAGGTAAAGAAAATAATATATGATCTAATTTATATGTACAATTTGATGAGCAAATTAAACTGACAAACAAAATAGAACCAGGGGCTTGGATACAGACTGAGAGATGTTAGAGGGCAAGTGTATGGTAAGGTCTAGCTAAAAGAAGGTGAAGGGATTAACCAAAGAACATATAGCCAACAGACACAGACAGCAGTTTGGTGAAGGCCAGGGGAGGAGGGAGAAGTTGGTGAAGATGGGCGAAGAGGGGGAGAATGGGAGGCATCTATAACAGTGTCAACAATAATAAATAAATAAAGAATAAGTCAAGCACTCAGATTTTATTAGTCTGTTTAGTGTCTATGGTGATACTTTACAAAAAAATCAAGTACTTAGTTTATAAAAATATATGATGTGAAGTTTATAAGTGTGCAGTTGTTATTACAAGTCAAATCTTGCCATAAAAGCATTCTAACCATGAATATGTTTGTAGAGTTTAAAGCCTATCAAAGTCTCAAATATTGGGTCACTTGTTTCAAGCATAAATACTGAATAAAATCCACTTCCTTAAAAAAAACACAATGAAAGCATATTTCTGTAATTCATTTTAATAAAATATTATGTATATAAATAATAGAAATATGACTCAGTCCACTACTTTGCAGTGTACTATGGATAGAGAAAATTCTAAAAAGTGTCTCATCTAGTTAGTAGTCTTGGCTAATGGAAAGTTGTTGGTTGAAGCACAAAGTTAATACTACCTATATTATATGTGCATATTTCACCATACCCAAGGCACAAAATTTCTCTTTACATTCTATTGACTAGTTTAATTTTAATATTTATCTAAGTAATGCTAACAGATGTGAAAAAAATCACTTTCAAAAATTTAATAAATACAGGACAGCCAAATGTAGATTTACATTTGTCCATATGGAAAATAATACAATAATTAATAAAAATACAATAGTAAACTCTGTGTTTCGCATATTCACAACTGTAAACTTACTTTTGCCCACCCTGTATACTGACAGCAAAATGGATAAATCTTTAAAACATTATGTTGAATAAAATAAAGGTAAAGATGAAACAAATAAGCCATATAACTCAATATAACTAAAGTATGTTAAAATAACACATCACAGTAAAAAAAAATCTTTTCCAAAGACATACTAAATTTATTAATTTTATCCAATGAAACAAATTTTATTTAAGCATAAATCAGCCATTGAAAAGAATATAACTTTTCAAGGAAAAGAATGAGAAGGAAGATAAGAAATGAAAGGGGGAGGAATAAACAAAAGAGTTGTGATTTGTACAGATTTAAAAATTGCATAAGTACAATACCATTTGATTACTTGATTTAAAAATTAGGGATTTCATTCACTTCCATTATGGCCTTCTCACTCTCCAAAATTTTATTACATCATTTAATATTTAAGTTATATAATATAGTATATAATTTAGTGCAACTGTTCATTACTTTTTTTAAAACT
>JAAGEH010000286.1:29737359-29821623 GCA_011751065.1 Lasiurus cinereus | reverse complement strand
GTCTATGTTCATTGGTTATGCTTATGTGAATGGATACTGGATACAAGTCCTTTGATTGATCTCTTATCTACCCCACCTCTCCTTAATCTTCCTGCTATAATTTGACAGTCTGTTTGATGCTTTACTGCCTCTGTATCTATCCTTTTGTTCATCAGTTTACAATGTTCTTTATTATCCACAAATGACTGTGATCATGTGGTGCTTCTCCTTCATTGACTGGCTTATTTCACTAAGCATAAGGCTTTCCAGTTCCATCCAGGTTGCTGCAAATGGTAAAAATACCTTCTTTTTAATGGCAGCATAGAATTCCATTGTGTAGATGTACCACAGTTTTCTGATCCACTCATCTGCTGATGGGCACCAAGGCTGTTTCCAAATTGTAGCTATTGTAAATTGTGCTGCTATGGACATAGAGGTGCATATTCCTTTCTGATTGCTGTTTCTTAGGATAAATTCCTAAGAGTGGGATTGCTGGGTCAAATGGGAGATCCATTTTTAGTTTTTTGAGGAAACTCCATACTGTTCTTCACTGTGGCTACACCAGTCTGCATTCCCACCAACAGGGCACAAGGGTTCCTTTTTCTCCGCATCCTCGCCAACACTTGTTGTTTGTTGATTTTTCGATGATTGCCATTCTGACATGTGTGAGATGATATCGCATTGTCGTTTTCATTTGCATCTCTTGGATAATTAGTGACTTTAAACATGTTTTCATGTGTCTCTTGGCCCTCCTTCTGTCATCTTTCAAAAAGGTTCTATTTAGGTCCATTGCCCATTTTTAATTGGATCGTTTATTTTCCTTTTATTAAGTTGTATAAGTTGTCTGTAGATGTTGGATATTAAACCTTTATCAGTGATAACATTTGCAAATATGTTCTCCCATACAGTGGTCTTTCTTGTTGTTTTGTTGATGGTTTCTTTTGCTGTGCAAAAGCTTTTTATTTTGATGTAGTCCCATTTGTTTATTTTTCTTTAGCTTCCATTGCCTTTGGAGCAGTATCAGTGAAGAAGTTCTTTTGGCATATGTCTGAGATTGTGCTGCCTGTGGATTCCTCTAGTAGTTTTATGGTTTCCCTTCTAATGTTTAAGTCCTGTATCTATGTTGAGTTTATTTTTGCATTTGGTGCAAGTTGGTGGTCCAGTTTCCTTTTTTGCATGTATCTGTCCAATTTTCCCAACACCATTTATTAAAGAGGCTATCTTGGCTCCATTGTGTGTTCATGCCTCCTTTGTCAAATATTAGTTGAGCATAGTTGTTTGGGTGTATATCTGTGTTCTCTATTCTATTCCATTGGTCTATATGTCTGTTCTTGTGCCAGTACTAGGCTGTTTTGAGAACAGTTACTTTGTAATATGGCTTGAAATCTGGTATTGAGATCCCACCTACTTTATTCTTCTTTCTCAGAATTGTTGTGGCTATTCATGGTCTTTTTTTGTTCCCGATGAATCTATGAAGAATTCTTTGTAGGTCTGTGAAATATGTCCTTGGTATTTTAATGGGGAGTGCATTAAATCTATAGATTGCTTTGGGTAGTATGGACATTTTAATTATGTTGATTCTCCCAATCCATGAGCATGGTATGCTCTTCCATCTGTTAACATCATCCTCTATCTCTTTTTTCAGTGTCATGTAGTTTTCTACATATAGGTCTTTTACCTCTTTAGTTAGGTTTATTCCTAGGAATCTTAATTTTTTTTGGTGCGATGGTAAATGGGATTGCTTTTTGAGTCTCTCTTTCTGTAATTTCACTATTAGTGTATAGAAATGCCACAGATTTCTTGGCATTAATTTTGTATCCTGCTACATTGCTGAATTCATTTATTAAGTCAATTTGTTTTGGGATAGAGTCCTTCAGGTTTTTTATGTACAGTGTCATGTCATCTGCAAAGAAAGACAGCTTTACTTTTTCTTTTCCAATACCAAAACCAGATAAAGACAACACAAGGAAAGAGAATTATAGGCCAATATCTCTCATGAACATAGATGCCAAAATCCTCAACAAAATCCTAGCAAATCGGATCCAGCAGTACATCAGAAAGATCATACACCATGACCAAGTAGGATTCATCCCAGGAATGCCAGGATGGTATAATATCCACAAATCAATAAACATGATACATCACATAAACAAAATGAGAGATAAAAATCACATAGACATATCAATTGATGCAGAAAAAGCTTTTGACAAAATCCAACACCATTTCTTGATAAAAACTCTCAGCAAAGTGGGAATAGAAGGATCATATCTCAACATCATAAAAGCCATATATAATAAACCCACAACTAACATCATACTCAATGGGCAAAAACTAAAACCATTTCACCTAAGAACAGGAAGAAGACAGGGATACCCACTCTCACCTCTCCTGTTCAACATAGTACTGGAAGTATTAGCCATTGCAATTAGATAAGAAGAAGAAATAAAAGGCATCCAAATTGTTCATTACTTTTGTACCCTTTTAATTATGTACATACTCTACACAGTTGTCTAATTTTAGTCTGAATTTCTATAGTGCTTTAGATAAGAAGAATGAAAATCTTATTTTTCTGTTTTCTTGTCCATCTTTCCTCTTGCCTTTTATTTTCTGTACACCTGAAACCTATGTAATTTTACTAACTAATGTCATCCCAATAAATTAAAAAAATAAAAAGCTAACTGCAAGATTTGTAACAATTGGAACAAAGAGAAAATGGAACAAATGTTAAAACAAACAAACAAAAAACTGCAAATTGACATATCCCCCAAATGGAATAAATGACATGAATATTGCATTTGCTGTACCATCATGATCTTCTGGAGGTGTCTCCATTTTCTGTAAGGACTGCAACTGCTACTGGCTGTCAACAGGTGATCAGCCGGAGATGGAAAGGCAGCCAACCAGAGTGAAAATTTCTTGAACTAGACAAGGAGCTTCTATGAAGCATCTTCTTTTACTGTAAAGAGTCCAGCCTGGAAAGCCAACTATCATCCAGCAGTTGAGGAACGCAGGAATGGTCAAGGTGATAGGTACGTTGTTTGTGGCCCTGGATGGAGCTGGGGCTGGAACTGTGGTTGGTTCAGACTTTGTCTTTCTTCCAGTGCACCAAGAGTGAAAGCCCTTTTTTGCTGTCTCTCATTGATATGATTGTGAACTTTGTCACTTCCTTCTTATTTTCCCACTTCCCTTTCATCCGTTTGCCTTTCGAATGATCTACTGTGTACTTGCTGCTCTCTGAGTCAAAGACAGTTTTGTCCTTCCAAACCAAACTGCCGGCAACCCCTGGTGCTTCTATTGGTTTTACACTGCCACATCACCATGACCTGTAGTGTGAGAGAACTGTCCCCATATTTCTTCAGTTTTACATCAGGCAGTTGCTGTTTGATAAAGTCCTTAAGTCCTTCGGCGTATTGGTCTGTTCTTTCCAGACATTGTGGCCTTTACTTCCTCTTTCAGGAGCTACATAAATATGACCTTATCCCTACCCAGACAATTCTTTTCATCCACCTGGCCTTGAACCATACACCATGGCTGTTTATTAGAAGAAATGTTTAAAGCATAGTGAAGATGTGAGCATCGCTATGCTCCCAGATACAGTCACCCAGGGAGAGTTCAGTGGCAAAACTAAGACCAGGAGGACAGGACTGAACTTGGAGCCAGGGTTCCCCACTTGGGCCACCAGCATTCCAAGTGCTACTTACTTGGCAGGAGGTGTGTCTGCACAATGTCTGGTAAAAGTGGATCATCCCCCTCTCTCTCCTCTTCCTCCCCACCTTACCCACATTTTTGGGGGGGTTGGTGTCACTTTTTTGACCAGGAAAGAAGTAGGCACAACCAATTATCTGCACTGCACCAAGCTCCCAGCTGCAGGGTGTACCTCTGCCCTGCTCAGGCAGCAGGTCAGGCAGCACCCTGAGAAAGTGTGTGTGGGGGTGGGGGAGGGGGTGCGGGGGACAGGCATGGGAGGTAGGGATAGGGGAGTGGGGGGAGGGAGATGTCTCTGGAATTGCTGGATCAGGTCCTCTCTCCACTCCTTACCCTTTCCGCTTGTCTCTCTGCTTTTGCCACCATGTAAAATACAGATTTATTTTACTCGGTTAAAAATGCCTCCAGGTCCCCCTTTTCTCTGACTTTCCAGTGAGCCAAAGCTGCAGCCTAGGCCCGTTTCTCTCCTATGACCTTTCTTAGAGAGCCAAGCAGCTACCAAGACTCTGTCCTGTTGCTGCTTCTCTCCTAGGCCCATCCTTGTTTCACTGTCCCACTTTAATAAATGCCCTCTCAAAAATAAAAAAATGAAAAGGATTACTATGTTATAATATATAAGGATATGAATATCCATTAGGATCTACATATATAAAAAGTCAGTGCAGAAAAGGACCAAAGACCAATGTGAGTGGGCAGGGCTGCAAGCAGCAAGGTGGAGCAAGTTATAGCTTTGAGAGGCTGCATGGGTGGGCGGGGCCACAAGTCCTATCTAATAAGGAGGTAATATGCAAATTGAGGTTCACATCCTGACAAAGATGGCAGAAGCTGGGATGCTTACCTTGTCACCATGGTGATGGCGCAGGTGTTCCGCCCCATCCCACCCTTTGGAGGGCCTGTGGGCAGCGGGCAGGCGCAGAGACATGGAGTGGTCAGTGGTCAGTGCACTCTGGGCAGGTGGGCAGCTTGTGCAGGCATCCCATCCACCCACACAGCTCTGGGCCTGTGGGCAGCACATGTGGAAAGCCTCTGGGTAGGGGAGGGGGCCCTCGGAGGGTGTCATGTACTCCCCACATGGCGCAGTGGCAGCTGTGAGCTCACCAAGCTGAGTCTGCTGGCCAAGCTGAAGTAGCACCTCCAGACCATCAGCACATTAGAATGGCTGCACAAGTCCTGCCTCCTGGCCCAGAAGGTGCGAGATCACAGAAACAGGCACCTTGGCGGCCCAGATTGACGTCCTCCTGGCCATGCACAGTGGTTTACGGATCTGCAAAGCCACAGGCCCCCCGTGCACGCATCCTCTCCTCCCCACCTAGTGTGCGAACATTCTCCCCACGTGCTGTCACCCACATGTGCCTGCAATAGCTCCGGACCATGGCACGCGTAAGTTCTTCCCCGTGCCTCCGAGGCACTTCCATCAACCCCAGCATGCCTACATCCCCCACGGGATGTGTGCACATTCCCTCTGGCAGGCTCACGTCTTTTGAAGAGTGTCAGGGTGTTCTGGGTGCTGAGGGTGGGTGCCTATGAGATGACAGTGAGAGGGCAGAGTGGTGATGCCTGTTCCCGCGGAGGCCAGGGTGGGGCTAATGCAGGTGCTGAGGCAGGACCAGGTGTGGACAGTCATATCTGGGCGCGAATGGCCCTCACTGAGGAGCCTTCAGTTAGCGTTCAGGACCGGGAACCCAGAGGAGGCAAGGAGTCCCGTCCTCTCAGTGAAATGGTGGGACAGTCAGGGCGACTGCAAAGGAGGAATCTGCCCTTTGGATGCCAGCATCTTGAGCGAAGGCTGCCCTGACTGAGTCTCTCTCGCTTGGGGCCTAGCACACTCCTGCCGGGCATCGGGGGACAGAATGTGCTTTTTCCAGTCAATGAGAGAAAACATTGATTCTCCTGCTGCCCACGAAGGTGGAAAGTGGAATGGGAGACATGCAGAGAGTGAGCGAGGTTCCCTGTCTGGGGGTTCCAAATTCGCAGTTGGTTCCTTTCACAGCTGACTAGAGATATATAGGGTGTCCCCTAAAATGTATACACACTTTGAATACCTACTAATTCCAATGGGTTTAAGGATGAAAAGAAAGAAACAACAGTGGAGCTCTCATCTGTTAAAAGTGCTGGCACAAAGTGACATTCCCCAAGGGTTCCCGGATAGGAGAGAGTGCAGGCCAGACTGAGGAGACCCCCTCCCACCTCATGCACAAATTTTGTGCACCAGGCCACTAGTCACTAGTATTATACATATATATATATATATATATATATATATATATATATATATATATATTATGCAAGTCTGGTTGTGTTTTATGCATATGTTTACTCTTAGAGCTGGAATCTAATATGCATGTTAATATTGCTTTGTTTGTTTAAGTGTTTACTGCCATGTCAAATGATGTCCTGGAATAATGCCATGATACTTGAGCTACTAAAAACGCATTCCTAGTTTTAAAATCAAATGGGTTTTTATATTCTTACTCTACATCTTAAAATCATACCACATTTTAGTTTTCTTCATATTTTGACCTAATCTTATTGTTTCTTCTGCATTTTTAAATTGTCCTTCTGTTTCCTGACTAATGTATTTTTATTATATTGTGGAAATCAGCCTTTCTGTCCCAAATTGTGTTCTTACTACATTATAAATATGTTATTAAGTAGGTACAAGTAATTGACAAAACTGATTATAAATATGTTTATTATTCAAAAAATGCTTCAAAAGTACTTTTTTTGAGACTATGTATTTTCAGTGTTCTCTAAGCATTATTGTATGCCCTAAATAATAAGTATTACATTATGCACTGTAATCACCACCTATCCTACTGGAAATGTAATGCCCAGTGAGCAGCAGTATTCCTTCTGCGGTAGAGTAAAAAATGAGAAGAGAAACCATTCACACTAAGTCCAGTTTTAACCAGTTTGAATGTTGCTTTAAATCTTCACAATCCAAATACAGCAATGCAAAGAGGCTTCTGTTGAACCTTGACCTTTATCAATAGTGGATGTGAACACGCTTGGAAGCCAATTTCTTTTATAGACACATTAGATATATAAAATACTACTTGCTTTCCTATTTTTTTGAGAAAAAAATGAAGACAAGATAAAATAATAACAATAAGATAAACAACCCAAATATGATAAGGCAAACAACCAGTTTAATCCCTCTTAAGTGCAAAATAGTTACAGTTGATAAAAGCCAGTAATTTATATTTTAAGTTTGTCACTTCAATTTTTTGTTTTTAATATTAAATAATATTTTCTTACATAGATTCAAATACATTCCAGTTTTATTCTTCTTTTGAAAGTTTTTTATATACCAAACAAGTTCTCAAACTAAACTGTCTTTTTAGATTTTGAATTTTATCTCAAACACAAACCTAAATCTGTTTATAGTTTGGCTTTTTACTTTCTATGATATTTTTATTATTTTTTAAAAACTCACTCGAGGACATTTTTATTGATTTTAGAGAGAAAAGAAGTGAGAGAGAGGGAGAGAAAGAGAAAGAAACATTGATATAAGAGAGAAACATCAATTGGTTGCCTCCCATATGGTCCCCAACTGGGGATCAAACCTGAAACCTAGGTATGTGACCTGACCGGAATCTAACCCTCAACCTTTTTTGTGTATGAGACGATGCTCTAACCAACAGCCACATGGATGGGGCAGTATTTTTATTTTATTTTTGCCTTTTAATTTAGTGAAAGTAAGTAATCTGTGTTAATGAACCAATATGTAACATTATACCATTCATAAATGTATTTTTTCTTTCTGTGTGAAAATTGTTGTTTTGAAAACATGGCTACATTGAACCCGTTCATTTGCACTATAAACATTTAAAGTACAGCTACTGTAAAAATAATAGTCCTGACCCAAGATCATTATAAAAGTTTTGGTTTACTTTTCTCTTCATAATACAGGTCATTCAAAGCAGCTCTTATTTAGTCTAGACCAATTAACATTTGCATTAGTTTTTGAGTAACAGCCAATACATTAAAATACAAATTAAAATTGCTCTGCAGAATATGCTGCACATATATTAATTGGGTATGGAAAGTTGTCCTTGATTGATAACATAGCTTAGTTAATACAATTAGCTAGCCATCGTTTGTATAGTATTTAAGGTGTCTTTACCTCAAAAGATACTCATTTTTTTAGTATATTAGGTTTTAGTTGTAAAATTACTATTTTAGTACAATACTCTTAGAAAATTTCAATTTCATCTCAGTCAGTCACCTTCAGAATAATAACTCCTAGGACACAATAAAAATTATTGATTGCATTATATTAGGAAAAAATTTTATAAAACTCAAGAAGCAAATCACAAATATTTTATTTTGCTAGTGTGAGTCAATGAAATAGTGCTGAGCTGATAGTGGCAGCTGATTCTAGTCTTCATATACCATTGTTACTTTTTTTGATGTGTAAATAGATGGCTGGCTGTACAACCTAGAATGTATAATTACAGTTATTTCTAATGAATCAACCTACATAGCTTTGAGAGAAAAGTTTTCAGATTTCAAGTAGAAAAATGGATTATGTATTAATTCATAAAATTTTATACTTTACTCCTCAATTAAGCTTTGGTATAAGTATCTCATTAAATGATCTGAGCATAGGAATGAATCTATGTCTAGTCCTCACAGTCATTTTTCTTATATTTCTCCCCACCGGAGAACACAAGAGGTTAGATGGATGAGCTGCCACCCTCCACAGAGGGATGCCCATGAGATACAGACATTCCTAATGCAGGTCTTGGCATTAGCTCTTGATTGGCATCATACTCTTCAAAGTTTCCTTAAATAACACTGACTAAGGCTTGATATTATCTTATGATGCCAATCTCCACTGTGGACTAGCTCTCCTTTTGTAAAATTTTTGGATGAATTTTGAATTCAGTTTTGATTTGTAGGATTATTCAATTGCAGAAAAATATGCTGTTTTTTTTTTTCTTCTGGTCATATACATTCTTGTTTTTTACAAGTTACCACCATCTTCAAACTTGAGGAGGTACAGTTAGAATGGGTAACAATCAAGTCCCTAAAGCAAATCTCTTTTAAAAATCAATTTTTCACAGTTATTCAAAAATGCATAATAATTCTGAGTCTGTCTACTGGGAGGTATCACTTTCTCAACCACAAGTCCCCCTTCCCCGCCTCCCGCCTGATCTCCTTGTTAAAACACAGTATGTGTAACTCTTAGGTGCACACCCTTAGCCTAATTCACTCTGAATAGCAGCACCCTGCCTCAGGCAATTCTTCCACATTCCTTTGGGACACTGGTACTTCCCTCTTAACTAAAATTATGCTTGAAAGCTTGATCATTTGATAAATCTTTTAATTGTGAGCTGTAAAGTGTCAGGCCCCTTTTTAGTTTGGTGTTAACAATATTACTTTCTCTACAAAAAGCACACTGAAATGATTAGTCAAAAAGCATCCTATTAAAAGGTTGAGCTATGCATTCTCTCTTTCTCTTCCTCCCTCTCTCTCTCTCTCTCTCTCTCTCTCTCTCTCTCTCTCTCTCTCTCATCTCATCTTCCAGAAGCAGTCAAATAATGTACACATTTTACTCTTATTATGTGAAGTGAAGAAAACTGAAAGACTGCCACATGCCTGGAAAGGATGAAGTAGTTCATCGCTTACCTTAGAAATTGGGTTTGTATTTATGTTCTGCCTTCAGCTATTTCAATTACTATTAGCAAGCATGTTCTCCCTTGCATACAGCAAGAATGCTGACACTAGAAATTTTACTCTTTTTTTCATGTTATTATAATAAATCCTTTCACAGGCTTTGATGGGAGATGGAGTCATCATCTTATTAGGAAAGTTTTGAAATTATAACATAAATTCTTAAAAGAGTGCCACACAAAGGTCTTGTGGTATCCTGAAAACAGTAAAGTACTTTCTCTTCTGGTATTCATGTTATCAAAAGGGGGCCAAGACTTGTGTGCAGTTATTCAGGAAGAAGGCCAAGAGCCACTTAAAAATTCTGGGAGAGTCCCAGAGGGCAAGCAAGAGTTATACCATGGATAAAGGGAAAATTTAGTCTTTAAAATGGAAATAATTGTAACCCCAAATGGCTTTATATATCATTATAGAAATATTAGCCCAAATTTGATTTAATTTAACTTTTCTAATGTTAACATTTAAAAATTAATTCAAAACAGAAATCAATTCCAGGAGGCTTCAACATTTACATTTACACAAATTTGCATTCTTAGGTATTTATTTCTTTGCACAAGGAACACTATCACCAACATCCTGGTAGTAGCCATTTTATATGATTTCAAATCCCTTGTAGGCTGCTTTACAGCTGGGTTACCATGAGTATTAATTTTACTTCCCGGAGCTTCTATTTGCTTCACTAGAAATTAGATTAATAGATTGCTCGTAGAGATATTTTTAAGAATCAAATGTGACAGCAAAATGTCTAGTAGAACCCTATAAATATTAGTTCTTTCTCATTTATAAAGCAAATATCCATTCAAAGTATAACAAAAATTAACAGGGCAATTAAAGGTCAAGTGCATTAGTTTGCAAGTAGTTGTATAAATTACTTTTGAATCTGCTAATCATCAGCAATCTTTTGTAATGTGCAAAATGTACTTTGATGACTCAAATAAATGGTCTATGTAACAACAGATAGAATTTAACTTATAAAATAGTGTTAGAAGCTTTATATCTCTGTCTTAAATTATTTTCTATTGACAACAATTACAGATTCTTATATTTCTTTCCTGAATATGCTCTAATCTGGTCCTCTGCAATTCATTTTAATATTACTTTTATTAATACTATAAAATTCAACAGTGTCCTTGAAATTCTCAGGTCAAATATCTTTAAAGTCTACTTGGTTCCTATTGAATGTATCTCAGCATCCTTTCCTTTCAGCATCTGGCTCAAAAACTCCTACCTCCTATTTCCAGATATTCCTGTATATGTGACTCATGTTTCAGCTTCATTAAGTAGATTTCTCTTCTCTAAACATGCCTATGTATTCCTACATTCTTTTGAATAAGTCATACTTTATGTATGAAATTCCCACCTAAAACAACCTACCTCCCTGCTTCTCATTTGTTTGTCAAAAATTTATGCATCCTTCAGGTCAAGTGTGATATTCTAGGGAAAGGGTCCCTTCATGAGCCTCAGAGAAATAAGTATTTTCTTCTCTGAGTTTCCATGTCAAACTATGCATACATTCATACACACACACACACACATACACACATACACATACACACACACACACACAATACTTAGGTCCATATCCTGTTTTAGCTTATCTCTCCATATGCCTTTACTCCCTGTCTAGATTAAATTAGCCTAATATGTTGGAAATGTTTTCATTGTCTTTGTCACATAAATAATATCTAGGTGAATTGAATGAATGCAACTCTTCATCTTTCTTATTGTAGATAAAGTACTTTGCCACAACAACAAATATTTCTTTTTAAGAATAACATATTTTTATTGATTTCAAAGAAGAAGGGAGAGGGAGAGAGAGATAGAAACATCAATGATGAGAGAGAATAATTGATTGGCTGCCTCCTGCATGCCCCCTACTGGGGATTGAGTCCACAATCCTGGCATATGTCCTTGACCAGAATCAAACCCGGACCCTTCAGTCTGCAGGCCAACGCTCTATCCACTGAGCCAAAACAACCAGGGTGGCAATGAATATTTTTCAATGGGAAGGAATTGAGAAATAGAAGAAAGAAAAAAAAATGTGGCACTATACTTACCAGCTGAGAAACTTGCAATGCTGTTGCTGGGAAGGAGAAAGAGCAGAGGCATGCTTTTATTGGACTGGCCTCGGGGTTCCTTCCCCCACCCACAGTCTCTGATGAACCAGAACCATGCTGCCATTGGACTGGCCTCTTGCCTCCTACCCCTGGCCCGCAGGCTCCAGGAACCAGAACCATTATGTGTTTGGACTAGACCCTACCCAAGGGGTCCCATATTGTGAGAACATGCAGACTGGGCTGAAGACACCCCACCCACTCGAGTGCACAATTTTTTTGTGCACTGTGCCTCTAGTTAGTTTATAAAGTCCTGACATAAAGTATGCATTTAAAAATATTGCACAATAAATGACCAAAAATATTCTATGGGTTTATATATGAATGAAAGGGACTGGCTTAATGGGTAAAGTCAGAAGTTAACAAAACTAAATCTAAACTTTGTATATGAAATAATATAAATACGTAATTTGAGAAGATAGCATGGAATATGGTAATCTTGTGGTTTGCAACAAAAGTATCAATTGGTAAATTTCACAGAACTAAGAAAGGTTGACAAATATCAGGAAAGAGATAGCTTAAGAGAGCCATCTTAATCTAACATTTTGCAATAATCTTATCTAATAAAAGAGTAATATACAAATTGACCATACCTCTGCTACACTCAGAAGCTATGCCCACCAGCCATGCCCACCAGCCAATCAGTGTGAGTAAGCAAATTAACCCAACCAAGATGGCTAAGGCCACAGAGAGAGCAGGAGAAAAGCTTGGATTGGCCCTGGCAATAGAGAAAGCCAAGCTTTCCACATACCCTGGCCAGCCTAAGCCTACGCTTAAGGCAACAAAGTTTCAATGGCTGTGCCAGCAGAAGGCTTGGCTCCACTCCAGGCTACAAAGTTTCAATTGTAAAAGATAAATACATAGATACCAGGGCTTCTGCTTGGGTAGTGGGGGCCCGGGCATGGCCGTCCTGCAAACCACCATAGGCTTCTCAGCCAGGCCACCCTATTCTGCAAGGGAACATCCACCCTGATCCAGGACACCCTTGAGGGCAAACCAGCTGACCCCCACCCATGCACCAGGCCTCTATCCTATCTAATAAAAGAGTAATATGCAGATTGACCATCATTCCAACACACAGGATGACTGCCCCCATGTGGTCAAAAGATCCTGGCCCCATGTGGACACAAGATGGCCACCACAAGATGGCCAGCAGGGGAGGGCAGTTGGCAGGGACCAGGCCTACAAGGGAGGGCAATTGGGGGTGATCAAGCCTGCAGGGGAGGGTAGTTAGGGGTGACCAGGCCCACAACATAGGGCAGTTAGAGGCAAACAGGCTGGCAGGGGAGCAGTTAGGCATCAATCAGGCTGGCAGCAGAGTGGTTAGGAGGTGATCAGGCTGGCAGGTAGAAGCAGTTAGGGGCAATTAGGAAGGCAGGCCGGTGAGCAGGTGGGAGTCAGCAGTCCTGGATTGTGAGAGGGATGTCTGACTGCCCATTTAGGCCAGGTAGGATCGGGCCTAAAAAGGGCAGTCAGACATTTCTCAAGGGGTTCCAGATTGGAGAGGGAGCAGGCTGGGCTGAAGGGCATGCTCCATGCATGAATTTTGTGCACCAGGCCTCTAGTAATAATAATAAAAGAAAATAACTAATTTTACCAAAGGCAGCAAAGCCCCTGGGAATTTCAGTTGCTGATTAATTTTGGTTTCTAGAAAAAAAACTTTTAGCAAGCACTAATAACAATTTTTTTATGGTTGCCTATCTTGAATTTTGTAAGAAAAGACTAGGTTAAATTGTTATTTGTTAAAACCTCAGTTTTTGCACCCTTTGGTTGCCTATGATTTCTCTATCAAACTCAAACTTGACCATTCTGTTCTAAAAAGGAAATACAAAGGCAAAGCAAATTAGACATAAAATTATATAACTCATCTGGTAAAATAACACAGACACAATTTATATGTAAGATTATATAAAAAACACAATTGAAATTCAAAAAACAATAAAAATATAAGTTCTAGCCAGTTTTCTCAGTAGTTAGAGTATAAGTCCTAGACTGAAGGGTCTTTGGTTCAGTTCTGGTCAAGGGCACATATCTGTTTCAGGCTTGATCCCCAGCATTGGTCATATGGATCTCTCTGTATCTCTCTCTTTCTCTCTCTCTTTCTTCTATTTTCCACTTGCTCTAAAAATCAATGGAAAAATATTTTTGAGTAAGGATTAATAAAAAAAAAAAAGAAGGTAACATAAAAATATACACAAACCTCAGAAGAAATAAATAACATTAGTCATTGTAGGTGACATTTCTCTTTGAAAATTCTGCCATATCAGTCCATTTTATATATGGTATGCAATTGGGTATAATAATGTCAATAAATATTGGGATATATTACCACAACCTCTAGCCTTAGCAGAGATTACTGAATCAAAAAACATGATCTTATAAATTAAATATGGTAATGGTAAGAGAACAATTAAACTTTATCAGGAAAAAATCAAGTTGATTCTTTTCCAAGTCATTCTAGTTACAAAATAAAAATTTCTGTTTTTAACTAAATTGTTTCAACCTTTAATGTCAATGTATAAACAAATAATACATTCAGAATTTACATATAATTTTAAAGGAATATTTATGTATAAGCCTGCATTGAAAGCAATGGGTGCAAAGTAAACTATGTATAGAAGAAAAAGAAAAACAAAACAAAACGTGAATTGTATGACCTTGTTTCAACTAATAACTCATTGTATTTATTGGGAGAAATTAGTCCACCCATGTCTTAAATTTTATATAATCATGATGAAACAAGAAAAGCACCGAGCCCCTTCCATGGACTGTTAGGCAACATAATTCTGTCAGTATTCACTCTGCCAAAGTGCTATAATTAGAACTTGCTGGAATCAAAATTACAGTGATAAATAATTATATTTTCTATGAACAGCACATGTGGGAATACAATAGAGATAAACACAATGGGAGAGAGAGAGAGACAGAGCACTCTGTCTAACATCACTGAAAACAGTTGTACCAGAGACAGGCAATAAACTTAGTATGCAAGTTGTAACTCACTCCCATGAACCCAGAGCTCCCTGTTTGTCAGCTTAGCGAAAGAAAGAGTCCCTGGCATTCTTAAGAAATCAATCACAGTGCCACGTTAAATGCTTCTTTGCAGGTTATTAAGAATGTCTTTAACCTCATTCTCTATCTCTTTGCAATTTTCTCTGCTAGTTTTTAGTTTTCCTTGTTGGAAAATGATGATTAAACAAACATCAGAACTGCTAGATAAATGCAGGTGGGTTAGCTGTGCAAACATAGAAAACAACATGACCGATAAATGATATAGAAGTCATGGTATACAGAATGTGCTTTTTTTTCCCCATAAAATAGGCAAAAGTATAATTGACAGTTGTAGAAAAATTTTATTTACCCAAATTGCCCAATGGAAATTTAAGTTTTTTAAAAAAGAATGTGATGGCTGCTAATATAGGAACTCCTACATAAGAACACCCATAACATAGGACCATCCCTTGTACTCTCCTAGATCTGTTGAATACTCCATCTCTTTTTCACTCTGTCTCTTAATATAATGAGGTGCCCAGAAAGCCTCTCTAGCCTAATATCCCAGCTAGTTCATACCTGTTTGGACATATTGCAAGAGCTGGAGTCCTGGGTTTAAGGTTGATTTGATGTCTTAAAAAATCAGAAGCTTGAAATAAAAAGCAAAAAATAATAATTTGCCAGCTATGCAGTTTTAGGCATATTGGTTATCCTTTAAATCTCTGTTTGTTGATAAATGTTCTCATGCAAATGTGAGCACCGGCCTTATGTGTAAACTAGAGGCCTGGTACATAAAATTGTGCATGGGAGAAGTCAGACCAGCCCACCTTGATGGGGACTTATCAGGCCAGGCCAGCAGGGATAGGGGATGCAGGAGATTGGCCAGCCAACCCTGCCCCCATCATGGTAAAGGGGCAAATGGGGGTGGGGCTGGCCCGGTGGAAGGTCGGGGTAGGCTGGAAGGCCCAACCCCTGATTAGGGTTAGGGGGGCTGATTGGGGCCAGGGCCAGCCAGGGGTAAGGGCTGCAGGAGGATGGCCGGCTGGCCCTGACCACAGTTCAGCTAGGGCCGACTAAGGGGAGGGATTGCCACCCCATAGGGACAGTTGGCTGGCCACAGTGCATATCATAACAACCAATCATTCCAAGTCATTTGCTTCTCATTCTGGTTGTTCCAGCATTCTGGTCACTTAGTTTATATATATCTGGTAAATAGGGTTATCCATGCATAATAATAAGGTGAAACCCAGCTAGAGTGTTACTCAATTTTCATTTGTTTGGATGTGTGTGTGTGTGTGTGTGTGTGTGTGTGTGTGTGTGTGTGTGTGTGTGTGAGAGAGAGAGAGAGAGAGAGAGAGAGAGAGAGAGAGAGAGAGAGAATGAGCAAAGAGCAGGACAATATAAGCTACTGAACAAACAAACCAAAACCAACTAAAACAATCATAGATGTATAGATGTAGACAACAGATTGGTGGTTACCAGAGGGAAACAGAATGAGAGGTGACAAAATGAGTAAAGAGTATAAATTGCATGGTGACAGATGGAAATTAGACCTTTGGTGGTGAACACACTGTAGTGTATGTCAATGTAGAATTATAATGTTGCATACCTGAAAATTATATGTTATAACCAATGTAACTTCTCTCTCTCTCTCTCTCTCTCTCTCTCTCTCTCTCTCTCTCTTTCCATATATATACACACACACTATGTAAATTATATTGCTGAAAATTTTGTATAAAACAAAAAGTACACAGTACTTTGTGACTTAATATACAGAGGCTAGTTGACTCAGGCCTTCAGATACCATTTTACAGCTGGTAGGCTCCTTTCCATCAGTTGCACACTTAAAGTTAGGTAGAGTCCTGTGTTTTCTGTGATCCAGTTCCTTAAACAGCTCCCCAATATTAGAATCATTGTGTTTTCTTTATAGAATCCTCTACTCTTGCTATGTTTTTGCTCTGAATGAGTAACTATTATGATTTCAAAGCAAATATAGCAATTATCTGAAACTTTCGACAAATAGCCTCTGGAAGTGTTTACAAATGGGTGCTTTATGGGTTTTCTTTCACAATCTAGCCACTCCAAGTTAAATAACTCTATCTTCAAGGGTTTCAAGCATCTAGCTTGGTCATTTGATTAGGAGACTCAGTCTTCCAAGAATCCATAATTTTCAGGAACAAGAGGGATCTGGACCATGACCCTTGCATAGAAAGTTTAAATCATTTATACAGGAATAAGGCTTATGGTACCCTTCACCTGTCTTGAATACCATAATTTTTACCAGGGCACCAACACTTCTAATATTCCCTGGGGCACAAATGCTGAACCGATGTACTTGAGCTTTATGGAAGTTCTATTCTAATTCTTTTAATTTTTTTTTTTTAGTGGTGTAAGGAATGAAGTCATCAAATGAGAGTGAAGATATGAAAAAAAAAGTTGATGTTGGAGAGTGAGAAAAGAAGAATGGTATGAAATCTTCTAAGGCAGTGGGAGAGTGGAAGGATTGGGAAATGAGGTTTTATTGCTCTTGTAGCATTAGGATCCCATTTGCAGTTCTTTGTTCTGATTTCAAGGGGACTACCTTGGTGAGACCTATTTCTCCTGATGTTTTCAGCTACATGATTGCAGATTTGGAGTAGACAAAAAAAGTTGGATTTTAGTGGAGTTACAGTTATATCCCACAATTTATTCTGCAGTATTTCCAAAGAAAATACAACACAGAAGCTATAACACTGTTTGCAACCAAAACAGTACATCCTACCACCAGGCCTTCTGAGCTTCATCCTTTCTTCAAATTGGGAGTCTCAAATTAAAAATGTCAACCCCATGACCAGCCTGTGTAAAATCAATTCCTCCTATTTCTCTCACTCCTTTCCTTCATCTTTTCTTCCCTCCTTCCTGCTCTTCCTTTCCTCCACAAAACACTTATTATAATTAAAAAAAATAATTCTGTTCTTTATTATTCTGCTTCTTTGAAAATAGATGTCAAAACATAAGAAAACATGTACTATTTTGTTGTTATTCACCATTTTTTCTCAATGCCTAAAACATTGACACTGGTAGACACATGCTATGTATTTTATGAAATGAGAAAGTGAATGAAGGAATGAGTATAAGAAAATAAGTGAAGGAAAAAAGAAAATGATCTGGTTGTAGTTTACATCCTACAATGCATTGGTTGTGATAACTTAGAGAAGTACTGTTATTTGTTGCTTGTAATTCAATTATACTTGGTCAGCAAGCAAGGCTAGATCCAGTCCTTCTGTCTCCTTTGTGATGTCTCCTTCCCAATCATTTTCCCAAAGTTATTCCACAAAGAATACACAGCTCTCATTAAAATATTTTTCTAAATTATGAAGAATTGTGGAATAAAAACTTTTCAGGAAAACTAATATAAAACTTCACTTCTATTAAAGTTGAGAATTCTGATTTAACATAAGCTAACTTCAGAGCTCTCCCGGCTTCAGCCCCACTACAGCAGGTTTGACAATCTTTCTTAGCTATTATCCTTGGCAGATCTCCAAATACAACTCCTGGGTTAAGGCTGCAGATGACTCCTCTAAGTTGGCTGCTTCATACTCAGAATCTTTAGAACTTCTTTTTAACATCATTACATGCAAATACTTATTTTGGTTTGTAACCCTTACTCATTCCTCATTTCTTCTGCTTGACTCCATCACTATTTTCTTTCTTTCTGTGAACCCACACTGCTTTGTAGGTCTTTAAGAGCCACATTTTCATATTTCATGCTTTCTTCCTTCTCAAGTACCAGGATTCTTGTCTTAGTCTTCACCAAATATTCTTCATTGAGGACCTGAACTCATAACTTAGCATCAACAGCACACAATTTTTCTAAAATGTGTATGAGATTTTTTTTAAGTATAAAAATGACACATTTATAAACATTTTTGGGGGAAATTATCATTAAAAATATTAGGGAAATGTCATTCTCTTTTTCTACAATTCTTGCTAAATGTATTTTCTAGATAGCTTTGGGGAAATTGCCACTTTACTACACAAAAATACCAAGCAAATTTTTTTTGTGTGTGACATTCAAGGTCATTATCATTAGAATTAGTACTATAATGACAACATAGATAGTTTAAAATGTAAAACTGGACAGTAGCATACATTGCATGTATGTGTGTTGTTTTATTAGAAAAAAAAAGTAGAATTTAAGCTTCCTTTCTTTTTAATTCCCCTTTACTCCCTTTACTTCTATGGGTTACAGTAAAACTATTAAACAAGGCTTACTCAGCTTTTCTGTTTCTAGAATAAGTCAATGGAGTCTGAATTATGCTTTGGCTCAGTTATCCAATCTGATTCAAGCAAGGGAAATTCTAAACTAAACTCATCTAGATAATTGCCCCAAATCTCTACTTCCCTTCAGTTTGTTTCCACAAACTGAAGGGAAGTAAAATATTTTGTATGGTATTACTTGCTTCATTTTAAAGCAGCTGATTGCCAGGATGAATTTAATAAAAGCAATTTGTCAGCACCATTGATTTTTGGTGAGTAGCTATCCTAGGAGCTTGGTACCACATGCTCAACTTTAAAATTTTTCAGAAATTATATTTTTACCTTCAGGAGTTTATCCATTGAAATAAAGCAGATTAAAAAAAAACTTTTAAGAATCAGCTGCAAAGAGTTCTAAGGAGTTAAATATCAGATACAAAGAAGGGTATCTTATACCACATCTTCATGAGGCACTTCTTTAAAATATGTCATAGTAATTTTAAAGAACATGTGAACCAACTGTGTTTTGCCTTGTAACTCAAAATCTAAAATAATTTCATTACAATGGAAATAAATTTTACAAAAATTTCTCTCCCTTAAATTTTAATCTTATTGGATTTCCAATAAAATTCACTACATATGTTTCTGATTGAGTTTGCACTTATTAAAATATTATGGAAGTAATAATGAAGTATTGGGTTATACTTTTCTTGGTCATTTCAACACAATTTCTAAAGGAATAAAATCTGCATTGAGCTCCTTACAGGATTGAAATGAGACCCAAAATGCATGGTTTATAGACTGAAAAGAGTCATTTCCTGGTAACACAACGCAACAACCGAGGATGCTTTCCACTGGCTGAATTACCTTTTTTATTTCTGAAAAGGAAAATAGGGACACATCATACATATTCAATGACATCCACAAGTTTCATGGGGCTAGGAAACTAAATTCAAATTTAAAAGTACCAGAGAAATGGCATTCTGGGAAGATGGCAGAATAAGAAGCACTAAAAATGCTTATTAAACATTAGAAAAGTACAGTCTCTCTACCAGGCAATGAGTACATAGGGTTAGTCTGTATGACATAACTATTCTTGGAATGCTGAAGGCTATTGAAGGTTTACAAATTCCAGGGAATAGTTAGATGTTTAACCATGGTTAACTTTTGTCAATTTCAACTCTTTGTAGGTATTCACCCCAACACCTCCAGCCCTGTGAATGTTTTAATATCACTTTCAGGATCCAGGATGAGCAACAAAGAATTGTTGTCAAAACAAACTGTTCTCAAAACAACAGGGATACCTATTGCTTATTGCTGCCTCTAAGTAGTCACAGAAATGCAGATAGAGAGGTAGCAGCCATTCTTGTTGGTTGCATCTTCTCTCAAGGTTGCAAGTCCCTCCCCTTCAGATAAGCAACCTCTGGTTGATTTTCTTTTTCTTTTTATTTCTTTCTTTACTTTTTTTTCTGGTTGATTTTAAAAGCCAGTACTTTAAACCCTTCCATCCCCTTTGATTTTTCTATTCCGCTATTTGGGAAACTGACATTAAAAACTAGGATGATCATACACTTATGAAATCTGGAAAGTCACCATGTGTACTCAGAGGAAGGTATAAGACCAGGAAAGACCTAAAGAGACCAACCTTACGTTTACATCTCAGGTTAATCCTCTGCACAGATAACTTACAGAAGGAAAAAAAAATCTAATAAAGTACAAATAGAAAGCAGTGAACACTGGGGCACCAGGAGATATTGATCTCCAGAATTACCATCTTATATAATAATTGAGGGATATGCTAATTAAACACCTTGGCAGTCACCACCAGTTAGGCGCAAAATAGTCACTACCTGTCAGGCGTGGCCTGGGAGCGGCCCCTGGCCGAAGTGGCCCCTGGCAGGACCGTGCGCAGGTTGCCCAGATCCAGAGGCCGCCAGGCAGTAAGAGTCACTGGAGACTTTGGTTAAATTCATAGCTAAAATCACTATGCTCTGTGACAGCTGACATCCTCAAACACTCAGGATCCTCAACTGTACAAGTTAATAGGAAACAATTGCATATGAGCAGCGGGGAAGGAAGGGAAAAGTCATCATACCGGGCAGTGGAGCAAGCAGACACTCTCCTGCCATCTTCTTCAACGTGTAAGAAGAATTAAATAAACCAATACAAACACCCCTCCCCCACCATGGAGAGATCTTGGACTAAGGGGCATCTTACTCAGGCATTGCTTCCCACCCCCTTTATCCAATGGACAGGTTGGGGATAAGGGGAGGAGAAGGAGCCTCGCAGGAAGTGATTCAATGGAACTGCACCCTGCCCTCCTCCAGAAATGACCTTTCAGAGCACAAGGTCTGACCCCGCCTCCAGCTGATTTGTATATCCCAGACCCTCCAGTGCTTTCAGGCACTGGGCATTCCCACATCTTCCCTGCCTCCCAGCGCTGACCCTCACTGTCTTCTACCCCAAAAGCACTCTGTCCTCCCCAACTTTCAGTCTTTATAGCCTAAATGCATGTTGGGCCTTGTTGCTTCTCCATGGATTTTATTTGATAAGAACCCAGTGAAGTAGCATAGCAACTGAGCTGCTCAGACTTCATCACGAACAACGAATGACACACCTTACTTGGCTTTGATAGCAAAGCAATTTTATTCTTTTATTTTTTTTTAAAATAGATTTGTATTGATTTTCGACAGGAAAGGAGAGAGAGAGATATAGAAGCATTAATGACGAGAGAGAATCGTTGATTGGCTGCTTCTTATACCTTTCTTTCTGGGGATTAAGCCCACAAAGCAGGCATGTGCCCTTGACCAGAATTGAACCTGGGACCCTTCAGTCCTCAGGCTGAAGCTCTAGCTACTAAGCCAAACCAGTTAAGGCAAGCAATCCTATTCTTAAAGACTTGATTTTTGTCATAAACAAGTGGATTTGAATCATATCAAACCAATATACATTTTTAATGAAATGTCTCTTCATTTCTACTAATGTAATTCTACCTTAAAGCTTATGTTGTATAATCTATACTAATAAAAGGGTAATATGCAAATTAGACCAGATGCCTTCTGGACATCTATCCCGATGTCTTTCCACACAAAGCCATGGTGGGAGGGGCCAAAGCAGTGGTGGTTGGGGCAACCAGGCTGGCAGGGAAGCAGTTAGGGCAATCAGGTGAGCAGTTAGGAGCCAGCAATCCTGGATTGCTAGAAGGATGTCTAAACACTGATTAAACATCCCTTGAGGGGTCCCAGATTGGAGAGGGTGCAGGCCAGACTGAGGGACCCCTCCATGTACCAATTTTGTGCACAAGGCCTCTAGTATTCTATCTATATAATAGAGGAATATTCAAATTAGCTGGGATGCCATAACATCATGACTGAATAGCAGGGATCTGATGCTGCATGGTGCTTGGCCAGGGTGAGGTACCTCAGGCCACATGCCCCACTCCACAGGGATTTACAGGAGACATCAGGCTGCACCTCCCACCCCATGGAGTTTGATGGGGACCTCAGGCCATGCCCCTTGCCCAGTGGGGCTTTATGGGGGAGCTCAGTCTGTGCTCCTCACCCTGGTGGTGAACTGGGAGGCCTCAGGCCATGCCCTTTGCCCCAGCACCAGACCAGGAGATGTCAGGCTGTGCCCTCTACCCAGAGGGGCTTGATAGGGAACCTCAGACCATACCCCCTGCCCTGATGCCTTGCCAGAAACCTCAGGCTGTTCCCCCTGCTCAGCAGGGCTTGTACAGAGAACTCAGGCCATGCCCCTAACTGCTTGATGAGGGACCTTAGGCCATGGCCTCTACCCAACGGGGCTTGCCAGGTGACTTCAGGCTGTGCTCCTCTGTTCTGGTGCCATGACAGGTGACCTCAGGCCATGACCCCAGACCCCAGCACTGGGCCAGGGCACCTGAGGCTGTATCTTCCACCTGGCATTAAGGTTGGGGGACCTAAGGCTGTGTCCCCCCACCCAGATAGGCTTGATAGGGTGGGGCCAGCCAGGTCTGGGTCTCATCCAATGGGGGTGAGGCTAGCCGGTTCTGTGTCCCTTGCATTTTTGATGCACATGTGGGTGGTGGGCGGAGATGTGACACTAGGTCCCATGGCACTTCCCAGACTCTGACAGGGGGAAGATTTTCATATACATTTTACTAATTTTCTTTCATCTCTGACATTTCTATTATAGAGAAAAGGCAAATAGAAATATTAAAATATTTCCTCTAATTAATTCCCTTTTCATGTGTGCAAATTTCATGCACTGGGCCACTAGTATTATTAAATTTAAATGTCCAGTTTCTCACACAAAAAAAAAATCACAAGTCCAATAAAGAAATAGAAAAAGTTGACCTATTCTCAGAGCTGCAGGGGTGAGACATGTGTGGAGAGTGGCCAACAAAAATTGTACCTTAGAGTAATCTGATGGTAGATCTACTAGTCAAAGAGTAAAAATAGCTATCTTGAAGATGCTAAAGAACGAAGAAAAGATAAAGGAATAGTAAAAAAAAAATTGTATAAACAAAATGGAAATATTAGCAAGGATACAGAAAAAAAGAAAGCAAAAATAAATTATCTGACTGAAAAGTACAACATTAGCTAATATTAACAGAAGAAACAATCACAAAAATTGAAAATAAGACCCTTGAAATTGAGTCAGAAGAACAACAACAAAAAATGAAGACAGCCTTAGTGACCTGTTAGACACAATCCACTATCTATCTACACTAATAAAAGAGAAAGGTGGTAATTGACTGTACCTCCACTATGCCCACAGCCTATCAGGAGTAATACGCAAATAACCCAACAAATATGGCAAGTAAATTTGCATATGCAGGTTGGTGGGCAGGCAGTGCCTTAAGCCCCTGCAGAGTCCAGGCAGCTATTGGGACAGGGCAAGTGGCATGGACAGCGCCCAATGTCACCCTTGGATCCAGGTGGCAATCAGGATCAGACAGGCCAGCCAAGCAGCGTCTGATGTCCCCCGCTGAGTCCAGGTGGCAATGGGGACCAGGCAGTTACACTGGCAGCGCCTGATGCTTCCCAAGGGGTCCAGGCTGCAATCGGGACTGGGAAGACCTGTAGACAGTGCCTGATGCCCCTGTTGGGGTCCAGGCAACAGCCTGGCAGGCAGCACTTGATGCTGCCTGAGGGGTCCCAGCTGCGATTGGGACCAGGTAGTTCCAGCAGGCAGTGCCTGATGTTTCCCTCAGGGTCCAGGCATGATAGGGACTGGGCAGGCAGAATGGACAGCGCCTGACATCACCCTCGGGGTCCAAACGCGCCCAGTCAGTTCCAGCAGGCAGTGCCTGGCACCCCCCGTGGAGTCCAGGTGGAGATTGGGATGGGCAGTTCCAGCAGGCAGCGCCTGACAGTGCCCGGGGAGTCCAGGCGGCAATCCTGATTGGGCAAGCCTGGCAGGCAGCACCTGACTACCCCTTCACCCCCTCCTGTGGAGTCCAGGTGGTGATCGGGACAGGCAGGAGGCATGGACAGCTCCTGATGCTGCCTGCTGGGTACCGGGCAGGTGGCTTGGATAGCGTCTGATGTTGTCCGCAGGGTCCAGGCAGCTATCGAGACCGGGCAGCCAGGCGGCAGTGCCTGACACCCCCTAGGATTCCAGGCAGTGATTGGGACTAGGCAGGCGGCATGGACAGTGCTGGACATCACCCTCGGGGTCCAGGTGGCGATCGGAACGGGGCAAGCAGCGGTGGCCAGGATCTCCGGGATCACTGTCTGCCCCCGGGGCCACCTGCAGACACCGGTGGAGCAGGCCTAGGTTGAACACTTTAATGAAAATGGGGTGCCTGTGCTCCACCCCATTGCGCCCTGTCTCTGGCAAGGAGAGAGCAGTGGGCAGGAGGCACAGGGGCTCTGAAGTGGCTGGGAGCAACCTGCAGGTGTGCTACCAGGAAGCGGTGCTTAACCATGCGGACACCGAGGGCTGGCTGATGGAGGCTTCAAAGGTGTAGATGAGGTGGCTCTTGCTGGCGCTGAGCTGAAAAGTGCATTCACAGCCTGATGGACTAAATCTCCTTTTTGAAGAAGGTGCATGAGGTGGAGATTACAGAACTGCAGGCGCAGATCCAGTATGCTCAGATCTCCGTGGAGATGGACATATTCTCTAAGTCCAACCTCTCTGCCGTGCTCAAGGACATCCACACCCAGTAAGAGAAGTTGGCTGCCAGGAACATGCAGAATGCTGAAAAATGGTGCAAGAGCCACTTCACCTTGCTGACCCAGATCACTGCCAAGAACACCTATGTGGTGCACCCTGTCAAGAAGTAGGTGTCCCAGAGCTGCTGATTGCTCAAGGCCAAGACCCTGGAGATAGAAGCAAGCCAGGGCATGAGTGAAGTGCTGGGAAAGCAGCTGCAAACGCTGGAGGATAAGCAGAACACAAACTTAGTGCTATGCAGGACACAATCAACAAATTAGAAAATGAGTTGAGAACTACAAAGAGTGAAATGGCACGATATTTAAGAATACCAGGACCTCCTCAATGTGTGATGGCTTTGGACATTGACATTGCAGCTTACAGAAAACTCTTGGAAGTGAGGAGACCCAGCTCAGTTTCACCAGCATGGGGAGCATAGCCAGTGGCTACTCCCAGAGTTCCCAGGTCTTTGGTCCATCTGCATACGATGGTTTACAGACCAGCTCCTACTTGATGTCCGCTCACTTCTTCCCTTCTTAATACACCAGCTACTTCCAGGAGGAGCAGATCAAAGTGGAAGAGAACATTGAAGCTGCAAAAGCTGAGGAAGCTAAGAATGAACCTCCTTCTGAAGGAGAAGCTGAAGAGGAGAAGAAAGAGAAGGAAGAAGCTGAGTAAGAGGAAGGAGAGGAAGAGGAAGAAGGTGACAAGGAAGAATTTGAGGATGGAAAGAAGGAAGAAGGAAGTGAAGGTGAAGGAGAAAATACCCAAGAAGCTAAGGACAAGAAGAAAGATGAAGGTGCTGGGGAGGAACAAGTGACCAAGAAGAAAGTTTGAGCCCCCCTTTCCTTAATTATTTCAGGAATAATCCTCAGCAAGCAGAGTTCCCAATACTATATGAATTAAAAAGTAAATATATATAACATTCTGAGGTGACTCAGGTTAGACATTAAATGTTATGCTATGACTTTTCTTCTTATTCAGAGTATGTTTGCTTGCAGAGTGGCTTCCTGGCTTGCTGCCAGCCTATGCATGGTCCATGTTTATGAGTTCAGGACCTATGACAATGTAAATAATTCAGATGTTTACAATAAAAACACATGAATACACAAATTCACTGATGTTAATGATAAAATTTATGGAAAAAATAGTTCTTTGAATTTTTGGTGGTTAGAAATTAAAGACCTCAAATCATGTGCAATAAACAGTAAATAAAGTTACACTGAATAACAAAACAAAACAAAACAAAAAAACATTCTGGGCCAGGAAATGTTCAGAGAACTGGGGAACCATTCCCAAATCAAGAAGGGAAGTCACAGGGTGTATATTATTGCTATGAATACAGTATTTCCTACTACTTACAACATATACAATGTTAAATGCCTTCCTATCTCATGAAGTACATATTCTCAAAGATTAATACTGGTAGATATGTTATAGTTAAGGTAGTATGTCATATCCTATCTATATTAATAAAAGAGTAATATGCTAATTAAACCATGAAATCTTCCAGATGTCCTTCTGGACAAAGCCATGGTGGCAGGGCCAAGGCAGAGGTGGTTAGGGGTGAGCAGGCCAGGAGGGGAGGGCAGTTGAGAAGGGGTGGGAAGTTGGGGGTGATCAGACTGAAAGAAGGGGTGCAGTTGGGAGCAAGAAGGCCAGCAGGCAAAGTGGTTAGAGGAGATCAAGCAGGCAGGCAGGTGAGCAGTTAGGAGCCAGTAGTCCCAGACTGTGAAGGGGTTGTCCAACTGCCTGTTTAGGCCTGATCTCACAGGGGTCTCAGATTGGAGAGGATGCAGGCCAGGCTGAGGGACACCCACCTCCATTCATGAATTTTGTGCACTGGGCCACTAGTCTATATATATATAAAACCCAATAATGCAAATAAACTGAATGGCAGAACTGAACAACCAGCTATGATGTGTGCTGACCACCAGAGGGTGTGCACAGTACATGGCAGGCCTTGGCTGTGGTGGGATAGTAGAGTAGGTGAATGGAGGCACCAGACCAAGGTAGGGTGCCAGTCACTGTTCTCAGGGTGAGCCTCTGGTGGTTACTGAAAATTCTTTGCTCCTTTGTGCCACGGTCCCACCTGGTGCTTGCATCTGCTGCTGATGCAGGCCCGCTCACATTCACTTTAGACACCAGAGCTGCCAATTGCACCCACTGCCAGTGCCTGGTGCCAGCCCCAATTGCCCCTGAGGGTTCCTCCACCACCCCCCACTCCTGAGTGGCAATCAGGGCTTGCAGCTGCTTTCCACATCCACTGCTGGCACTGGCCCCACTCAAACCCACCGCTAGCACCAGAGCTGCTGCTAATATCACTGCCTGGCATTAGTCCTAATTGCTCAGCACCATTAGTGGGTGCAAGCAGCAGCTGCCAGCCCTGATCACCCCTGAGGGTTTCTCCATCTCATCCTGTTCCTGAGTGGCAATCAGGGCATTAGCCATTCTTGCACCCATTGATGGCACTGGTCCCACTCACACCTACTCCAGCTGGTGCCAGCTCTAATTGCTCTACACTGTCAATGAGTATGAGTGGGGCCAGCACCATCAGCACATGGGAAGGTGATGGTGGGAATGGGGCAGAGCTGCTGGCAGAGAGAGGACTAAGGGCCATGGTGGGAGGGGCTGGGTGGAGGTGTAGAGGATTGCCTAAGCTTGCCCCTGTGCCTATCACAGTTTCACAGCTCACAGTTCCTTTCAAGGTGCGTGAATTTGTGCACTGGGCCTCTAGTATAAATATGTTTGTTCTAGGAGTCCCAGGAAGAGAAAAAAGAGAAAAGTGAAGAGACAATATATTAAGAATTAATGACTGAAAGTATCCAAATTGGGTAACAGATTTGAATACAAACATCAAAGAAGCTCAGCAAACTTCAAGTGTCCCACAACAAAAAACAATATAATGAAACTGTAGAAAGCCAAAGATAAGAGATTCTTTAAAGCATCAAGAGTTAAGTGACTCATCACATACAAGGATCCTCAATAAGATAACCAGAAATGATCTCATCAGAAACTTTGGCAGTCTGGAAGCAGTGGACAGATATACTCAAAATGTTGAAAGAAAAATAAGTTAACTTTTTAAAAAAACTTATATCTGCCAAAATTGTCCTTCAAAGGTGAGGGAGAAATTAAGACTTTCTCATAAAAATAAAAGCTGAAGGAGATTGTTACCATTAAACTTGTAAGAGATGCTAAGTCTTGTAAGTTGAAATATAAGGACACTAGACAGTAACTTAAAGCAGTACTTAAAAACAAAGAACACAGAAAAGTTAAATACAAAGGCAATTATAAAAATATTTTTGTAACTTAGCTTCATAACTTCACATTTTGTTTTATACATATTTTAAAAGACTAAATGTTAAAAAGAGTATTAGGCCAAAACTGGTTTGGCTCAGTGGATAGAGCATCGTCCTGTGGACTGAAAGTTCCCAGGTTTGATTCCGGTCAAGGGCATGTACCTTGGTTGCGGGCACATCCCCAGTGGGAAGTGTGCAGGAGGCAGCTGATTGATGTCTCTCTCTCATCGATGTTTCTGACTTTCTATCCCTCTCCCTTCCTCTCTGTAAAAACTCAATAAAATATAATAAAAAAAAGAGTATTAGGTTATGTTTTTGAACAAATTACTTATGTAATTTTATGACATCAAAAAATAAAAGAGGTGTAGGTAAGGTTCTAAAGGAAGTTTTGCATATTATTCAAATTAAGATTATATAAATTCAAATCAGAGGTGGCATTAATAATATAAGACAAAATAAACTTTAAGAGTTAAAAAAAGCAAAAAATGACATTATATATTAAATACATGTTACCATCATTGATGTACCTAATTTTAGACCATTAAAAAAATACAGCAAGAATTGAAAAAAATAGATAATTCTAAAATAATAGACATCCCAGTGCCTCACTTTCAAGAATGAGTAGAACAACCACACAAAAGATAAGCAAGAAAATAGAGGACTTGAACAACACAATAAACCAACTAGATTTAACAGAAATACATTAGTACAGACCCTTACTCAACAAAAAATATATGTTTTTCTCAAGTATATATGATATATTTTTCAGAATGAACATACATTAGGTCACAAATTCAGTCTCAATAATTTTAACTTAATGTGGGTCAAAGACTTAACTGTAAGTCTGAAAAATAAAAAATAAAAAACTCTTAGAAGAAAATATAAGGCAAAAGCTTTCCAACATTAGCTTCTGTAATGTTTTCTCAGATATAACTATGAAGACACCAGCAGACAAATTGGATTTGTGAACAATGAAAAAATGTGCATGAAAGATGCTATTGATGGAATAAAAAACAATCCACAGAATGGTAGAAAATATTTACAAATACTTCATCTGATAAGGGATTAATATATAGAACATGTAGAAAACTCCTAAAACTCAACAACATAAAATCAAACAGCTCAATTAAATAATGGATAAAGAACTCAATAGACATTTCTCCGAAGAAAATATACAAGTGACCAATAAGAATATGAAAAGATGCTCGATATCACTAACCATTAAGAAAATACAAATCTAAACCACGAGTTATTACCTCAAACCTGTTAGTACAATTACTCTTAAAATGAAGAAAATAAGTCTCGGAGAAGATGTATAAAAATTAAAAACCCTGTGCACTGTTAGTAGGAATGTAAACTAATGCAACTGCTAAGAAAAACTGTGTAGTGGTTCAAAAAATTAAAAATAAAGTAATTCTAACTGTAAGATCTAGTAATTTCACCTCTGGATATGTTCCCCAAATAATTTAAAGTAGGGTCATGAAGAGACATTTGTACACCTATGTTCATGGCAATAATATTCATAACAGCTGAAATGTAGAAGCAACCTAAGTATTTACCCACAGATGAATGGATAAGCAAAATGTGGAATGTACATACAATTAAATATCATTCAGTCTTAAAATGGAAGGTAATTGTGACATATGCTACAATATGGATGGACCTTGAGAGCATTATGCTAAGTGAAATAACCCAATCTCTCTCTTTCACACACACACACACACACACACACACACACACAAACACATATACATGACAAATACTCTATAATTCCACTTAAATGAGATACTCAGAGTAGTAAAAAATCACAGAGAGAAAAAGTAGAATGTGGTTACCATGGTGAGGGGAGGGGAGAATGAGGAGTTATGATTTCTTGGATATAGAATATCATTTTTGAATGATCACAAGAGTTATAGAGATGGATGATGGTGATGTTTGCACAGTAGTATTAATGTACTTAATACCTCTGAACAATCCCATCTAATAAAAGAGCAATATGCAAATTTATCATACCTCTGCTATACACACAAGCCACACCCACCAGCCACTCCCACCAGCCAATCAGAGTGAATATGTAAATTTGCCCAACCAAGATGGCTATGGCCACTGAGAGAGCAGGAGGGAGGCTTGGATTGCCCCTGGCGATGGAGGAAGCCAAGTTTTCTGCACACCTTGGCCAGTGCAGGCCTCTGCTTAAGGCAACAAAGTTTCAATGGCTGTGCCAGCAGAAGGCTTGGCTCCACTCCAGGCTACAAAGTTTCAATTGTAGAAGATAAATAAATCCCAGATTCCAGGGCCCAATTCTGCAAGGGAACACCCACCCTGATCCAGGACACCCTTGAGGGCAAACCAGCTGGCCCCCATCCATGCATCAGGACTCTATCCTATCTAATACAAAAGTAATATGCAGATTGACCATCACTTCAACACACAAGATGACTGCCCCTATGTGATCAAAAGATCCTGCTGCCCCCATGTGGATACACGATGACCACCACAAAATGGCCAGCAGGGAAGGGCATGGCAGGGATCAGGCCTGCAAGGGAGGGCAGTTGTTGTTGATCAAGCCTGCAGGGGCGGGCAGTTAGGGGTGACCAGGCTGGCAGGGGAAGGAAGTTGGGGGTAACCAAGCCTGCAGAGAAGGGCAGTTGTGGGGGACTCAAACCTTCAATGAAGGGCAGTTAGGGGTGACCAGACCTGAAGGGGAGGGCAATTAGGGATAATCAGGCCCATAGGGAAGTTAGGGGCAAACAGGCTGTCAGGGGAGCAGTTAGGCATCAATTAAGGTTAGCAGGGGAGTGGTTAGGGGGTGACCAGGCTGGCAGGGGAAGGAAGTTGTGGGTAACCAAGCCTACAGAGAAGGGCAGTTGGGGGGGGGGACCCACGCCTTCAGTGAAGGGCAGTTAGGGGTGACCAGACTTGAAGGGGAGGGAAATTAGGGGTGATCAGGCCCACAGGGGAGTTAGGAGCAAACGGCTGGCAGGGGAGCAGTTAGGCTTCAATTAAGGATAGCAGGGGAGTGGTTAGGGGGTGATCAGGCTGGCAGGCAGAAGCGGTTGGGGGCAATCAGGAAAGCAGGCAAGTGAACAGTTGGGATCCAGCAGTCCTGGATTGTGAGAGGATGTCTGACTGCTCGTTTAGGCCTGTTCCTATCTGGATCAAATATGTTTTTGATGTACCTAATTTTATATTATATTCTATATATTCTAAATATTGCAATACTATATTGTAGATATTGCAAGCTCAGCCCTTGTCTAGCTGGCTAAAATACAAGTCACTTTCCTTACATGTCTATATGCTCATCTTATTTCAGTCATTTTGGTGCTCTTAGTTTCTTAAAAATAAACAAAAAATCCAAGCTTTGATTGATCCTACTTCTTGGCCACTGGATTCTCCTCTACCTAGAATGATTTTCCTTTAGGTCTAACCAGGGTCACTCCCTCCCTTTATTCATTTCTGCCTACATGCCATCTCCTCACTGGGCTCTTCCCTGACCAAGTTATGAAAGACTTCTACCTGCTCACCCACCAGTCCCATAGCTCTCTTGGTTTTTTGCTTCTTAGTAATTGGAAATATTTTTAATTAAAACGTATTTGTCTGTTTACTGTACTTTTATTATATATCTCCAAATTAGACTCTGCATAGCCCCTTGAGAACAAGTGCTATGTTCTGTGCACCTCTGCAGAGAGGCAAGCAGGGCTCAGAAGTCATAAATAAATGTATGAATCATAGAATGCTCTGAAATGGCAAGAGGCTCTCTCTACCAGGTGTTAATATTTTGGTAAAAGGAGCCCTTCCTGACTACTAGGACTTCCCTTGCAGTTTATAAGATAATGTGAATATGTGTTTAATAGAAGAGAATGTCAGGTGAAAGGAAATGTGTAACATCCAGAGTTAAAGCGTGGGTTACAGCTTCAGTGACTGACAAAGTTACAGATGGAAGCTTTGCATAAGACAGTGAATGAAACAGCACCAACTGCAATAAGCTAGTTCATTTGCAGTTTGTTGTTTTCATAAAACAGACCCATCAATCAACTGAAACCAGCTGCTCAGTTTTCAGAAGCTGTGGGTGAAATTCTTTACTGAAAAGGATAATAAACTCAAGACTAAATTACATGTAAGCCTCTAATTCAGAATTGCCCTCCTATGCTTTCATTAAACTAGCACAGAATAAAACAATTTCTTTCACTTGACTTTTGAATTTGTCCAAGATCCTAATAACCTTCATAGGTCAGAGGGAAAGAAAATCTTGTTTTTGTGAAGCCTTCATATTCTGCTTCTGATAAATGAATATAGTTGAGACAGTCCTGGAGGTATTTTTTTAATTTTCAGAGTAAAGATACAATTTTAATCACAAGAACAGACATCAGTTACTACTCATTCACTTGACTCAATTTATGCCTGACTGTAAACTACATAATATACAGACTTCATCTTAAACAGGCTTAGTTTTCTCACTTCTTTTTAAGAGCACACAGACTACTTTTAGTGTTCAGTTAATATAGCTTTACATCATATGCTAAATTTCTCAGGGGTTTTGGATTTTCAAAATAATTTTTTATGACCAATTATTGCACAACACACACAGTTTTGCCTTTGTGTGACTTACAAAGTTCTGGCCAAATCTGTAAGTGATGTTTCATTGGCACTTCAGCTCTAAGTTTCTCCCATGTGAGCTGACTTTTCGTATCCTCAGCTTGTGTGAATAGAAATTACAGTGTCAGTTCCATGCTTTGCTCATTATTTATATAGTATGATAAATGCATCTGGCAAATGCCTTCAGAACCAAAAGATGCCTATTTTTTTCACTACAGGCTTGGATTACTTTAGCTGCTTTCTCCTGTATCAGATAAATCTCCACTATAAGAACACAGCTTATTTAGTAGCACTAATGGGACATCTAGATCTGTGTGTGTGCATTTTTTTCTTACACTGAATCACCCTGACTCTAAAAATGGACTGGACACATTATGTTAATTTCAATGGTTAGGCTGCAGATCCCCTGTCTGTCTAAACTCTGTTCTAGGAATGGGCTTGGTTTCAGAAGTGAAGGCCTCTGCTTAAGTAGGTCTGATATATATATATATATATATATATATATATATATATATATGCAAGATCTCAAAGGGGAATGCAAAGCTAACCCTTGAGTGGGCATTATGTTGAATCCATTAGTTGAACACCTGCAATGTGATGAGAGCTAAAAAATAAATAAGGTCTTCTCTGCATTCCAAGTTCAAATCTGAAATGACAGATAGACAAAAAAGGCAACAAATAAAAACAATATATAAAAGACAGGCCTGCAGATATAAACAGGCATTACAGAGGATGTATCATCAAGACACAATACAACACTCATATAAAATGTTAAAAAATCCATTCAGAGAAAAAGACAGTAAAAAAGTCATGGCTGTATAAAACTTCATGCAATATATGGAGAATAGAAAATAACTCCATCTGGTCTGGTTTGTCAGCTGCAGATATGCAAAGATTTTGAGTGGTAAATGTGCCTAGATATCAATCTCAATGCATGCTAATGAGCCAGATTATAGAAATTAGATCAGTGACTCTCAGAATAATCAGACAGCTTGTTAAACATAGATTTTAAATCCATCCACAGAAGTTCTGACTTAGTATGTCGGGCGAGGGCGTAGACTAAGAAATATGCATATTTGATAAATACCTCAGGAAATTTTGATTCAGATCAGTATCAACTTCATCTCATCAAATGGGGTCTCTGCTCTAGGTCTTCATCTAAGAGACTTGCTTAAGCACACTTTGGACGGTCTTTCTCAAAACTTTCCAAGTTCCTCTGTAATATTTGGGATCAGTTTGACTGCTATGTGGCACATCCCAGATCCACAAGAGTTTTGATTTCCGTATGCCCCTTTAAGATCCTCCTATACCTGCTACTACAGTCATGAGTTCAACACATGCCTCAGTGAGCTTTAGGGATTGGACCCATGAGTTGTCCCATAAGCCCAGCATTTTCTACATGGGATAAATAAGTTCAGGGTGCTATGACAGAGCTGACACATAATTTAAGGCAACTCTCACATAGACACAAGAAAAGTTCAGATCTCCAGGCTGTCTACATTCATGACACTTGGACTTTGAGCCTACCTAGCCTGTATGTCAGCTCTTGTCTTTTCAATGGCTCTTGCTCATCTGTGTTCTGAATTCCATAGTGGTGACCATATGCTCTGAACCTCCTAATTATGGTTGGGCTGAAGGTAAGCATCCTATTTATCCTTCACCACTGGAATCCAAGGAAGATTTCCCATTCCCTCCACCAGCTTTGTGCCATGGGTCAAGAAGTCCTTCACAGGTAGTCACATGTTGCCGCATAATGCCAGTGGACCATTCTGGTTACTATTTTTTCTTGAATCTGATTATTGTGCTCTTGTAGGTCAGTTTTAAGCTATGTCAGATGAGGGATGTGAACTTTATTCAGATGCACAAATATTTGTTGAGTTCCTATTATGTCTCAGACATGGTGCAAGGTTTGCGGACATAGGCACAACTAGTCATGACCTCTATTATTAAGGAGTCACAGTTTGTGAGATGGACAAATAAGATAAATGAACAAAAATTACTGTGATAAATTACATAATAGTGGAAGGCATAAATCATCATAGAAGAATGAAAAGCTAATTCTACCTGGACTTTCATTTATATCAATCTAGAATATGTTTAGAGGTGAGCATTTATTTATTTACTTATTTACACAGCAAATATTATTTTGGATGTTTATATGGGGCCAGATATTACACTGGTCACTGAAAATCAAGATAATTGCCAAAGAATGGCATAAATGATACACAATTGCAAATTGAAATGAGTTGAATAATAAACAAGCCTTAATTAGATTGTGTTCTTCCTCAGGAACATCTCCCTCATCTTTTCAAGATCAGAGGAATAATTTTTTTAAGGATTATTGAAAAAAATTAAAGGCTGAGATGATGTTTCTAGAATTATTTCAATATCAGCATTTAACTCAGTTCCTTCCTGGGGAAGTTTTACTTATTTAGAGTTTTACCTTGGATTGCCTTCTCCCTAACTACAAACTACACATAGCCATTTTGTTTAGATTTAATTCCCATTTTGCTTGGCAAGACTTTTAAGAGCTTTGAATACTTTTAATGATGAGAACCTGGATTAAGTGTAAGGTTGTCTCCACAGTATGTCATCATCTTCAATAACAAGCCTCTTCACTGAATGCCATTCTGGGGAATGCTCTTATGCTTGAACTCAGTGAACTGTTGGCCTGGACACTAGCCTCATCTCATCACTGGAAGAGGTGATTCATTATACTAATATGTAAGTTCTTGGAATGCATCTTGATTGCTATATGAGATAATGCACTTTGAAAATAACACAGCATTCTTATTATTACCAATATTTTATTTGACATCTGTGAAAATACTCTTTGAACTAAATATGACAATAACAAGAGGTCAACTAATATCATCATAGCTTTCGGAAGCAATTTATTAATCTACTTTGTATAGATTACTATGTGAGATCCTAAGATTTGAAAACTATTGACTTGAAGCCTAAGTGTGACTTATTTAGGCTACAGAGTAGTGCATATATAATGAGATAAAAATTTTTATTACATTAAATTGAAAACTCTTTGGATAGTCTCTGAAACATTTGACTGGTGAAGAATTATGTTATGAAACAGTGAATATTTTATTCCATTTCAATCCTGTGTGGAAACTAAAAACATGATGGCCAAAATATTTATGATACCATTTTTTCTAGCTAGTAAAGTATGGGATTGGTTAATAGTGGTTTGCAATAAAGTATTTTGGAAATTACCAATTACCATATTTTAAACCTACATATACTGATAGAGGTTTTTTTCACATATATAGCAAGTACTTCACATTTCATAATTTTATATTATGCTGTCACTGCATAATTATTTTATTAGTTTGGACTTGGGACATTTTTTAACTTCCTCTCCCAATATAATGTTTTAAATATGACTATTTTCATAGAACCTCTGGTTATATGAATGCTATGTTTGAACCTCAGCTTCAAATTGGCCACTAGTTAGTGTAGAAGTTTAACATACAAGAATATCAATGGTATCTATGTTATTACATTCAGATATTTTCCATGGAGAGTAAAACCTGAATTCTTTATTCTAGAATACATTAAGGCAAAGGCTTTAATACATGTGGGGATAAGGTAGTAGAGCTAGCACCATAGAGATTCCTAGGCCCCTGGAGAAACTGGGAGCTCATTAGTGCAGAGGACAGCACTAACACCTCTGAGCCACACTGTCCTCCATTGGGGCAACTTCGTAATTTCAACCCAACATTACAGCCTCTCTTTCTATGTGGTGTGAATTTCTCCTGGATTATCGCTATATAAGTTTCAGTGGTCTCACCAAGTTCTGGATGTGTGATCTCTAAAGTAAGGTATTGACAATCAAGTACCAAAGATAATAGACTGAAGAGTAAAAACAGATTAGAGAACTCAATTTCATTTATATTTTGGGTGTATTTTATGATGTACAGAATATATAAGTAAAAGAAGAAGCAATGAGATTTATAAGTAAATAAATGTATGTTTAAAGTACAAGTTCAAAATTTTAGTTCAAATGTTTGAAATCACTGTTATTGAATATATCAGTCTAGATGATGCTTCCATAATAAACAACATATAAATTCAGATTCTCATCATTACAAAGTGCTATCTCTATGTAACACAATGTCTGCTGTGGGTCTGGGCAGCTCTTCAAAACAACTGTTCTCATACAGTGACTAAATGGAAAAGGCCTAGCATTCTGCAACAGCTCCATCTTAAACACATGGCCTCCTAGGTCTCGGCAGCAGGGAAAGAAAGAAAGGAAAGTTATACACAAACTCTTAAACACATCTTATAATCAAAGAAAAACCAAGACCATGCCTAGTTTTAGGACAGTTAGTCAATACAATCCTCGATGAGAAATATTGGTAAGCAAATATAGTATCTACTACATACTTTAAGCACAAATCTAATCCATAATACAATTTATCCATTTCTAAATATGTTGTAAATGTTTACACATACATTCACATAAATACAACACAGTCAGTGCTGAGAATAGAACTAAATATATATTTGTATTTATATTAAAATGAAAACTTAGTATGTTCATATTTTAATTAACATCACATTTTAAAGTAGAGTTTTATGTTAAAGTTTCAGTAGTCTACATTTCTTTCTACTTAAAATCATCCTTTTATTTAAGATATAAAATCATTTAATAGAAAGAAGATTAAAAAAATTCTTTCTAGCCCTAGCTGATTTGGCTAGGTGGATAGAGCCTCTGCCTATGGACAGGAGGACCTCGAGTTTGATTCCAGTCAAGGGCACATGCCTGGGTTGCAGGCTCAATCCCCAGTAGGAAGCGTGTAGGAGGCAGCCAGTCAATGATTCTCTCTCATCATTGATGTTTCTCTCTCTCCCTCTCCCTTTCTCTCTGAAATCAATAAAAATATATTTTAAAATATGTATTTCTTCTATTAGGCATGATGTTAAAACAGATAAAATTCATTCATCTTCAGCATGAAGATCATATTACATATTGAAGTTGAAAGAGAAGAATTATAATTATAAGAAAACTTGGAATTTTGACATTCTTATTCCACAGAAGCAATTGAAGTATTCAATATATATATATATATATATATATATATATATATATATATATATATATTAATACAGACAATTCACTAGCTTTTATGCCAAATTCCATCTGTTTGAAAGGACTTGGCTTTTCACAGCCAAGTTTCAAGCATGAGGAAATTATAAATGGAAACACATTGTGTCCTCTGATCTTGGAGGTGGCAACTTTTGCTACAAAGCTGGGTGGGAGATTGATCTCATTCTTTGGTTTTCCGCTTTTTGATGAAGAATTTAAATTTGTTATATGTTAACCAACAGTTTAAAAAAAATATTGCACAGCCTCAGTGAAAGAGCAATTCTTCATAAGTACATAATAGCTTCATCAACAAATAAGTGTCTGCTTCCTGTAAGGAAGCCACAAATATGTTGAAAGGCCCCAGCTCTCTGCAGGATGTACAAAGATCTCTGTTTAGGTCACTGTTGGAGTGTGTTTCTGCTTTGTGGTGGCAGCGGTTGTCTGGTGCGTGGGTGTACATTTAAAACACATCTTACATCTTACAGATTTTTTAATAATGCATTCTCAGGGAAAAAGGGAGACCAGTTTTTTTGTTTTTTTTTCCTATGCTCTAAGCACTTAAAGCACTTCTTTGATGACTTATTGGTTTTCTTTAGCAATTCAAGATTGATTAAAAGGGGAATAAAGAGGATTTTTTAAAGAAAGTAGAAAAAAGTCACCTAAAACTTTTTCTTGTTTGCAAGCTTGTTTTATATTTATTTTGTGTCAATGCCACAAAATCTTTAATGGCTAAGCTAAGATTTTAACTGGGTTAAAGAAACCAAACTCATGTTTCTTAAAGGCTTTTCATCTATTGATATTAGTTCTATAACATTTACTTGTTCATTCATTCCAAATTTCCATGTATTATAATCAGTGATGATGTGTGTTTCCAGCACTGTTATTATCATCTAAGACAAAAAAAAAAAAAAGCATTCTTCTAGGTCAGACTTTTTAGAGGGCAAGTATCTTGAAGTCTTTCCATGACCTACTATACTGATTATATAATTAGATGATGACTTCTGCAGATTTTGCTTGAAGAATTTCTTTCAGATCTGTGTCTTTTAGAGCTATTTAGTTCTGCATTAAAGCAAAGGAGCCTGGCCCATTTCTATACCTTTTTATTGTAGGAGCAAATTGTATATCCTTTAATAAAATCATCTAGAGTATAATACAAATATATTACGAGCAGTTTTTAAGATTCTCTTGCTGAATATGTTTTTTATTGATTTCAGAAAGAGAAAGGGAGAGGAAGAGAGGTAGAAACATCAATGATGAGAGAAAATCATCCATCGGCTGCCTCCTGCATGACTCCTACTGGGGATGGAGCCTGCAACCCAGTAATGTACCCTGACTGGTAATCAAATCATGACCTCCTAGTTCATAGGTAGACATTTAACCATGAGCCATACCAGCTGGGCTAAGATGTTTTTGAAAATAAATCAATGTTTTCTTGTAAATGAAATGATGGTCTACTTTTTTTTTAATCTAGTAAATATGAAATTTGACTTTAAACTAGATTATAATTTAAGGATAATGAAGATATGGGTTAATTTCTAAATAACAAGATTTCATAGGTAATATCAAAGCTAAAATCTGTGATTTTTAAAAACAGTTAAGGATAGTTCCTTTATTATCCTCTAAGTTTTTCAAGGTCAATTATACCATTATTCTCCATCATTTGACCAAATGATAAGTAACAAAAATTTTAGAATCCTCAATCCTCATATTAGAAAACATCTTTTTTTTCTCATATCCACACAAAATAATTATTAACTTTTTCACTTTTCAATATTTCAGTGATTAAGGAAATGTTTTCTGTACCATTTTCAGTTTCTCTGATTTTTTTGAATTTTGTGAACTTCAAATTTCTATGGGAGTACTAGGATAAAAGTGATTACTTTTAAGTACTCACCACCCTATTCCAAAATGTTAGCCTCTTCTACATAGCTTTTAGCTCACTAGTTTATAACTATCACCCCATCTGCCACTTCACCTCCTGGAAAAATCTGGCAAACAACAAAAACAACAAACACATACCAAGAAATATCTTACCTTCCTACTTAGAAAGGTTGCTTAACTTTATAGAGAAAATGTAAAATAAAATTGATCCTTGAGCTTATGTATTATGGCTATCCTCAGAGAAATACGTTTTTCTTAATAGGTAAATAAGTAAATTTATAAATTACAGAAAAAAGTAAGTTCATGGTTAGGCAGTTCCTTGATTCTTGAAGTCTTCTGAATACAAGTGTACAGTTTTCACAGTCCTCAGCAAGGACTTCCCTCCTAAGATTTTGCATCAGGAGGGTCATTGGCAGCATTGCAGCTCACGGCAGCCAGGCTAACTCTCCCCACTGCAGGCCCACTGCAGGAGTCAGTTCAACCCAGACTTATTAAAGCATTTACTACATGCTGAAGATGGTATGCACATTATCTCATGCAATGCTCCCATTAGTTCTACACACTGTGTCATACTAAATGTTAGTTCACACATGAGGAAATGAACACTTAGAAACACTGCATTCTCTATTCAAGGTTAACAGCCCATATCTGGCAGAGTTCAGAACTCAAATTCCAGGCCTAATTGGCTGCAAAGTCAATAACTTTATCCTTCCTGCTCTCATCAAATCTGTCCATCTCATCATATCCTTCCCACATTCCAATCAATGACAAATTCTGAGAACTGATTATTTATCATCTCTATTTGCTAAATTTTAACATGTTTTAAGTTGAAAATAAAGCAACTTGGTACATAAATGAACTACAAATTAACACAAATTTCAATGGCAAATGACAACTGCTGAAATAAAGTACCTGAAATACAATTGAGTTAAATTGTAGTCTCTTTTACAAAATCAGAACATAATGAGTGAAATAATTATCTGTTGCAGGGTAAATTGTATCCTCTGACTGTGAGAGGCCTACTTTAACTAGGATGTGTAGGTTATGCTCAGATTAAAATACCTGTTTCAATTAAGCATTTTCACATTTAATATAGTGTAGAGTTAATGATTTAAAATTTGAAACCAATACTGACATGAGAGAACATCAAATATTTTTATGATTATATCTTGATATTATAAGCTATACTCAAAGCAGCAGTAAAGCAAAACAAAGTTCTAGAAATTACCCTGATCTTTAAACTCTGTCTGCCTTAATAACCCAGGGTTATTACAAAGTTACCTTGTTAGTTCCCAGGGAGACCACTATCATAAATATAATAGAGCAATTATTATCTCACAACATAAGAGATGGGGAATAGCCACATTTCACCAAAGGACAATTTTATTATTTGTTAAAATTTTATGGCTTTAAAAAATAATTCAGTTTTACTTGAAATTCACTAATCAACCAATAAACTGAAATGAAAAAGTTTATTCAAATAATTATAATTTTAATAATAAGCAAAATTACAAAATATTTCTCCTTGGCTGACAAGTTTTTCTTTGTGTTAGGAGTATATCCAGTTTCCAGTTAAAGTAGTCTGGATTTGCTTTGAAAGCTACTTATTTGCTTCTTACAATCATGTGCTTTCAATTTCTTTTGCATTTTACCACTTACTTTGTACAGGATTCTTTTATGGATGAATGACTGCTTGGCAAAATAGAAATTGAACTACAGTATATAATTAAGTTCTTTGCACAATAAGAGTTAGTCATCGACACAATTAAATCACTGGCTTTGGAATCCAGGACTAAAAGAATGAACAGCATGACCAAAAAACATTCCTTCCAATAAGATTTTCCTACATCATGGGACTGAAGGGTTCTGCCTGCATTTATGGTGTCATGACAAGAATTCAAAATAAATCATCTTTCTAAAACTGAAAAGAATTCATGTCAGATAGTATCTTGTTTCTTTTTTTTTAAATCTTTTTTATTAATTTTTATACATATCTCCCCACTGCGCCCCCTCCCTCCCCAGCATATCCCAACCCCCCAGTGTCAATGTTCATTGTTTATGTTTAAATGCATGCATACAAGTCCTTTGATTGATCTCTTATCTACCTCACCTAACTTTAATCTTCCTGCTGTAATTTCACAGTCTGATGCTTTACTACCTCTGTATCTATCCTTTTGTTCATCAGTTTATAATGTTCTTTATTAACCAAAAATGAGTGAGATCATGTGATGCTTCTCCTACATTGACTGGCTTATTTCACTAAGCATAAGGTTCTCCAGTTCCAACCAGGTTGCAGCAAATGGTAAGAATTCCTTCTTTTTAATCGCAGCATAGAATTCCATTGTGTAGATGTACTACAGTTTTCTGATCCATTCATCTGCTGATGGGCACCTAGGCTGTTTCCAACTTGTGGCTATTGTAAATTGTGCTGCTATGAACATAGGTGTACATAAATCCTTTCTGATTGGTGTTTGTGATTTCTTAGGATAAATTCCTAAGAGTGGTATTACAGGGTCAAATGGGAGATCCATTTTTAGTTTTTTAAGAAAACTCCATACTGTTCTCCACAGTGGCTGCACCAGTCTGCATTCACACCAACAGTGCACAAGGGTTCCTTTTTCTCCGCATCCTCACCAACACTTGTCGTTTGTTGATTTGTTGATGATTGCCATTCTGACAGGTGTAAGATGGTATCGCATTGTCGTTTTGATTTGCATCTCTCGGATGATTAGTGACTTTGAACATGTTTTCATGTATCTCTTGGCCTTCCTTCTGTCGTCTTTCGAAAAGGTTCTATTTAGGTCCGTTGCCCATTTTTTTTATTGGATCTTTTATCTTCCTTTTATTAAGTTGTATAAGTTGGCTGTAGATTTTGGAGATTAAACCTTTAACAGTGATATCATTTGCAAATATGTTCTCCCATACAGTGATCTTTCTTGTTGTTTTGTTGATGGTTTCTTTTGCTGTGCAAAAGCTTTTTATTTTGATGTAGTCCCATTTGTTTATTTTTTCTTTAGCTTCCATTGCTTTGGAGCAGTATCAGTGAAGAAGTTCTTTTGGCATATATCTGAGATTGGGCTGCCTATGGATTCCTCTAGTATTTTTATGGTTTCCCTTCTAATGTTTAAGTCCTGTATCCATTTTGAGTTTATTTTTATATTTGGTGTAAGTTGGTGGCCCAGTTTCATTTTTTTGCATGTATCTGTCCAATTTTTCCAACACCATTTATTGAAGAGGCTATCTTGGCTCCATTGAATGTTCATGCCTCGTTTGTCAAATATTAGTTGAGCATAGTGGTTTGGGTGGATATCTGGGTTCTCTATTCTATTCCATTGGTCTATATGTCTGTTCTTGTGCCAGTACCAGGCTGTTTTGAGAACAGTTGCTTTGTAGTATGTTGGAGACCAAATATTGTTCTCACTAAATGGATGTAGGCAGGAGGCCAGAAGGCTGGCCAACCTTAATTGCTCTGAAAGGTCAGAGCTGATTACTCATTGTTTAGTTGAAACTATCTGTTTGTATCATGTTAATTTCTGTTTTTGTTATTTCCTGCATAAAGGCTAAGGGTGTGTCCCAAAGCCTTAATAAAAGGGAGAAAAAAGTCAGAGCAAATGGCAGTCCTTTCCACTAGAGGAAGGCTCCCACCTGGCCCCCCAATATCGCCAAATTAATGTTTTTTAGTCTCTCATTTCGTTTGCGTGTGGCCTCCTTCAGAACCCGAACCCTGAACCGGGAACTCTGAACCACGCAGGACATGGAAAGAGGTTCGTTCCCACAGTAGTATAGCTTGAAATCTGGTATTGAGATCCCACCTACTTTATTCTTCTTTCTCAGAATTGCTGTAGCTATTCGTGGTCTTTTTTTGTTCCTGATGAATCTATGAAGAATTCTTTCTAGGTCTGTGAAATATGTCGTTGGTATTTTAATGGGGAGTGCATTGAATCTATAGATTGCTTTGGGTAGTATGGACATTTTAATGATGTTGATTCTCCCAATCCATGAGCATGGTATGCTCTTCCATCTGTTAACATCTTCCTCTATATCTTTTTCCAGTGTCCTGTAGTTTTCTACATATAGGTCTTTTACCTCTTTAGTTAGGTTTATTCCTAGGTATCTTAATTTTTTTGGTGCGATGGTAAATGGGATTGCTTTTTGAGTCTCTCTTTCTATAATTTCACTATTAGTGTATAGAAATACCACAGACTTCTTAGCATTAATTTTGTATCCTGCTACATTTCCAAATTCATTAATTAAGCCAATTAGTTTTGGAATGGAGTCCTTGGGGTTTTTTATGTACAATATCATGTCATCTGCAAATAAGGACAGCTTTACTTCTTCTTTTCCAATTTGGATGCCTTTTATTTCTTCTTCTTGCCTAATTGCAATGGCTAATACTTCCAGTACTATGTCAAACAGGAGAGGTGAGAGTGGGCACCCCTGTCTTTTCCTGTTCTTAGGGAAAATGGTTTTAGTTTTTGTCCATTGAGTATGATGTTAGCTGTGGGTTTATCATATATGTCTTTTATGATGTTGAGGTATGCTTCTTCTATTCCCACTTTGCTGAGAGTTTTTATCAAGAAAGGGTGTTGGATTTTGTCAAATGCTTTTTCTGCATCAATTGATATGACTATGTGATTTTTATCTCTCAATTTGTTTATGTGATATATCTCGTTTATTGATTTGCGGATATTGTACCACCCCTGCATTCCTGGGATAAATCCTACTTGGTCTTGGTATATGATCATTCTGATGTACTGCTGGATCCGATTTGCTAGAATTTTGTTGAGGATTTGGCATCTATGTTCATGAGAGGTATCTTGTTTCTTCTATATTGTTTTTCTAAAATTATTTTATGGTTTTTAAACTCTGAAGAGAGACTTCAGAATATTGGTGGCAAGATATAATAATGTAGATAGTTTTTTGTCAAAGCCTGGAAACAATTTTATAACATAAAAATGTACTTACTTACACAGAATTATTTAATAATATTTTGCTGTTTTAATATAGTGCATAACGTAATAAGTGCAATAAAATATAATTGAAAGAGTTAAATGTATTTTAATATTTTTAATTTTAATTAGAAATGATATACTTGGGAATGTTTCCAAACTATTTTAACTTATGATGCAAAGTTAAATTTCAAGTCAATGGCCAGACTTGTATCTAGAGTTTTAAAATCTAATAGAGAGCCACTATGTTGGTGAAATGTAATGGGAAGAACAAGGAAACTGACAAGGTATGGTTTGTTTTTAAAATTTCATTTTTCAAGTGAGATGTGAGACTAACATTTTTTATGACAAAGCAATGCAAGGTCACTTAAATTAATACAAATGTTTTAAATTAGCCCTTGCTCTTTGGTCAGATTATTTAATAAAATCGTATTGATAGGTCCTATTGAAGCATCTATGCATACAGATAAAACATAAAAAGAAGAATAAAACATTTAAATAGATGTCATGAAGGTGTGATAATTTTTACTATTCTGGCAACTGAAATTATTGTTGAACACTGATACAATGTCTAAAGTATTTTATGTAAAGACGACTGAATGTAATATGATCTTATCTTTTGTAAGATTCCTAAAAAAAAAAATTTCTCCTTTGACATTTTGTCATCAAGTTTTCATTATAATAAGTATTTCATAGAGATTTGACCATAAGCATTTATTAAAACCTAAATATCCAGAGAACTCCAAAGATATGCTGCAATTAGCATTTCTGACATAACTTTTGGTTCAGTGGGTTATTGTATAGAGGATTACAATTTCTAATAGATAGTAATTGAGTATGATCTCTTGACTAACTCCTATAATCCTCCGTCGTATTTTATAAAATTTTAATATGAGATAAGGGGAAGGATACTTATTAAGTTGCTGGAAGATTTATAAAAGAAATATAAAATACTAGACACCTGGTGCATGAAATTCATGCACAGGGGGTGGAGGGGATGTTCTTTAGGCCAACCTGCATCTTTTCCCATCTGGGACCCCTTGAGGAATGTCTGACTGCCCATTTAGGCCCAAATAGGCAGTCGGACATTCCTCTCACAATCCAGGACTGCTGGCTCCCAACAGCTAACCTGCCTGCCTTCCTGATTGCCCCTAATCACTTCTGCCTGCCAGCCTGATCATCCCCTAACCACTCCCCTGCCAGCCTGTTTGTTCCTAACTACCCTCCCCTGCAGGCCTGGTCTCCCTTCCCCCTCAACTGCCCTTGGTCAGATTATTGAATAAAATCATATTGATAGGTTCTATTGAAGCAGGCCTGGTTACCCCCAACTCCCTCCCCTGCTAGCCTGGTCCCCCCCTCCAACTTCACTCCCCTGCTGGCCATCTTGTTGTGGCCATCTTGTGTCCACATGGGGGCAGTCATCTTGTGTATTGGAATGATGGTCAATCTGCATATTACTCTTTTATTAGATAGGATAGAGGCCTGGTGCATGGTTAGGGACCATATGGTTTATGCTGAAGGGTATCCTGGATCAGGGTAGGGGTTTTTTGGGGCATGGGGTGGCCTGTGCAAGCGGCCTATGGTGGTTTGTAGGCTGGCCATGCCCCTCAGCGACCCAAGTGAAGGCCCTAGTATCTGGGATTTATTTATCTTCTTCAATTGAAACTTTGTAGCCTTAAGCGGAGGCTTGGGCTGGCCAGAGTATGTGGAAAGCTTGGCTTCCTCCATCATCAGGAGCAACCCAAGCCTCCCTCCTGCTCTCTCTGTGGCCTAGCCGTCTTGATTGGGTTAATTTGCATACTCGCTCCTGTTGGCTGATGGGTGTGACTGGTGGGCATGGCTAGTGTGCATAGCAGGGGTATGGTCAATTTGCATATTACTCTTTTATTAGATAGGCTTGTAAGCATAGTTTGGTTTTCTAAAACCTCTTTTTTGTTGTTGTCAAATTGTCTATGATACCACTGCACTCACCTCTCACTGGATCACACCATCCTTAGCTTTTCCCTTAGGATATTAAAAACCCATTTCTCTTTCTTCCTTGAATGTTACTATTCCTTCATAGTATTTTGCTTAGGATTTCACTATGGCTATTTTCTCCAAAGAATTTATCCATTAATTCATTGGTGGATATCTGTGGATTAATAAATTACCTCTTTAGGGAAAATGAGGAAGTCATTGTGTTTTATAACATAGCAAACTCATAAATGTGAAAACTTTCAGGTCCTATGAGTTTTTGTTGAGAATATACTGAGACAGATTTTCCCTTTTCACACATGAGGCAGGCAGCCACTTACTGACCTAAAGCAGGTAAAGGCAACATCTGGCTTTTGGGTTGATATTACACAGACCATCATCAAATCTGATTTAAATAAGGTTGAAATAATCATCTGGGTCACTGAAGTATAGAGTGGAAGGTATAATTAAGTATCCCATGATCAAGTTGGAGAGTGACACAAGTGGGTGGTAAGAAAATAAAACAAAAACTGAGATTAAAAAATAAAATATATATTGGATGAAAACATTGGCAGAGTGGAATTTATTAGTTTATTATTCAAAACATTTTCTAAGAGATTAGTTATAAAATGTGATGCTGCCCAGTGGTCATGCAAAGGGATCCGTAGAATAGCCAGGCATACAAGTTGCAGTCTTATCAATGAAGCTGAGTCAGAGGTGGATAGCTGGAAAAACATCAAGGGCAAAGTTATTCTGACCAGCAGCTGAGACCTTGAAAGTCTGGCAGCTGGTCTTTCTTGGCCTCTTGTGGAAATATCACAAGATATTTCTTAACTATTTTAAAGAAGATGGATGTTCAATTCAGTATATTTATTCCTTTATGTATCTGCCAAAAAATAATTATTGAGTGATTGTCATGTGTCACATAATCACCTACCATAAGGTATGGCTCTTGATAACTAGGAAGATGTTAGATTTCAGCTAAAGAGAGAAATAGTGCCTGAATGGGAAATCACAAGAGGTTGATGAGAAAAGGGAATGGAGACGTCACCTGGACTAAGGGGTTTAGAGAGTTTTCAGTGAACAGGGATCCTCAACAGTAATGAAAGACAAAAGGGAGTAAGATGAAGAAATATCAGAATATCCAGGGAGCAGAATCTCCAAGGCTTTGAGGTGAAGGTTGTCCTATACATTAGAATCATACAACATATGCAAGAGAGCAAGCAGCCCTTGACCCTGAAGGATATTTAATACCCTGAACATAAACTTAGACTTTACCATCAAAGTAAAGGAGAACAATTGAAGAGTTCCAAGTACAGAGGTAACAATTGCAGAATTGCCTTTTAAAAAGATAGTTCTAGGCACAGTGAAGAAAATTGTTTGATTAAAACCAAGATTAGAGTCAGGAAACCAGTTGGACAGTTGTTGCAGTTAGGAGGAGAAATAGTAAGACTTCATTTACTTTTAAAGTGGTGACCATGAAGATTATATTTACTATAACTTCTTGTTTGCTTAATATAGCATTCATCACACTATAAGCTTGCCTGCTTGCTTTTCAACTTTAAAAAGTGTGATTTCTCTTTTATTGCTTTAAGATTTTCTTCCTTGGCTTCGCAACTTATAGCTTCTGGACAAAGAATGTAATGGACTCTATCACATATGAATAAACATTAATCAAGAGAAGATGCCTTCAACAAATAAATTTATATATTAAGTAAGTAGTTAATTCAGAAATTGAGTATCATATGCTAAATACCTTTCTATAATTAATTTGAAACAGTTTTATACCAACTTTAAGAGTTTTTGTTTAACACATTGCACAAAAACAGAAAATTCCCATTATTATGAAAAAAATATATATGATATTATTGATTATATACAAGGTCAAAAGCTGGCAAGATAGACTTTAATTTTAATAGTGTTTGTACAAATACTGTAAATACAATGCCAGATTCTATTGCTAAAAATCAGACTTCCTCCATGAAATTACTAATTTGAAGCCTGTTTCATGTTATTAGAAATACTAGAGGACAAATGCACAAAATTTGTGCAAGAGTAGGCCTTCACAGCCTCAGTCGCTCGCTGCCTCCATCCCTCCCTCGCAGCTGCAGTGGCTGCCTCGATCCCATGGCTACAGCCCTGGCTTCATTTGGAAGACTGTCCAGAAAGATGTCCTGTCTAATTAACATATTATTATTATTATAGTTGAATCATACACCTTGTGGACTCAAGGTGTCTTAATTATTGAATGAATCTTTATGCAAGTCTTTGACATCTGTTTTCACTCTTTATAAACAATTTTTATTAAATAACTTGTTTTTAAGAGATATAATTTATGGATAATTAAATTAATCGGAGGTGATATTACTATATACCCAAAATAGATCTTCATTACAACAGACCATGAAGATTATAAAGAAGGACAATATACTAAGAGAGAGGTTTGGAGACATCGTAGTCAATCATGCCTGTCGTTTTCTATTAAAAATGTCAGGCTTCATACAAAAAAAATAATCTGACAATATATTTTCTTGCTGAACATTTAGAAATAAAAGGCTATGATATAATCAAATTTTTAATATTTTGCTTTGGAGAAAAGCATATTTTAAGTTTCTTTACTCGAGGAATTCTCAATTGTCTAATAAGCCTCTCACCAGCTTTGCTTTTTAATCCATGATAAGTAAACACATATATATATATTTTTTAAATATATTTTTTATTGATTTTTTACAGAGAGGAAGGGAGAGGGATAGAAAGTCAGAAACATCAATGAGAGAGAGACATTGATCAGCCGCCTCCTGCATGCCCCACACTGAAGATGTGCCCGCAACCAAGGTACATGCACCCGACCGGAATAGAACCTGGGACCTTTCAGTCCGCAGGCCGACGCTCTATCCACTGAGCCAAACCAGTTCCCGGTGACATATTTTTTTTAATGTCAATAAAGGGAAATACTATTATCACAATAGGCAATCAATTAGTATTGTAACTGCTTGCATCTACTTTGCAGAATTACAACACTACAAAATATATCAATAAATGTCCCTGTACTTACAGACTCTTGCCATTGCTTTTTAGTGTGTGTGTGTGTGTGTGTGTGTGTGTGTGTGTGTTGTTTGTGAAACCATGAAACAATCTAACACTGACTACTTAAGAAATAGTGCTGATGAGGAGAAACCAAGATGTTAGTATAGATGAACATCTAAATGTTGCCTAGCATAACAATTTCAAAGCTACAGCTAACAGACAGAATGGACATCATCCAGGACCACAGGAAAGCTGGCTGAGTGGAAATTCTACAACTAGAAGAAAAGACTTGGGCTCACCAAGACTCAGAAGAGTTGCAAAAAGCTGAAGTACAAAGAGGTCAGGCGGCAGAGTACCTGGATGACTTCCTCTAGCGGGAGGGATATAAAAACTCCCGATGGCACTGAACCCCAGTTCCAACTGCATTGAACCCCAGTTCCAAGCAAGACTCATATGGGGAGAGTCTGGACTGTTGGGAAAAGGGAGGAGTGCATGGAAACTCAAGGGAGCCATGAAAGGCAGAGGTCTGGAGGCACAAGCATGAGTGAAGTCAGAGAGGACTGACTGCTAAATGTGCCACTGGCTTTCTATAGCAGGAGGAACATGGAACCTTCCAACTTTGCTGAACTCCACTTCTGAGTGCATTGAACCCCAGTTTTGAGTGAGACCCTTGGGACCCAGACTCATATGGGTCCCTGGAACAAATGGAAAGACGCTGGAGCCATGAAAGGCAGAGGTCTGGAAGTATGCACACAAGTGCATGCAAAGAGGACTGCAGAAATTACCAAGGGACACTGAGACCCAGGACTCTTATAGGATAGGGCTAATGGGAAGCCAAGGCTGTCTGCTCAACCTTGAGACTCCACCCCATCCAAGCTGAGCGCAGAGAATTTTGCAATTTTGCAAGTCTTTTCTCATAAGGCTGTCTCCAGCACAGAAGTTCTCCCAGCATATACAGAGCTGATCCTCACAGCCAAGTGGCCTAGAGGTCAATTCCCCCAGTGATACAAACAACAATCAATACTTAACTACAACATAGCTGTATACACAGTCCACAAAGGGGTGCTCCAATAGTGTCCACCTCGGGTAAATGGAAAGGCAGAGCTACAGAGCCATATAGGACACCTAGCACACAAAGCTACTCTACCAACTCAGGGAAGCAGCAAAAATGTGGAGACAAAAAAACAATCACAAACAAAAGAAATGGAGGAAAACTAATGACTGGATATAGATTTCACAACCACGGTTACAAAATTTTTCAAGAATTTCCTAGAAAAGATCAATAAATTTAGTGAAACCCTGGAGGATATGAAAAAGGACCAAGTAGAAATTAAATACACACTGACTTAAATATAAAATATATATTATACAGAGACCTAATATCAGACTAGAGGAATGCAAGAATCAAGTCAAAGATTTGAAATACAAAGAAGCAGAAAACACTCAATTGAAAAAGCAAAAATAAAAAAGAATCTAAAAATGTGAAGATAGTTTAAGGATCCTCTGGAACAACTTCAAGCATATCAACATCAGAATTATGGGGGTGCCAGAAGAAGAGAGAGAGCAAGATATTGAAAACCTACTTGAAGAAATAATGACTGAAAACTTCCCCCACCTGATAAAAGAAATAGACTTACAAGTCCAGGAAGTGCACAGAACCCTAAACAAAAGGAATCCAAAGAGGACCACAACAAGACACATCATAATTAAAGTGCCAAGATCAAAAAGACAAAGAGAGAATATTAAAATCAGCAGGATCTAAACAGTTAATTATCTACAAGGGAGCACCCATAGGATTGTCAGCTGATTTCTCAACAGAAACTAGGCAGGCAAGGCAGGAATGGCAAGAAATATTCAAAGTAATAAATAGCAAGAATCTACAACCAAGATTACTCTACCCAGCAAAGCTATCATGCAGAATTGAAGGTCAGATAAAGAGTTTCACAGACAAGAAAAAGCTAAAGGAGTTCATCAACTCCAACCAGTATTATATAAAATGCTGAAAGGTACTCTTTCAGAAGAGGAAGAAAAAAAAGGTAAAGATAAAAATTATGAACAACAAATACATATCTATCAACAAGTGAATCTAAAAATCAAGTGAATAAAAAATCTGATGAACAGAATAAATTGGTGAATATAATAGAATCAGGACCAGAGAAAGGGAGTGGACTGACAATTCTCAGGGGGAAAGGGGTGAGGGGGGTGAGAGGGGTGCGGGAAGAGACTGGACAAAAATCATACATCTATGGATGAGGACAATGGGGAGAGGTAAGGACAGAGGGTGGGAACTTGTTGGAGGGGACCTTTGGGGGGAAAAAAGAGGAACAATTGTAATAATCTGAACAATAAAGATTTATTAAATTAAAAAAAAAGAAATAGTGCTGATAGCTAGGTCACTATTTCAAGTGTTCAAAAAACATAAAAAGAACCTAAATACATAGATATACTTAAAAAATTAAATATGCAAAGTTCTTTGAGAAAGCATGTTGGTTTTGTCCTGTAAAAATATTTTTTGAAAATGCATATAATTACACACACATATTTCAGATAGACATATTTCATTGTTACTTTTCAGATAATAATAGGAAACATAATTTTATGAGTTATAGCCTGCTTGACTTTAATCCTTTTAGACATTGCAACCACTTGATTAAGTGCTATATGAGTTTTCTCCCCCAACACTTTCAAAGTGTCATCTGTCATAGCCTTGCTGTCACAGCTATAAAATATGATTGTCTAATGATATTAGAGCCAAGAAATATGATGTTGGGTCTGACATCTTAGACCACAATGATTCCTTCCTGTAAACTGTATAGCATAGTCCCTGTATACAGAATGAAAGAGAAGATATTAATTGCAAACAAGAACATGGCAGATATGGGGGAAAAATAAACTAAAACTGGTATCTTTATTTTCTACCATATTACATGCAGAATATCATAAATAAAGGATTATTACCTGCTAATTTTGATTTTATCTAAGTAAATAATTTTAAATGCATCATTGTCAGCAAATGAAAAATTATATATTTGGGCTAAATCACTTGATCAGAACATTTGCAATGGCTTCAGTTGCCTACCTTAATATTGCATCAGATTTGTTATGTAGTCTCTAAAAATATTCTAATATGATGTTGATACTGTCAACTAAATGTGAAGTATGATCTCATGGACCTTGAAGTTAGAAAAAGTATTTTATAGGAACATGTAATTCAGCTGTGTATCACTGAACAAGTTACTTGTCTTCTCTTTTCCTTCTCACATTTCTTCTTTGTAAAACTGTGCTTCCAGGATCTGACTGGAAGACTTTTTTTTTTTGGTTAAGTAAAAAATGCTTATATATGAAAATTTAACAGAGTGCTGAGCAAATTATGTAAATATTATTGGAAGTGTATTTTAAATATATTCATGTCTTTGTACAATAATGTGGTTTAGACTTATAATTTGGAAATTCAGGTCACCATGCCTGAATATGATTAAACAAGTTGTAGAGAATGTATGACATTTTAGTCTTTGCTACCTTTTCTCCCTCAGCTCAGTGTGGTAAAAGCTCTACTCCAGGAAGGTGCAACCACTCTTCCAGCTTCTTGTTTGGGTGATGATTTCTCCTTGAGAAAGAACGGCTATGGCCGTTACTCATACTCTCCCTTGAGATCCATGTTGCAGAAATTCTATTTCAGGAAACACAGACAAGAAGTCTTGAGCTCTTTCTTCCATCCACTTGTAAGATGTACTAGTAAATTCAGACAGTGGGGTGCCTGGCTAAGAATACAGTGCCCAGTCTTAAGGTAAAGTTGTCACTGAAAACATAGCAGGTCACTACCCCTGGCTCCAGTTCTGAAGCAGTAGCATAGAGTTTCTGCATAGAGACAGATTCAGTCTATGGGACCATAAATTGCTATAGCTCTCTCTATAAGAATTTACTTTATTTGAAACATAAGAGAAACATTCATGCCAATATCAGAATTAAGATCAGTGGAGATCTTGGTGCAAAACAATTAAGAGGAGACAACAACAATCTCCATTACTGGAGTAGATCAGTTAGAAGTTTAACATGAAGAGTAAGAAAATAATTAGACAACAGATCCCTCCTGGAGTTAAAGCAAGTTTCAAAGACTGACCTGAAGTTCTTGGTACTACCACTGCAAATGGGGCCATACTTTATTTTGATGAAAATGTTGAAGAATTTATACTCCAGTGATTTGTTGAAAATAGCTTATCAATCAGCTCACAAATTAATAGAAGGTAACTGAAAGTGATGCCACTATAGATGAACCATTCAAAATTTAACAGTGAGATCAGGAAAAAAGACAAAGAGCTCAGCTAAAACTGTGGTTGCCTCTGTATAGGTTCAGGGTACGCTGTGCACAAGCCCAAGGCTATATCTGTATTCTCTGAAGACCAATTTCAGAAGCTGTATATATGTATAGCTTTAACAAAGAGATTATGAGTAGTGAAAAAAAAAACACACCCAGAAATATGTGATCTGAACACACACACAAAAAAAAAATAAACAGGTGATATAAATTGCCTTTGTGAGTACCAAATGATGCATTTAGAAGACAAATACTTTCATTCAGCTTTTATAAATATTTTCAAAGAAATAAAGATAACCATGCTTAAACAATTAAAGAAAGGCATGATAACAGTTTCTTGTTAAGTAGTGAATACTGATAAGCAGACAGAAAAATATTCTTTAGAAAATAAACAAAAGAAAACTCTGGGGTTGAAATTATTAGAACCAAAATGAAAACTTACTACAGAGGTAAATTCTTTTATCTGATAAAACTCAGAAATTTGTGAATTTGAAGATAATTATGCAGCAAGCAAAACTGATTTGTCACATATAAAGGAATTCCAATAAGAAGATATACTTCTCTTAGGAAACAATGGAAGTCAGAAGACAGTGGTATGACATATTCAAAGTTCTGAAATAAAAACCCTTCAAAATAGTATCTTATACTTAGTAACTAGAGGTCCCCTGGATGAAATTAGTGCACAGGTGTGGTCCCTACGCTGGCTGGCAATCAAAACATGAACTTCTGGTATGGAAGGGCAGATCCCAGCTGACCTTGTGGTGCAGTTCTGGGCAGCACCTGGACCCCTGGGCCCCAGCACATCCTCCTCCATCTGAATCATGGGGCCCCTGCTCAGCTCCCTCAGTGCCTGGGAGCCAGATAGCTGCCTTCCCCACCACTTCTGCCACTGGTTGATGTCCATGGAGCATCAGAGGGGCAATCAGGCTCCCATTCCCCCACTCTCAGCCACCTTGGCCTGGTGCGCCATCTGCTCACCAGCTCCATCATCTTTTCGCTGCCTTATGTCCTGGGGGCCCATTGGGGCCAGCAGCTCCTGAACTGCCAGTGCGGTGTTGCTGATGCCCACCGTGTTCTGTGCTGCCCCCTAGTGGCCAAATTCTCTGTTGCACTCCTGGCCAAGGGGACAATTTACATATTAGGTTTTTATTATACAGGATACTTTCAAAAGTTTTTGAAAAAAGATCCCAGATTTGCTTTTTATTCTATTTTTTAATCTTTATTGTTCAGATTATTACAGATGTCTCTCTTTTTCATCCCAGTAGCTCCCCTCCATCTGGTTCCAACCCCACTACAGGGCCTTGCCACCCCCTGTCCACATCCATAGGTACTACATACATGCATATAAGATTTTGTCCAATCTCTTCCAACACACTCTACTCCACCTTCTCCCCAAGAATTGTCAGTCTGCTCCATTTCTATGCTCCTGATTCTATTACATTTACCAGTTTATCCTGTTCTTCAGATTTTTTTACTCATTTTATTTTTAGATCCACTATATGATAGATATGTATTTATTGTCATTTTGTTGGTCATAATTTTTTATTTTTACCTTTTTCTTCTTCCTCTTCTTAAAGAACACCATTTCATATAATTCTGGCTTGGTTGTGAAGAACTCCTTTAGCTTTTTCTTGTCTGTGAAGCTCTTTATCTGACCTTCAATTCTACATGATAACTTTGCTGGGTAGAGTAATATTGGCTGTGGGTTTACAGTTACTCAATAATCTTCTAGAAATCTCTGAGGAACTTCATGAGACCTTCAAGATCTTTTTTTAAATATATTTTATTGATTTTTTACAAAGAGGAAGGGAGAGGGATAGAAAGTTAGAAACATCGATGAGAGAGACATCGATCAGCCGCCTCCTGCACACGTCCCACTGGGAATGTGCTCGCAACCAAGGTACATGCCCTTGACCGGAATTGAACCTAGGACCCTTCAGTCCACAGGCCAATGCTCTATCCACTGAGCCAAACCGGTTTCAGCAAGATCTTAGTGAGAATGCCAAAATAATGGAAAAGGATCAGTCAGATTATTCTTCTGAAATGAAGAATAATATATAGAGATTCAACAGCAGACTAGAGTATCCCAAGAATCAAGTCAAAGATTTGAAATATGAGGAAACAAAAAATCCCCAACCAGAAAATCAAAAATAAAAAAAATAAAAAAAATATAAAGATAGTGTAAGGAGCCTCTGGGACAACTTCAAGCATACCAACATTAGAATTATGGGGGTGCCAGCAGAAGAAAGAGAGCAAGATATTGAAAACATATTTAAAGAAATAATGACAGAAAATTTCTCCTACCTAGTGAAATAAATAGACTTACAAGTCCAGGAAGTACCCCAAACAAGAGGAATCCAAAGAGGATCACACCAAGACACATCATAATTAAAATGCCAAGGGCAAAAGACAAAGAGAGAATCTTAAAAGCAGCAAGAGAAAAACAGTCGGTTATCTACAAGGGAATACCCGTACAACTGTCAACTGATTTCTAACAGAAACTATTCAGGACAGAAGGGAGTGGCAAGAAATACTCAAAGTGATGAATAGCAAGACCCTACAACCAAGATTATTCTACCTATATTTTTTAATGAGCATTGTTTGCTAGCAGATCCATTATACAAGAAATAATAATGGAGTATATCAGGATGAATACAAGAAGCATCCTGCAGTAATGTGAAACCACACACACTCAAAAAAGAAAAGGAATGCTAGTAAATATGACTATGTAGATAATCATTAAATACATTATAATTGCACATTACTTTTCCCTCTGTCATAATTCATTCTAAGATGTCAGTATTAGGGTGAGACCAATCTCAGGCTGAAAAATCACAAAAAAGAAAATTAAAGACAATAGATCAATATCTCTACTTAATAAAAAATGTAAAAATCCTCAACAAAATGCCAGCAAAACAAATTCTACAACATATGAAAGAAATATGATGACCAAATTGGATTTATCCCAGAAATTCAAGATTGGTTAAACATATAAAAGTAAATTAATTAACCATATTAATAGAAAAAGAATAAAACACGTAATTATCTTAAGGAGCATAAAAGATATTTGAAAATTCTAACATCTTTTCATGATAATTTTTTTAAAAGCTATAAAGCTATAAAGGGAAATTACTCAACCTGATAGAATACATGAATAAAAACAGATGTCTTCATACTTAATAGTGAAAGACTGAAAGCTTTCCCTTTAAGACCAGAAAAAAGACAAGTAAGTCCACTCTCTCCACTTCTATTCAATTTTATACTTGGTTCTACTCAGGCAATTTATATATACACACATACATACACATACACACACACACACATATGTGTGTGTGTGTGTGTGTGTGTATGTGTGTGTATAGTCCTCCATATACATAGACACATACTAATTTTAAAGAAGGAATTAAAAATATTTTTTTAAAGCTAACATGGTTATGTAGGCAGAAAATTTGAATGAATCAACTAAAAAGTGATTACAACCAATAAAACTAATAAACTAGTTTGAAAAAGTTGCAGGATTCAATATAAAAAATTCAGTCAGTTGCATTAATATACACTAGTAATTTAATCATCAAATTAAATTAAGAAATTAATTACAATAACATCAATAGAGAATAAAATAAAAATGTATGAATTTAACTAAAGAAGTACAATACCTGTTTTCTAAGGATGACAATACATTTTAACAGAAACTAAAGAAGACCTAATAGGAAGACATACCACTTCCATAAGGTGGAAGACTTAATATAAGTAAGATATCAATAAACCTAAATTAATCTTGATGCAATGCAAACCTATCAAAATTTCAATTGCTTGTTTTGAAGGAAATTAACAAGTTTATGGTAGAAATTTATGTAGTAATTCAGAAATATCATAGCAATTTTGAAAAATAACAGGTTCAGATTTTCAAACAAATTATCAAGTTGCTATGATTAAGATAGGTTGTTATTGGCATGAAGATAAATGGAATAAAACTTGGAATTCAAAAATAATCCTTTACATTAATGGTTAAATGATTTTTGACTGACATGTCAAAATATTAATGGAGAAGAATAATCTTTTCATGTAATGGTGCAGGAAAATTAGATATCCATATGCAAAAGAAGAAAGTTGGACTCATTCTTTATACCATAACCAAGAATTAATTCAAGCCAAAAATGTAAGATCTAAAACTATAAAAGTATTAGAACAAAGGTCAGTCTCTATTACCTTAGATTAGGTAAAGCCTAATGATAACAGAAGTACAAGAAACAAAAGAAAAAATAATTTTCAGTTCATCAAATTTGAACATTATTTGCATAAATTTACAGAATGAGAAAATATCTCCAAATCATACATCTGATAATGGATTGTATCTGCAGTATATAAAGGACTATTGCAACACAAAAAGACAAATGACTCATAAATTAGGCAAAGGATCTGAATAGATAGATCTCAAAGAAGATGTACAAATAGCCAATCCTGTATAATAAAAGCCCAGTGACTGAACAGCAGAACAACTGAAACAACAGCTGGAGTCTGTCGCCCCAGCCAGCCCTGCCCCCCTACCAAGCTCCCCCACCCTGATTGCAGGCAGAGCTGTCCAGGAAACCACCTACAGGCCCTCACCGTGACCAGCCCCACCCTCGATCAGCTCCCATGGGGGCAGGCTGGCTGGACCCCACCAATGCACGAATTTGTGCACCAGGTCTCTAGTAGATATGTAATAAGATGATTAACATTATTATCTATTAAGAAAATGTAAATCAAAACTACAATAAGATACCATTTCTATCCCTACAATGACTAAAATAAAAAGAGTAGATAGCTAAAAATGTTGATGAGGACATGGAGAAATTTAAATACTCTTATATTACTGCTGGCAATCTAAAGTGTTGGAAAACAATATGAAAGTTCCTGAAATATTAAACAATAGAGACCCGGTGCACAAATTTGTGCACCAGTGAGGTCCCTCAGCCTGGGTGGGATTGGGCCAAAACAAGCTCTCTGACATTCCCTGAGTGGTCCCAGATTGTGAGAGGGCACAGGCCAGGCAAAGGGACCCCACTGGTGCACAATTTAGGCCTAAGAGGGATGCAGGAGGTTGGCCAGTTTGGAAGTGACCTCAAGAGGGCTCCAGGGTATGTCCAGCCATCTCACTCAGTCCTGATTGGCTGGACCTCCATAGCAAGCTAATCTACCCATTAGAGCATCTGCCCCCTGGTGGTCAGTGCACATCATACTGAGCCATTGAGTAGCCTTAGCATATCATTAGCATATTACTCTTTGATTAATGGAATAGATGCCCAGATAACTGTACATTTAGCATATTAGATTTTTATTATATAGGATTGTATTATAATGTTACTCAGCAATTCTGCTCTTAGGTATATACCCAAGAAAAATGGGAAAAATACTTGCAAACAAAACTTGTGCATGAAAATTCATGGCATCATTATTTATTATAAACAAAACATGGGAAAAAAAACTTAAATACTCATTACCTAGAGAATTCTATATAATAAAAGGGTACTATATATAATAAAAGGGTAATATGCAAATCGACCAAACAGAAGAATAACCAATCACTATGACATGCACTGATCACCAGGGGACAGATGCAAATAAGAAACCCAATAAGAATCATCCCCAGGGCCTTTAGTATGCAGGAGCTGCCACCTGGTGGTCAGTGTGCTCCCACAGAGGAGCACTGCTCAGTCACTAGCCAGGCTGATGGCTGGTGAAAGCAGTAGCCTGCTTCCATGCCAACACTAAGGATGTCAGACTGTGAAAGGGTGCTAGCTGGGCTGAATGACCCTCCCCCCCACCCCCCATCACCACCAGTGAATGAATATTGTGCATAGGGCCTCTAGTGTATAAATAAAATATGGTGTATCCATACAACAGAACTTTATTTGTCAATAAGAAGAAATGAAGTATTGATACATGCTACAACATAGATAAACCTTAAAAACATATGGTCAGTGAAAAAAGCCATTCATAAAAAAACTACATATTATATGATTCCATTGACATGAATTGGCCAAAATAGGCAAATCTATAGAGTAAGAAGGTAGGTTGATGGTTGCCAAGTGCTGGAATAGGGATCAGCAATGACTACTAATGGTACAAGTTTTTTTTGTTTGTTTTTTACAATTTATCTTTATTATTGAATGTATTACAGATGCCCCCCCTTCTCTCTCTCTCTCTCTCTCTCTCTCTCTCTCTCTCTCTCTCTCTCTCTGTGTGTGTGTGTGTGTGTGTGTGTGTGTTTCCCATTGACCCCCATCTAAGGCATACCTGGCCCTCGAGGCCTTCACCATTCCATTGTTTGTGTCCATGGGTTACACATATCCTATATAATAAAAGGGTAATATGCAAATAGACTGAACAGCAGAATAACCAAACAACCAATCAAAGCATAATATGCTAATTATATGCTAAGGCACTCAACCACTCACTGTATCATACACTGACCATCAGGGGGCAGGTGCTCCAACCAGTAAGTTAGCTTGTTGCTGGAATCTGGCCCATCAATCAGGACTGAGCAAGAAGAGCCAGACATGCCCTGAAGTCCTCCCCTGGTCCTTCCCTGGCCCAATCATGTGCTGATGGGGTCCCTCAGCCTGGCATGCACCCTCTCACAATCTGGAACCACTCAGGGAATGTTGGAGAGCCGTTTTCAGCCTGATCCCACAGGCCACTCTACTTTGAAGGGCACCAGACACAGGGCTCATGGCTGGTGAGCACTGCTGTGGCAGTGCAAGCCTCTCCCAATCAGGACTGATTGGGCACTCACTCGGGGCAGGCACAGTGGGGCCGGGATGAGCAGTAGCAACAATTAGGAGCTGCAGGCAGTTTTGGACTGCAGGTTTTGGCCCGATCCCTGCAAACCACCCAGAGGTACTCCACCCATGCACAAATTTGTGTACTGGGCCTTTAGTATGCATATACATTCACTGGTTAATCAATTCTCACTAAAATTCTACGGTCTGTTCCATGCTTCTAAGTTTCTGGTTCTATTTTATTTCAACAGTCTATTTTGTTCATTAAATTCTACATATGAATGAGATCATGTGATACTTATCTTTCTCTGACTGGCCTATTTCGCTAAGCATAATACTTTCCATTTCCATCCATGCTATTGCAAATGGTAAGAGTTCTTGCTTTTTTACAGCTGCATAGTATTCCATTGTGTAGATGTACCACAACTTTTTATCCACTCATCTGCTGATGGGCACTTGAACTGTTTCCAAATCTTAGCTATAGTGAATTGTGCTGCTATGAATATAAAGGCATGCATTCTTTCTGATTAGTATTTCTGGTTTCTTAAGATATATTTCTAGAATTGGGGTCACTGGGTCAAATGGCAATTCCATTTTTAACTTTTTGAGGAAACTCCATACTGTTTTCCAAAGTGACTACACCAGTCTGCATTCCCAACAGCAGTGTACTAGGGTTCCCTTTTCTCCACATCCTCACCAACACTTGTCATTTGTTGATTTGTTGATGATAGCTATTCTGGCAAGTGTGAGGTGATACCTCATTGGTACAAGGTTTTTTATTGGGTAATACAAATGTTCTAAAATTAGATTATGCTAATCACTGCACAATTCTGTGGAGCACTGGTATATATTGCAATGTGAATGAATCTTATAAATGAAAGGTCTTGTATAGGTAACCCTGTGGAGACAGAGAATGATTTTGGAGATGTCTGGGTTTAGGGTTTGAAGGGTGAAGACAGGGGTTGTGAGTGACTGTTAATAGGTAGCAGATTTCTTTTTAGGATAACAGCAATGTTTTAAAGTTAAATTCTAATGAAGGCTACATAATTCTGTGAATATAAAAAAACTAATTAGCTAATTAAATTATACAATTTAATGGGTGAATTGTATGGCATATAAGTTATATCTCAATAAAGTTGTGAAAAACTGTAAGAAGAAAATGCAGTTAAACTTCGTAGAAATTTAGATGGGGGAAATTCAGGTACTATTTAGTCATCACTAAATTAAGAAAGAGATGACATGTATTGATACATGTGTAGAGTCATCCCCAGGAGCATAGGAGCAGATAAAATGTAAAATAATAAATTCAGATAATAGGTATTAAATTCAGATAATACTGGGAAGTAGTAAGTAGTGGACATTTTAATAGATTTTTTTTCTGAGAAAAAAAAATTCAGGATCTGGAAAAGAATAAGAATGAAGGTGTTTGTGAAGTGGTCATATCTACGAAGAATGGAAAGTTTCACTGTCAAAGAACTAAACTCAGAGTCAGAGCTGACCCGGTAAATTGATTGAGGTAAAAAGTAGAGGAATAAATCTTGAAATACAAAATAATAGAGAATTTTGAAAATGTATTTTAATTTTATTTTGTTATATCATTCATATTAGGAATGAAAATAGTTAGCCTTATGATATTATTGTTATTTGAAGTAAATATACAATACATATATTTACCTATACTAAAATACTTCCTACTGTCTCCAGAAATTAGTGATTTATTAAAAGTCTGTGGGACTTTATCAGATCTATTTTAGTTTTTATTGACAGATTTTAATTTACACAGCTATTATCAAAACTATTTTTATTTTATGTTATCAATAGACTTGTATTTTCACATTTTTAGAATTACAATATTTTTCTCTTTCATGAAAATTTGCATGGCATATTTTTAGGGCTTAAGGATCTGAAGTACTCAATAATTTAATTAATACATTCTGAAACTTTCACCAATAATAATTTATAAGCAAACAAATGCTATGACTAAATAATTAATTAACATTAGCTAGTATTTTATTATTACTATATATTTTTTAATTTAACATGATGATGTCATGGAGAACCTGAATGTAGCACTTTAGTTTTGACTTATGGATGGATACTAAAGCTCATGTTAGAGCTTTACCCAGCCTCGAACATGGGTAATTCAACTAAAAAATGGTCTTTAACTTTAAAGTGATAACTATGTACTGTCTTTGGATAAATATCTGTTATGTCCACACACATAAAACAAACCAGATTCCTGTTGACTATCTTCAGTTTATATTCTTTCATTTCCAATCAGACAAGAAGAATTTCACAGATAAAAAGTAATGCATTATTGGAGTTTAGAAACATGATATTAGTTTTGTAGGCTTTCACCCTAAAGTGACATGGGCAGATTTATATTAATTCTAGAATTGGCCGGAAAAACTTCAGTTAAGCATGGGAAGGAGAGTGAGATGTGAGTCACAACAACAAAATGCTTTATTTCATGTGAAATGGGTGTAAGTGAGAACTTTAAATGGTATTGACAGGAGTGTGAATTTTCTTTTTGAGCGTTCCACCTGCCTAAAAGTGGGAGCTCCTCCTGCTGCTGCCCATACTGTCCTCATTTGAGGGATAAACAAAAGCCCCTCTCCAAAAGTCTGTCAATCCAGCACTTTTGTGAGGCACTGAATTCATTTAAAGGAAAAAAAAAAGTGTTAAACGAATACATTGACAAACTAAAAATGATTTTAATTTTTAAAAAGGAAACTTGGCATAACTATTATTCTGAATAATTATCTCAGAAATGTGTAGTTTTTGGTTACCAACTGCTGTGATAGAAATACTATGTTATACACACTATTTCAATCAGTAGTTAAAATTGGTCTCCAAAGTATAACCAGCAAGAAATGGCTACTAAATTTGCAAGTAAAAACCATGGAGAGTGGAAAAGTAAAACTGCAGTTTCAAAAAATAAACATTATTTGAATAAATATTAAATCTTTAAGATGGTTTGCTTTCATTGTCTAACATAAAACATAAATTGTATATAATTCAGATATTTTGAAACAAATAATTATTTTATTACTTTTTGACAGATTCACACTAATTTATTCATAGAAAAAATTTATGGTAGTATCAGCTTTCTACCTTGACTTTTAATTTTTTTATCTTTCTATTTTGGTTCAAGCAAATTATTTTTTAAAATGCTTCATTATGATTTATTAAGGTAAAGAAAAACAATGTTGGGGGTCTCTTACAACTAAGAGGTTATTACAAGGTATTTGTTTATGTTTATACAATGAAAATAATGTCTCCCGTTATGATACATTACCGTTTTCTCCATTCCAATAATCAAGTTAGGAATATTTTTTCATGGGCTTCTTTAGAGTGGTGTGCTTTCATTTCAACTCATCTCCTTGTACACAGGACCTGATACAAGATGGGATTCAGTTAATGCTCCAGATCCATTGTGCTCATATCGGCTGCCTCTGTGGTACTGTGATCATAAGCAGTTCACAAGAGGAGGCATTTTGGTACTTATGGTGCATAATTATTAAGGTGTGACAAAAGGATGAAGGAATTGTAGAGGCAATCTGTTCTTCAATCTGGGCTGTCTGTGACCCTTTCAGAGCAGAGGAGTATTAATTTCATGAGCATCTCATGATAAGCAAAACAAGATTCTCTGAGAAGGAGATGCCATGAAAACTTACAATGGGTGTAATAAAATCCCAGTGACATAGAGGGTGAGTTCTCTTAGGTAAAGAAACTCTGGAGCTTTTATAAACAATTGATGTTCTCCTGACAAGAGGGTGGGGGGAAAATGTTTACATTTTGAAAGTTAATTATTTCCCTCAATTTACAGTAGTTCTTATTTTATGTAAATAGTGAAAAAAAGATAATTTTATGGTAATTCCTAGTGATATGAAAGTCCATTCTTCTTTTGCAAAATAACCAGCTATCAAAGTAGTATTTACCAGCTAATAAATATTGTTTACTGGTGCATTAGTTCCAGATAACTGTGAAAATTAGAAACATAGTAAAATTCCAAATCTATATACCATATATTTAAATTATTACTTTGAAAATAAAAACAGATCTGTTTTAGTAGGATGAGCTTAAAAATAAAGCTTGGGTACTTATTATCTTTATAATATTAACATATTATATTTAAATCAAATGTTCTATTCAGGAAAATGAAATGAACAATTTATCTCTCTTAACATACCTGGAGGAAGTTTTATAATAAATAAAACAAAATACCTGTTTTTCCCCTGAGTTGGAAATATCTCGTTACATTTTGAAACTTTATTTAAAAAGCCATGTTTCATTTCCTCCTGTGAGATTCCAGACTTAGTTACTTTGAGAATTACTGCCTGTCTTGCTCTACACCTCATGAGTTTCCGAATCATCCAGAGAGCTGAAAGCAGTGGTCTTCAGTCTAAGCCTTTTGAGAGGAAAGGGGAAAAAGTCAAAAGCAGTGGCAGTTTGGGATATATTCCTCCACCATTCTTTTAAGATTTGATTCTATTGGAATGCTCAGTGGTTTAGGCAGTTCAGCTCTGTATGAGAGGTTTTTAGATGTCTCTTATGATGCCTTTAAAAATAGTTTCAACCACTTCTTTTTCTCTACCACATGTCTGGGAATACAGGTGGATCAACCCAGATACCATTTCAAACAGAGTGCTCATTCCATGTAGAGAAAAAACTACAACCCATTCCCATTAGGGTGTTCACTAGGGAAGCTGTTATGAGTCTTAAACTGAGGTATGGAACACAAAGTGAATATTTTAGCCTAACTCTGAAGATTATTGCTTCTAAAATTCAGTTTGTTAAAATATAAAGTGACAGTTTTATCAGCTCCTGGTTAATGCCTGGGACTTTGCTGAATGTTGAACAGGTGCCTCCAGACCTCAGAGAAACACCCTCTGATAGAGCTCACAATAAGTCCATTATTATATGTACGGTTATTTTAACCAATTACTGAACTTTACAACTAATATCAAGCTATGATGTGGTGTAAGAATAGTTTTTATTCCATCTCTGCTCTGGTAGAAGGACTAGAAACATTTACAAAATCAACTATGTTTCTCCATTAAACTGCTTGTTTCCTCTCCTTTTGACATTTTTTGCTTTCAATATCTTTTTAAAAAATATATATTTTATTGATTTTTTACAGAGAAGAGGGTGATAGATAAAGTTAGAAACATCCATGAGAGAGGAACATCGATCAGCTTCCTCCTTCACACCCCCTACCTGGGATGTGCCCGCAACCAAGGTACATCCCCTCGACTGGAATTAAACCTGAACCCTTCAGTCCGCAGGCTGACGCTCTATCCACTGAGCCAAACCAGCTTCGACTGCTTTCAATATCTTATGTGAAGTTGTTTTGCCCCATTTCTTCAAAATATTTTTCAAAGTCTACATGTCTCTTTGTCATAAGTTTTTATACTGATTATCGATCCTTAGATGTGCTGAAAATTTAAAAGGAAAACTATTTTTCTCAGGCTTCTTCTAACTTTACCCAGAACTCAAGGTGAGGGTGGGATTGCTTATGCAGGAAATTTCTACTTCAGATATGCAATGTCGCCTAAGTTTCTGATAATGCTTATAGGAAGTGTTAGCCCATTTTTACATAGCTGTCAGTGCGCTGAACACTGCTACTTATGTGGGTCATCCAACGTGAGCATCCTGAAAACTAGGGTACACACAAACAGACAGTTAACTGTTCTGTAGAGGAACAACAACAACAACAAAAATTAGGGTGAAAGAGAGCAGAGAAGAACAAAAATGTGACAGGGGAAATAGAGGAGTGAAAATGTATGTTTCCGAAAGCTGCTGCAAAAGAGTTACCACAGACTTGATGGCAGAAAATAACAGAAATTGATTATCTCACAATTCTGGGATCCAAAAGTCCAAAACCAGTGTCACTGTTTCAATAAGATATGGGCAAAGCTGTGGTCCTTCCGGAGACTCTAAGGGAGAATCCATTCCTCACCTCTTTGAGCTTCTGGCATTCCTTGGCTTGTGGCCATATCACTATAATCTTTGAGGTCAGCATCTTCAAATATCTTTCTGCTCCATATGCATATTATCTTCTTCCCTTTATATCTTCTTATAAATTCTCCCAGTCTCTTTCTTATAAGTACATATGTAATTGCATATAGGGTCAAACAAGACAGAATACTCTGTTTCAAGATCATTAACTTGATCTTATTGGTCTTGTGTGGACCAGATATAAGGTAACATTCACAGATTTCAGGACTAAAATGAGGATATCTTTGAGGCGAGCATTTTTTTTAGTTTACCAGGCAGAAAAAGAGGAAAGAGAGAACCTATATCAGGAAACTGACACTAGTACAGAAAGTGGTCACTAGAACAGCCACAGGCTGGACTAGGAAGATCTACACATAATTTTAAGAAGTGACCCTTGCTGAGATTAAAAACAAACAAACAAAAAAATAGCTTGGTATTACTAAGCTGTCAATGAACACTACTTCAAAAACAAAGAATTGTGGGAGAAACCATCTGGGTATCACAGAGATAAAAACATCTTCCAGAAATGACCATGAGAATTTTAATCCTTACATGTATTGGGATGGGATTCTCCATAGAACTTGAGATAAAAACTTGAGCTATTTTATCTCAGTATCAAAGGTCAGTGTTGCTTAGCTGAAATCTGGATACCACTGTATTTACTGTGGTCTGCACTGAATTTTAACTATGACATTAGGGTTTTGTTATTTTGTTTTGCTTTGCTTCTGTGCTTCTTTCTGTCCTTTCTTGGCTGCTTACACATTTCTGGAAGCCATCTCAATTCACTCTCCATGACCTTTTTTATCTTCTTTGCTAGTCCATGTATCCTGAATACCTTCTCCCTAAGCTTGGGTGAAATATTTTATTGACATACATTTCTATCAAATCTGCCTGTCCATTGGTTCACAGATTGCATCTATTAACTCTTTGTTTTTCAATCTATAATGAGATAGATTTTTAATCTCCATCAACAAATACTCTGGCCTGAGAGGAAAGGAAAAACTCTGCCAGATGGACTTGAGAACTATGTAAGTGCTGTGTATACAAGATATTGCCCACCCTACAGTAACTTGCCACATCTCCAAGACAGGCCTTCTGTGGTTAATGGTAAGATTCACATCAGAGCTTATGAGGAGACAGAAAAAGGTTAGCCGTCCATGAGCCTGCAGGAACTAGGCTAAGAGAAGTATGCTAGTGCTGTGGAGCCTCATATGTGTGGGTTACAAAATGTTCATCATGGTTCATGTCAACTTACATTTTCAGGTTTGAAGACATTCTCTAATGCCAAAAATATAGAGGCAGTTTTCAATGAGGTGCCAGGACATCTCAGCAGAGCAGGAAGCAGGCTGCATTTGAGCTGCTTTCTCTCCAGCATAAAGTTGAACAGGTGAAGACACAGGACTCGCTTCCAGGGTTAAGAGCATGCACAGAGCAGGACAGACTTCCCCTCTGCCTCCCCAGAAAGCTTTAGATATTCCCTCTAGAACTTGAGAAGCCAGTATGTAAAGTGTGTAAGTCTTGACAAGGAAAGTTTAAAGCCAGGGAACTGTGCCCAAAATGGATTCTTCTGATTGTACAAGGAGAAAGACTCTATGGGTTGAGATGTGTAGATAATTTCTGCTTGCATGGTTATATTTGCTCTACTTTAAATTATACATTTTCTAGTACTCTGCCAGACCAACATATTTATTTTTTATTTAATTTAATAAATGCTTGTTGAATATCTATTGTGCTTAAAAGACTGTAGAAATAGTCTTAAGTACACATATTTTATCTAGGATAGTTTTCAGTAAATTAATAGTATTAAATATATATTCTAAAGAAACATCAAAAAAAAACATCTATTAAATGCATCTCTGCACAATGCTCTATGTGGGATGCAAATGTAAACCTGGCACAATCTTGCTCAGAAAAAAAGAGGAGCTTACTGTTCAGTGAGTAATTGTGATATAATATCATAGGTAGTAAAATGTGATACATCAAAAGCTATGAGTGTTCAATTGCAGTGAGATAGTGCCCTGGATCAGAGGCAAATTTTCTGGATTTCCTGGGTTATAAGTGGGGTCTTGCTGACAACTCTTTAATAATCCTGTGTAATTCTGTTTACTTTTCCAATAAGATTTCACGACACAGAAATATATCTAGACATTCAAATTCTATGCAAGAGGGAAAGAACTGAAAGATGAATATAATCTACTAGAGGCCCAGTGCATGAAATGTGTGGATGGAAAGGGAGTCCCCTCAGCTCGGCCTGTACTCCCTCAGGACCTCTGCTTATAGAGAGGTGTGGGCCACATCACTAAATAATCCAGGGGCTGTTTTCTCATCTTGTAGAAAGGTAGATAAAGTTATGATAGTTTATCTCCCTTTCCACAGGTTTCTTGCAGGTTTGTGTCTCTGCTGCTCTCCCCTCTACTCCCCCCACTCTCCCCACAAACAGCCCCAGAGCCTCGGCTTCAGGCCTTGATACTGCTGGGTGTCAAGCCTGTGGATTTGTGTCTCCAATTCACCCACCCCCACCACCCTATCCCCAGGTCCATGGTGGTGGGGCTTGGGGCTGCTGGGTGCCAGCTTCCCTGCAGGTTTGTGTCTCCCATCTGGCCCCCTGTAGCCCCAGTGTGGCCATGGCAGGGTTTGGGGCTGCTGGGTGCTGGCCTCCCTGAAGGTTTGTGTCTCCTATCTGCACTGTCAGCCCCAGCGTCACCTGGCCACTATGAGCCTCGCCATCTTGGTTGGGTTAATTTGCATACTCATTCCTATTGGCTGGTAGTGTAGTGGAGGTATGGTCAATTTGCATGGTTCTCTTTTATTAGATAGGATTCCCTGGCCTCAAGTAAAGTTAAAACTCAATGGAAACAATAAAAAATTTATGGAAATTATTCTAATGAAATAGGTGTGTGTGTTTTGAAAATTGAGGTCCACACAAAGTGCTCAACTCTGTTGAGAAAAAAGTCAGGAGATGGGGAAAGAGTAAATCAATAATGATTTTAGAAATAGCAGACTCTATTTCAGTATAAGCTTTTCTTACCCAAACCAAAGAGAGTCTAAATCCAAAAGTAGGTTTCAAGAAGCCAAGGAGATTGATTTAGTTAGAAGGATTATTTGCTGCTCACTCTGTCTTCAGTGGCCAAACAATATATACCTCATGTGTCACCAACAGCAGCAGGACACAACCCCTCCGCACCACATAGAAGAAAACTTCCCTTTAGCACACACTCTGCTGACATGATGCTGGTTCTCTGCGGCAGTTTTACTGGACATAGAATCCAATTCTTTTCTGCATTGATAATCTCTTCTACTAACCTTGCTGCTCTTCCTCCCATTTTATTTCTCTAAACTTCAATTCTCTTTTTAATATTTAAAACTCTTTCCTGAAAACCATTAACTCTCTCAATAAGTGTGTGTGTGTGTGTGTGTGTATGTGTGTGTTACAAAGGTTACTCTTAGGGTCATATGTGTAAATATAGCTCCCACATTTACTAAGCTTTTTAACACTAACAACCAAACATTACACTATCATCAAACATGCCCTGGGCAAAAGGGTGATGTTTAGACATTCTTCAAAAATGCCACTGTTCACAAATGGCAATAAAATAGAATTGATTGCTCAACAGAGATTATTAAGGTTTACAAGGGAGAAAAAATGGAGAGCAAATTTAATTGCTTTTGAATGCCAGATGGCTTTTCTAACGTATGTTTGAGTTAGTGAAATGTAAATACTCTGAAAGTATAAGTTCTGGAAGAACAAACTTTCCATGAAATATGTACTAAATATAGTAGGGACTCACAATTTAACCTTGAGAAAATAAATCACTAAAGATAAAAACAACAACTAAGAACAGAACCAATAATAACATTGCTAATTTGACAGGGAACAACAATTTAAATGTTTGGGGATTTAAATTTTATGAAATGCACACAAAAAAGACTGGGGAAAAGGGAAAATAGTCGCATATATATTTTTTCTCTTTTTACAAGGCTTAGCCAGCCATATCAAAAAGACCATATGTTAGTTGTAAGAAAAGTTTGCTCTAAGGGATTTTAATTGGAATTTTATATTTTGATTTATCCAAATAAAAAAGATAGGCTTTCAAAAAGGAATTAAGGCTCTTTGATAATGATAACGCAATTGAACTACATTATAATGCCAAGGGTTATTACATTAGCGGTATCTATGTCAAAATAACCAAAATGCATTTTGTTGTGGTCACCCCAAAGAGGTAACATGGATCCTCTAAAACTTAAGATTTCATTAGCTACACTAATTGATGATGCCACAGTCTCACAAAGAGAATAGGAAAAGATTTGATACTAACAAATGAGACTTTCTGGGGTAAACCAGAATATGCTCATAAGCAGGTCTAAGAAAGTCTTGAAAAAGCAGAGAACTGAGATTGTGTTTAGGGTATTGATGGTAGATAGAAGGGATGAGGGTAAGGTGAGAGTTCTTTCCTATGGGATGTGGTTTATGTGGTTTTGAATTCTCATCAGTACCAAAGGAGGAACATCTAGCTTCTTATCTACTTTCAAATATAGAACAGAACGAGGAAAGGCAGTTATGGGGCTTGTCAGCAGTCAAACACTGAAAATTAAATCTGACCTTCATTATAGGCACCTCTGATAGTTGAATGTTGGCTAAAGTGTGCATCATTTCAATTAACTGAATTTGAATTTATTTAAATAAGCCAAAACCATACTTTATAAGGCTTATAGTCTGAGGCTGGTAAGGAAGCCAAATGTTCCATTAATTTGTTGTTTAAGGATATAGGATTGCAGTTTTGAGAATGAAATGAGTGCTTTGGTTACTATCAATAAGTGACTATAGTAAGTGCAGGAACTTGTGTGATCTTTATTTTATGCATTTTTATGAAACAAGAAATTATCAGAGTTTTCCTACACTAAAAGAGTCAACTTTGGTTAAACAACTGTTGTCATTGCCATACCAGATAGCCAAATCATTAGCAATGACTAAGAGTCTGTAAAAATGTTCAGATAGGGCAATTATTGGCCAGGATACTCAGTATTGAGAATGGCTGCTTAAAGTATAGTCAATTATGCTGACCTTTAGATTCAATTTTTAATTAGGAACATCCTGTTAAAAGAATAAAAAGTAGAAGTCCTTCAGTGTGCCCCATCACAAATGATGGTGGTGCTGCTATTCATAAAGTATGAGAACTCACTTTGCTGTTCACTAAGGAACCCATGGGATTACCTAAATGGCCAATGGGTTTCAGGACAGAGAATTTTCCACTAGAATCCTGGTACCTAGCAAGATATGCTGGAGGAGTTGCAGTTGACACTATCTTTAGAAGAAAGGCTCTTTGGTTGTGCTAAACTTGTGGGGTGCTACTTCTATGACCCAAAACATAAGGGAAGTTATATATGGATCATCTTGGGCTTAAGGCCTATTAGAACCTTTTTTTCTTTAAGAGCCCAACATGCATCCAGAATGGCCACTCCAATGATAGGTACTGTAGAATCTAGGAGGGCAATTTCTTATACCAGAAGTCCATGGGCAATTTATGGCCATCTTGGCTGGTATAAAACTACAGAAGGCATGGGAGAAGATTGACAAAGTCTCTACTGTGAAGTCTCTGGTTACTGATTAAAATGCTTGGTGTCTTTCCATTTGGATAGATTCTCAGGCATTTTGTTATAGAATGTCCCCATTCAAGGTAGGTTTATTTTCAAGTAACAGTATGAGTTGCTTAAAATTTTCTAACTGAAGAGTATATTGCCTTAAAGAGCCCTCAAAGGCCTAAAAGATGTTTGACTTGTTTAAAATTATGGATGCTGAGAGTGTCAATGGTTGTTTTTTGACAGTGTCAGAGTGGTCTTAGTTTACCTACTAATTTTTAGGAATTTAAGTAGGGGAAATGATCCAGTCTTCTTTTGTGAGCTTTTTTGCAAGTATTAGTATGTCCTGAATGAGTATATCAAATGAACCTCTTTGGAAGGGGATAGCATCAATACAATGTCATACCTGTGTTCCTTATTGAGTTAAATGTGGTTAAGAATTTGCCTGCAAAGACTTTATACTCTTGTGCAATCGGATAAAGATTATTTCTTTCTTTAGAGGTGAAGGCATATGCTGCTGAGAGGCTATTGAAATAGGAACTGATGAGTATATTAGCTAAATTTATGACTCCAAGGTATTTACCAATTGCTGAATGGATTGAGTCAGTAATTTTAACAATACTGAGTATGTGGCCTTAATGTGTGAGATAGGACATTAAGGTTGGGGTAATGCAACATTAGTTGCCATCAAATTGAAAAACTGGCAGATTGAGCTGTTAAATAGAGAAGCAATGCAAATAATCACCCCTTCTCTCAATAGATGTTGCATAATGGTTTTCAATCCTTGGTGACTCTGTTTTAATTTACATTGATATGTGTTAACTATTTTAACCAGGGAGGAAAATGACCATGGAATCTCATTTTCTCAAGACATTTATAAATATCAGAAATGTAATTCATTGTAATTTATTATTCATGGTGTAAAAGCCTCTATGCCTACTATGGGTTATTTTAGGCCAATGGGCACTATGGCCATGTGGAATTTTGCCAAGGCAATAGCCCTATGGTTAGTTAAGGTGAGGCATATCTTTTTGTCCGCTATTTTATATTTAGGAATTCCTGTAAGGTTATAGGGAAAATTGTTTTTAAATGTAGTGATATCTCAAGTTGAACTGTAATTGAGTTCCGGTATTGACTATGGGTGTGAAGGTTTGCCAGTTGATGCATTTCATCTGATGTTAATTTTGGATCAATATTGTAGAGGCACAAAAGCCAATCATCACTCTTTCAGATTTTATTGTACAATATTTTCAGTAAATTTTGGATTTGGAATTGTATTTAATTGCAGACCTGTGTTTTAGATTTTATCTCTTTCTCTTGTACTTCAGGTTTTTTTTTTCTTCATTTATTTATTTACTTATTTTTGTTTCATTGTTTATGAATGTAGACATAGCATAGATTTTAGACTCAGACAGACCTGGATTCACACCCCTCATCTGCTATTATTTATTCTTTGCCCTTGGGAAAATATACTTAAATTTTCCAGTTTCTTCCACTATGTAAAATAGAAACCTCATAGAACTGTTGGGGAGAAGTGGCCAAAGTGTGAATTCATGTGAACAGTGTGGCATGGTCCTTGGCATATGGTAAGTATTATTCATGCTAGTTTTGTTTCTTTTCCTTCAGTCATCCTGTGACTTCTATTCATTTCTGAATGGAAACTCTGGCACTAGTAAAAGTTTTCCTGTGCAGCCAATTTCTGATTATTTACAAGTGACTTCTCCTTAGGGATACAGTGATGCCCCAGAATTTTCCCAGCTCTCATTTTAGCTGGCCAGCATTGTTCATCTTAGGGTAAGGCATGAGTCAAGCTAACTAATGTTAAAATTGGATTATTCAAGGTTGCTTTCTCCATTATGTGCTATTACACCATAGAAAATATATTTGAAAATTTCTATTCAATCCCTGTGATTCAATTATTTTCAGCTATGCATTGTGGAAGCTTATTATGTATATATATATCACTCTATTCTTTCTTTCAATAAATGTGTATTGAAAGCCTAGTGACCCAGTAGGCTTCATGGTAGGATATGATGTAAAGATGAGATGATAGTAAGAAAAAAAATTGAAAATAGCAAAGCAAAATATGCTATTCATTAATAGGTAGACTAAGTTATTTTACCTGATGGCATTGACATCAAAGGCTAAGAAAGCATGACTATGAGCCCCGCTAACATGTGGTTTCTTCATGCCATGTGGGCTATTTTTAGCACTGTAATTGACATTTTGTTGCCCCAATCACACAGCTTTAATTTTACAATTTCAGTGGACACAAGTTGATTCCAACTCCTATAGATACATTCTTCTATGCCTAATGGCTTTATCCAAATCCAGACACAACTCTGCCCATGCCAGGCATCTTGGAAAGCCAAGTATTTAGTGCTCCTCAAGAGTAGCTCCTGCCCTAGCCAGTTTGGCTCAGTAGAGTATTAGCCTGTGGATTGAAGAGTCCTGGGTTCAATTTTGGTCAAGGGCATGTACCTGGGTTGTGGGTACATCCCCAGTATAAGGTGTGCAGTAGGCAGCTGATCGATGTTTCTCTCTCATCGATATTTCTAACTTTCTACCCCTCTCCCTTCCTCTCTGTAAAAAAATCAATGAAATATATTTAAAAAAAAGAGTAGCTCCTAATCAATGGATGCTGGGAATTCCCATATAAATACCCTATCATACTATCTCTTAGATGGAATAACTCCGAAGTTTTACCTTGACTTCTAGAGTTTTTATAGTGGGATAAAATCCATTACTCACACTAACAAGTTACTTTATATAATTATGCTTTTCTGATTGTTCTCTTCTTTGTTGCATTTCTCTATTCAACTAACAGTATTTTCTGCTATTTGTAAATAGGCTACTTATACTCACATCCTTGATTCAGGCTGTGCTTCTGGGAAAAGTCAAATTAAGATAATTTATGTTGCCGACACTGGTTTGGCTCAGTGAATAGAGCATTGGCCTTCGGACTGAGGAGTCCCAGGTTCAATTCCGGTCAAGGGCATGTACCTGGGTTGCAGGCACATCCCCAGAGGGGTGTGTGCAGGAGGCAGCTGATCGATGTCTCTCTCTCTCATCAATGTTTCTAATAATCCTTCTCCCTTCCTCTCTGTAAAAAATCAATAAAATGTGTTTTTTTTTTTAAAAAAAGATAATTTATGTTTATTTTGTTGTGGAATTAGGAAAGAATTAAGGATTTATAGTCATGTGCATCTTTCAAAAACTGAAAATTATTAGATTTCACTTAATTCTGAGTTAATAAGTTTTCCTGGTTCTATTTCATGGTTATTGGAATAAGACACAAGACATGCCACTCCTGCATCAGAGGTAAAGAACCTCATTACTTACAGCATAACAGGCAACATCACCTTATGTAAGGTTCTCTTTGCCAGGCCCTAGGAGGGAGATACAGAGGGACCCATATGACTGCTGGATACATAACAGAATTATGTTATGACTTAGAAATACTAAATTTTTGGGCTTCACTGTTTTTTTTTATGAGTAATATCAAGTCAGTCTCACATTTTTTTATATACCCACCAAGAAGTCACAGGACACTTAGGGCAAAGCCAAATAATTTCTCTCAATGGTGCCCTGGTTTATATTAGTTTTACTTATATGCCCTTTACCCACTAGCTGGAATAAGCAGTTAGTCATCATTTTTGCTCTAACACAGAGTGTGTCTTTGTGTTCTGGCCTAACTCCTATAAGACAACAAGAGCTAAATATTTTAATACTTTCCTTAACTTGTAGGCACTAGTACTCAACTAGAGAGAATGCAATGTAGGAAGCCCAAGAAAAGAGGCGTAAATGAAGAATAATGGAATAGGACCAGCACTTCATTTTTCACAAGTGCCATTTGAGCACTCATGTCAAATGATTAGTTATACAATGAAAAAGGTGGATCACAAATAGAGGAGGAGCCTAGTTAAAGGTATTAAGATGTGGAAGCAGCTGAGACTGGTTTGGCTCAGTGGATAGAGCATCGACCTTCGGACTGAAAGGTCCCAGGTTTGATTCCAGTCGGGGTCATGTACCTTGCTTGCAGGCACATCTCCAGTGTGGGGCGTGCAGGAGGCAGCTGATCAATGTCTCTCTCTCATCGATGTTTCTGACTTTCTATCCCTCTCCCTTCCTCTCTGTAAAAAAATAAAAAATAAATAATAAAAAAAAAGATGTGGAAGCATCGTGGTGTACTCAGGGATGGTCAATAGGGCAGTAGTAAGCTTAAAGGAAGGAAAGAAGTGACTAAAGTAAGTTTGACAAAACAGCAGATTATGAGGGGTATTGAACTCATGTAAAGTGTAATTAATAAATGTAATTACACTTCTACTATATGCTTCTCCAATAATATAAGTGACTCTCCCAGGGTCTCCATTTGCTATTCTTCCCTCATTGTTCCCCTCCTCAGTTATCTAATTAAGGTAACAGGGTCAGAGCCTCAGATCAGGTAAAATGAAATCTACAATCCCTTCTCTCCTATTATCCAGAGGATTTTATTGTATATATCAGGTAAAGGCCTCTGTTGAGGTTGCCATCTCCAACAAACATTTTAGCAATACAGTGTGATACATATGGGAATCTATGGCAATGGCATTTGCAGAAGCTATTATATGAGTTTCTGAATTCAAATTAAGTTATTCAATGTCACAGGTGAGACTTCATAGCCATGTGGTCTTAGACAAACTATATAACATAAGGACTCAGTTTCCATCTCTGTAAAATATATATGGTAGTATTACATGCTTCATACAAAATGTTCTTATCAACGGCATGTACCTTGGTTGTGGGCACATCCCCAGTGGGGAGTGTGCAAGAGGAATCTGATCAATGTTTCTCTCTCATCAATGTTTTCAGCTCTCTGTCTTTCTCCCTTCCTCTCTGTAAAAAATCAATAAAATATATTTTTTAAAAATGTTCTCATGATTAAATAAGGTAAATCATATATAGTGTGTGGTGGAAGCCTGGAATATTATTTTCATCATTATTTCCAATCCAATATAATCATCAGGTTTATATTATTATCACAGATGGTTGGAAGGTGGCAGCATTTAATAAAACAGACATCTAAAATTAATCTATTAGATTTATCTCCTATAAAATAAATTATAAAGAATTTTCCAAATAGAAGCTAATCATAATGTTTAAAAGGTTTAACATCCTTATTAAAACTAAAATCTGTGACTACATCAAAACCTGATTGTGGTTTCTAAAGACTGGCTACACATTTTCAAATACTTTCTGAGGGATGGAACTGTGATTTGTTTTTTAGAAAATCTCCACACATTTATAAGCAAGGCCCAATGCATTATCTTTATATAAATTATTTTCACATATCATAGTGGGTTGAAATAATTAATGTAGTTGCAAAACACTTTAAATGACTAACAATAATTTAAATTGGAGGAAAATATTTACAGAATTTAATAGTACAAACATGAGACATAGAACACATGTTTCAATACCTGATGTTATTCCAGTGTGTTATAATTAGAAATGAAAAACATAAGTATATGTAACAAGTGCCCGTAACACTCCTCTTGGCCAAGTTCTAACCCAGAAGCCACAAAATATATCCTGTTAGATAAATCTGGAGCTTTCCCACTGGCATGGCCGCTGACACAAGTCACAAACAATGCTTGTCCAACAATGACATAACTTGCTTGGTAGCTATAGTAATCTTGCTCCTTCCTCTCTGGGGCCCACTCACTCATGCTCTTTTATCTTGTTTCATGATGGCCTATTCACTTTATCCCCTTCCTTTAAGCCCTGTGACCCACACTCTTCACCACTCAGCTCACTCCATGCAGGTTGGCTTTAAAACTGAGCACATGGCCAAGGCTTTTCCTCTAGCATTGACCTCTAATGTGACCCTGCCTCTTCCAAGTTCATTTCTGAACCCTTCTGCTGCATCTACCTTTCTTTGAATTTGGCATAGATGTAATATCATTATTTTGGATGACCCTTTCATTCAATCCTCTCACTTTAGAGATGATGAAATGATCTCACTTTAGTTACTTTTAGAGTAGCATATTTCGCTTAGGCTTTTTTGCAGAAATATTTATCCATCCCTTCAAATATTAGGGTAAATTCTAGAAGTTCCCCGCAGTGACTGGTCTTCCCCTCTGTGATGTACTGATTCCTAAAAGCTTTATTCAGAAAATATGATTTCTATATTGTTCCTTGGTTTTTTATTGATAAGTTAGTGGATAAGAAGAGAGAATCTATTGTCTGAAAGTAGATGTACAGCATATTTTAAAATTTATTTAAATTTTTTATACCAGGTTTTAACTCAAGTCATAAATTGTCTTTATTAATCCACTCTCAAATTTATGCCCTCTTTACTTAGTTTCCCTGATATTTACCACATTGTTATTTATATAGTACTTTAAGGGGTTTAAAGTATATTACCCCATATTCTAGTAATAACAATGGATAATGTTGGGTAAGAAAATATATTACTCTATTTTATAAATGAATAAACCATGAATAATTTCTAGTTTTGTAGATTAGACCATTGAAAGAAGAAAAATAAATTGTGAAAATACCAAGGTCACTGGTGAAAAATTTAATGTTTATATACCTGAGATCCCCAATTTCCATAATTTTATCTCCCCAAAGGGTATGTATTTTAAAATACTCACACATGATAAAAATATCCAAGGTATTGTCCCATAATATTTAATTCTATGAGTGAGCCAAAAATCAAGTCTTTAGGCACTTTAGAAACTAAACTCTCTAATGGAGTGCATTTCACAGTGAATAATTCTCTGCCTGTCTCACATTGGCTGGCTTCAAGGTTCGTGTCTATATTTGTCTTTTGAATTTGTTTGGATAGATGTTGAGAACAAACTTACTTGTGATTTTAACTATTTTGTTGTCTAAATAACTATATCATTAAAACATAGGATAGATAATTGATTTAAAAAAAACACAGTTGTCAAGGTATTTCAAAGTCTGGAGAAAAATATCATTTAATGTTCACCCTGGGCAGAGAACATTTGAAAAAAGACTAATGCCATGTCATTGGGGGGGGGGGGGGGGGGGGGGCCCCGGTCAAACCAATTTCCTGGTGTTCATTTGGAAACCTTGGCATAACATCATGCTGAGGAAAGTCAAAAGTAAAGCCATTCATGATTTCAGTGGCATGCATCCATCTTAAACATGAAGACTTTTCCACCCACTAATCCTCCCTTCTTTGTCTAGATTATGACAACTTCCTCTTCTACTTCAAAAGAACTTTAGTTAAAATACTCTATCAACTCTCTCTGTGTGTCCTTCTAAGACTGTTTCATTCATGTCATTTCAAAGACTTCTGTAAATGCATTTTTTTTACTGTTTAAAATGTCAAGTTTTACTGTTTAAAATATATATGCTACTATACCTCCATAAACCACCCGCCGGGTCTAGTGATTGAGTATGAGTTGGCTTCTTCTTAGGAAAGATGCCATATTTTTCCAACACCGCCTCTACCCTGTAGCATGTGGCCTCCAAGTCCTTATTTAACAAACCTTTTCTGTTGAAAAAGCAAAACACTTAACATAAAAATTAGATAAAATGGTTGATTATCTTGATGTTTTTTAACCAACTATTGCTCTATACTAATCTTTACTCTCTGCATTGTCAACAAAAGTTATTTTATTCAGAGTAATGTGTAATGCGGATGTTACTAATTATACAAAATAAATTATGTGGCAATTATTTATTAATCTAATAATAGAACTAGCAGTAACATAAATCAGCAATATTTTAGCTTTGTTGTTTTTATATACATAAGAATCTACTTCAAGTGTTTTACAAGCCACTGATTGGCTGTAATACATTGGTACTTTTTCCAGTACTCCAGAGAAAGCAAGATAGTTCAATTCTTTAGCTAACTCTACAAAAAAAATATCTTTGTGATTCTAGGCCCGGGTGGTTCACTTTTGATCTACAAGCTGAAGAGTCTGAATGGTGATAGATAGATGATAGATAGATGGTAGGTAGATAAATGCAAAGGTAGAGACATTTGTATAGCTATATATATGTAGATGTAGACATATATATATAGATGTAGATATCAACCTAAATATAGTGACCTATGCCCTAGCTGGTTTGGCTCTGTGGATAGAGTGTCGGCCTGCAGACCAATCCTGGTCAAGAGCACTTTCCTTGGTTGCAGGCTCTCCCCAGCCTTGGCCTTGGTTTGGACTCCTGCAGGAACCAACCAATCAGTGTGTGTCTCTCACATCTTTCTTCTCTAATCCACTGTCTCTAAAAGATCAATGGAAAAATAATCTGGGGTGAGGATTAACAACAAAAAATAAAGAAATGAATAAATAAATAAAGTGATGTATGGGTATATAGATTTAGATAGACTAGCATAAAGCCTTCTTTCATTATGCTGTGCTATACTGTTTTACTCCTAAATTTATGAAAACTGTCTGATTCCTATAGGTCTGTGAGTTCCCATCCTTTATCTTAAGAAATGTGTAGCAGCCATAAGATTTTGCTTTACAGCCAAAGGTCTTTCCATGCTTGGGGTAAGTGAAAGCCACTTGTCAGATGTGCTCATACAGCTCTTATTGAAGCATGGAGTCAACAAAGCATTGCAAATACTTGGCAAAGGATTGAGCCTATGCAATCTTCTGAAAATCTTATTAAGAAAGGTGTCTTATTACAAGTCACAGATGAGAATCTGTAAGTTACTCTTAAGAACCTTCCTTCTAGATTTAATGGCAGTTTTCTCAACTTTATTTAAAATAGAAGTTTATTTGCTTATGTTATGTAAATGGAGACTAACATGTTGATAGAAAAAGCAAGCCATTTCTTGAAAAATTAATTGATTCATAAAACAGTGAATGTATTAAAACACATACAAATAAAGACAGTGTATATACATACTTACATGCTATTTCAAATAAATTTATTAAAAATAATTTTAATAGACCACAGTGCTACAAAGAGATAATTTTTTAATTACTCTTTTTCTACCAGATATATTTTTAAAATATATCCAATTCATCTAAGAAGTGATAAAGATCAAATCAGGGTTAAACTGTTCCATCTTTAATTGTTACGTTAGTAACTCAAATTCACATTTTTATTGAATTAGAAACCATTATATTCCCTAAATAGTAGTACTGAGTGACAATAATGTATACTTTCCACAATAGAAGGGGAAATAAAAACTGTAAAAGCAATACATTTATATGATAGATAGTGTGTTTGATATATATGTTTGATGTATATTGACTAAGTGGCAATTTGTATTAGTAGTTGTAGATTTATCTGCCATGCACACTGCATTTCTACATGTTGATATAAATTTGATTGGTGTTTACTTGTTCTGTGCACAAATGTTTTTGGTTCATAAAAGGTCCCTAGTTTCTAAACTATTTTCCTCTGGGCTGAAATAATTGGTTGCAAACATAGTATAAAATGCGAGACCCTTAGAGTTTAGGACTTGCCTAGATTATTCAGTGCATTTATATAGCTGACTAATGTTGAACCTGAGGAAAAAAACAATAAAACAATTGGAAAGAACTTATAAATAAATGATATTTTATAAGCTCCCATTAAAGAAGATATTCCAGAACTCTCAAATTAATTTTGTTATGTCTTTAGGAAAAAAAAAATCAAAGTTTCTTTGAGTCAGAGAAATTAAAGGTAAAGACAATTATTTGAAAAGAGCACTTATTTTCAAACTTTATTGATTAAATACCTACTTACTATTTACTAATCTAGGCATTAAGTATAAAGAAAAACAAAGCACGACCAGAAAAAAAAACAACTCTGCCTTATTTGGAATTCATATTTTGGTGGAGGTGAGGTAAAGGAATAAAATTATGCACATTGTGTTTATAAAGACATAAAGTGTAAGCAAATATTGTTATTCAGTAGTATGGTTACTTACATAGAGTTATAGAGAAATTATCACAGAATCAGAAGCCCCAAGTATTAGTCTGGAGTCTGAAACAAGCAAGACACTTCATAGGTTATTGACATTTTATAGCTCCAGGTTTACCTGAGGTCAACTATGAATCCCAGTCAATATGCACCAGTCTTCCTCACAATATTTCTCTAAATCTAAGGAATTACAGTTTTTTGTAAAATTGTATAAAGCTCTACATAAATTAAGGCAGTGTCATTATTTGGGAACTTTGTTGTGGGGACAGAAGTGAACTGCAACATATTAAACAAAACTCAAGAGAGCATTCCTGGATCTTAGCAAGTGCTGGACAGAGGCCAGCAAATTGACATAATTTACATGAGTCTGGTGACTGAAGACTAGAAGAATTTAGGACATGTACACACTTGGTTTTGCCCTATAAGATATACCCCTGGCCTTAAATATTCTAGGGAGTTCCCCTCAGTCAGTCCAATGACTTAAGGGGACTATTTTGCTGGGTGGTGAGTGGAAGTAACGCAAAGAAAACTGAAAAAGAATAGCGATTCAAATGGGATGTAAAGAAAGCGCTCCCAACCTGTGCTAACAATCACTAAGGCTAACATTACAACAAGCTAAAGGTGAGTGATGACTCCTGTTTCAGGATTCACACTCTTATTTTTTATTTGAACTTGCTCCCAATGGTCATTTTAAACAGACTACATCTCCTTTTAAAATTTTGGTATTGGGTCTGAAGTTAGAATGAGAACTATAGCAAGTATTTTATCTTAGGTTCTATGGTTTCTATATCAGTGGTTTTTATATTAATGTAGGTTTAAAATCAACTGTTTATGTTGGAAAATATTGGCATCCCTGGGCCGTGGCATAAATATTCTGATTCAGTTGACCTTAAGAGTACATTTGAACTTTTTTTTTTCTCTACAGATAATGGAAAACCCTAGCAATAATCCAATTTTTAGAGTTTGCAAATAATTTTTACATAAAAATCTTGATTTAGATATTTGTATAAAATTTATTACAAGAAAGCTAGCTGTGGAAGGAAGTAAAATGAACTCACATAGATCTATTTAAATCCTGCTCAGCTGCCATTTTAAATATGTGTTTTTTTCAATTGCTTAAAGTATTACAAATAGTAGTACATATGTCTCCCTTTTCCCCCACTTACCTCCTCCGGCTTCCCTGGGCACATGCCCTCACCTCTGTAGGGTCTCTGTCCATTGGTTAAGCTTATATGTATGCAAATAAGTTCTTCCCCCACTAACCTTCCCCTACCTTTCCTCTAAAGTTTGATAGTCTGTTCAATGCTCTTTGTCTCTGTATCTATTTTAGTTTATGTTGTTCATTATATTCCACAAATGAGTGAGATCATGTGATATTTATCTTTCTCTGACTGGCTTATTTTGCTTAGCATAATGCTCTCCAGTTCCATCCATGCTGCTGCAAATAGTGAGAATTCCTTCTTTTTTACAGCAGCATAGCATTCCATTGTGTAGATGTACCACAGTTTTCTGATCCACTCATCTGCTGATGGGCACCTAGGCTGTTTCCAAATTTTAGCTACGGTAAATTGTGGTACTATGAACATAGGGATGCATATATCCTTTCTGATTGTTGTTTCTGTTTTCTTGAGATATATTTCTAGCAGTAAGATTATTGGGTCAAATGGAAGTTCTATTTTTAATTTTTTGAGGAAATGCCATTCTGTGTTTTTTGTTTTGTTTTGCTTTGTTTTGTTTACTGTTTTTATTCCTATATGTTCTTTTTGCTTTCCTTGAGGTTTTTTTCAACTACCTAAAAAAAAAAATCAGGAAAATTATGAGAAATAGTCATCTTTTTGGCTTTTACCCCAAAATAGAATATATTTCCCACAATAAGCTTAATGGATGCTTGTTAGAAAATAAAAAGTAAAATAACGTTGATAAGAGAAGGAAAAATGTATTAATAAGGCAAGCTCATGATTCTGGAAATTTTCATATTTGACTTAGGAACTCCCAATAAAAACCCTTTGTATTTGAGAACTTGTGTTTGATAGAGGTAGGACTTGTGTTTGATAGAGGTGGGAAGTGGGGGGGGG
>JAAGEH010000286.1:29592691-29737259 GCA_011751065.1 Lasiurus cinereus | reverse complement strand
GAGAGAGAGAGAGAGAGAGAGAGAGAGAGAGAGAGAGAGAGAGAATGTAATTGATTATGTGTGTGAGCACACAAAGCAGCATGCAGAACACATACATACATGTAATACCACCAAATAATAAGCTAATCTGTGTATGGTTTTGTTTTTGCGTTAAACATGATGCTGATACTTTTAAGAATGCATACATACTTCAAAAACAGCATGTGAAAATATATTTTTCTTTTGAAATATAAAATAAAAGGAAGGAGAGGAGAAGAATGTTTTTGGTTAAGGTTTTCAATTGTCTTATATATGTCAAGAACTTCCCTTTCTCTTTCTAAATTTTAAAAGGTATAGAAACTTTTGATGGGTTTGATTTTCCTCTTGGTATTTTCTTGGCTATTCTCTTGAGTTATGAGAGTCATTACTCAATTAAATGAAATTGGAGCAACTCCAAAGTTGAAAATAAATAGCAAAGGCTTAGAAAATAGGATGTATGCAGATGGTAATAGAAACAAGAATTATTTTTGCTTTGGAATACATGAATAAAAGGTACTACAACTTTTTCAGCAATATCAAGGGCAATTATGTTGAGCACTTGTCCAGGTGTTCATCTTTGTTGAGGATAGAATAAGAGGTAATGGATCAAATTGGATTATTTACTTTGAAATAAGAAATAAATTACTGAGACTGAAAATCAAATGCATTGCAGTTTTTGTTGTTATGGGGTATTTTTTTTGTATTTTTTTTGATGATTTAAGGAACCTTAATATTGTAATTTATTACAATAAGATTTTCAAATTGGAGCGTCTTGATCTCAGCTGGTTTAGAGAAGTTCCCGATGAAGGAAAAAGTAGTGTAAGAAGACTTAGAATACATTCTATACCTATCATTCTGAAAATTAAAAATTCAAGTGGATATTTTCTTTAGATAGTCTTACACATCCTATGAGATATTTGGAAGTTTTCCTGAATTAAACATAGATTTAACTCCCATGCCCCCCTTCTCTTTTATTCTTTATCTAATTCATTACCAATTATTTTTCTCATGTTAATGGTAAAAATGGTGTGACAAGGAGAGAATGTTTTAGATATAATCCTTCCTACATAAGTAAAGAAAGCAGTATTTGAAAATGTTCTGAGCTGAGACTGGTTTGGCTCAGTGGATAGAGTGTCGGCTTGCGGACTGAAAGGTCCCGGGTTCGATTCCGGTCGGGGGCATGTACCTTGCTTGCGAGCACATCTCCACTGTGGGGCGTGCAGGAGGCTGCTGATCGATGTCTCTCTCTCATCGATGTTTCTGACTTTCTATCTCTCTCTCTTCCTTTCTGTAAAAAATCAATAAAATATATTTTTAAAAATGTTCTGAGATCATAAATTAAAAAATATTAGGATTAGTTTCATGGAAAAAAATTCATAACAGTAGTAGAAATTCTAAAATTCGGGGGAGGGGCTGGGCAATGCCAGGATAAGGACACATGAAATACCTTAATCGATAAAGAAAAAAAAGTGAAAGAATTAAGAAAAATAAAACAACAAAATAGTTTATAAATGTAAAATGCCATTTTAATTATAATGGGGAATTTTTATTGCTCACTTGATTAATTTAAGAAATGCCAACTGTATCTTTTAGTTGCTATATTCTGTAGAGGTACAATGCAATGTAAGGTACAAAGAAAAGATGATATAAAAAACATATAATGTACTGTCCGTGCCCATAAGTTATGCATATATGCATATAAGTTCTTGGTTAATCTCCTCCTTCCTTCTGAGATTCCTTAGTCTGTTCCATGCTTTCATATCTCTAGGTCTATTTTGTTCATTAGTTTCAACATATGAGATTATGTGATACCTGTATTTCTCTGACTAGTTTATTTCACTTAGCATAATACTCTTCAGGTCCCTCCATGCTGCCTCAAAGGGTAAGAGATCCATCATTTTATAGCCGCATAGTATTCCATTGTGTAAATGTACCATAACTTTTTTATGCCCTTATTTACTAATGGGATCTTGTACTGTTTCCATATCTTAGCTATTGTAGATAGTGCTGACATAATGTATGCATGCATATATTATTTCTGATTGATGTTTCAGGTTCTTAGAATCTAGGGTCTGGGGCAGGGGTGGCAATGGCAGTGAAGAGAGACAATGGGAAAAACAAAAGTACATCTATAATACTTTCAACAATAAACATAAATTTTTTTTAAAAAGTAAAAAAAACATGTAATACATCATATTGGATATGAGGTAGCTATTTTGCTTTCTAAAGCAAACCCTATATTGTATTCTAAAGATAATAATTAACTTTCCATCCATATAATATTTTACAACTTACATTTTTAAAATTTAATTTTATCCCAAAATACTTTTAAATATTTTATTTTTTTCTGTCAGTAAAACTGTATATAACAGAGAAATATACGTATATCTTGCATTCTACTTCTAAATAAATACAAATTATTTAAAATTAAATAAAAATAATGGTTGGTAACTGTTTCATTCTATTTAGCCTGTTTTATGTTATAAAAAGAGTCATGATTTCAGGGAAGGGGCACAATGTTCCCAAATTCACTTTTTTTTTTTCTTTTGCCAAATGATTGTTTTCCTGGCTTTCTTGCAGCCAGAAGTGGTCATGTGACAAACTTCTGCCAATAAGACAAAGGAGAAACATTCTGAGAGTTTTCCAAAATTGGCATCTCCTCTTTCTCTTTCTTGGTGCCTTAAACCTGCATGTGGACCTAGAATTGAAGCAGCCATCTTTTGACCAGGAGGAAAAAAAATCATTAAAAATAATTTATTTAAAGATCTGCAAAGAATCATATAAAGAAAGAGTTTCATGATGATGATCTATAAACTAACTCTAGAATCTTTATATCTAAGTTTCTGATTAGGAAAATAATAATATTTTTTTATGATGTAAGCCACTTTAATAGAAAGTCAGTTACTTGCAGCTGAACACATTGCACAGTGGTGTATTCCCAAATGAGTTTTCAGATTTCATGTTGGTGACAAGGAGAGGATGTGTGACCCAAATGTCAACCTATCAATAATCTTCAATTGGAAAAACAAATGCCATTTAATTTTTCTACTTTTAAAAAGCTATCTCACATCTTCTTGGTTATAGAAAAGTATTTATTTTTTACATGAGATCACATTCTATTCCTGTTTGCTTATACCAAGCATATTTTATATTTCTAAGATATTCATTTACACAAGCCTAAATGTCCAGTATTTATATGTAGAAATCACTACATAAAACTTTATCAAAGGACTAACAGGTAAGACACGTTAAAAATATATCCCTCATAGAACAGAACACTTTGGGATGAAAATCAATATTTGTAATTATTGTTATTGCTGCAGTATTACTGAGTTATTTAAAACAATCAAGCTCCTTTGCAACAACTAAATATTTTATTCACATTGAAGATAAATATTTGCATATCAAAAGAATATAAATATAATTTCTGCTCAGAATAAATACTAAATTCATAGTGTTTCAGTATGTTCTTATAGTAAATACTGAAAAAATGCAGAAATATTTCCATTTGTACCCCAGCACCCCTGCTGTATATATAACAAATGCAAATATCTCTGTTTATATATTAACTAGAGGCCTGGTGCACAAAATTTGTACACTGGGGGGAGGAAGGAGGCTGTCCCTCAGCCCAGCCTGCACCCACTCCAATCTGGGACATCCCTCTCACAATTCTGGACTGCTGGGTCCCAACCACTCACCTGCCTACAAGCCTGATTATCCCCTTACCACTTCCCTACCCACTGATTGATGCCTAACTACTCCCCTTCTGGCCTGGTTGCCCCCAACTATCATCCCCTGCTGGCCAGATCACCCCAACTGCTCTCCCTCCCCTGCAGCATTTGTTGCCCCCAACTGCCCTCCTCTGCTGTCCTGATCACCTCTAACTGTGCTCCCCTGCTAGCTTGATCACCCACAACTACCATCCCCTATCAGCCATCTTGTGGCAGCCATATTTGATCACATGGGGGTGGCTATCTTATGCAAGGGTGTTAGGGTCAATTTGCATATTACCTCTTTATTATATAGGATGTTCGCAAACATTAATATTCCAATACACACTGGAATATATTTGATATTAAGATGTTTATATAATTTTAGATCGAGTATACTTGCTATGCACTGGAATATACTTGATATTAGTATCCTCTCTAATAAAAGAGTAACATGTAAATTGATTATCACTCCAACTGTGGGAACCTCTTTCCACGTCCCGCGTGGTTCAGGGTTCCCGGGTCAGGATTCGGGTTCTGAAGGAGGCCGCACGCAAACGAAATGAGAGACTGAAAGCATAAATTTGGCGATATTGGGGGGCCAGGCGGGAGCCTTCCTCTAGTGGAAAGGACCGCCTCTTGCTCTGGCCTTTTTCTCCCTTTTATTAAGGCTTTGGGACACACCCCTAGCCTTTAGGCAGGAAATAACAAAAACAGAAATTAACAAGAAACAAACATAGAGGTTGCTTCAACCAATAATGTTTCAACAAAACAGTGAGTAATTAGCTCTGACCTTTCAGAGCAATTAAGGTTGACCAGCCTTCTGGCTTCCTGTTTACATCCATTTAGTGAGAACAATATTTGGTTTCCGACATCCAACATGCAAGATGGCTGTTCCATGTGGTCAAAGATGGCTGTTCCATGTGGATACAAGATGGCCAGCAGGGGAATGCAGTTGAGAGGGGCCAGGCCTACAAGGGAGGGCAGTTGGGGGTGATCAAACCTGCAGGGGAGAGCAGTTGGGGGGGACCAGGCCTGCAGGAGAGGGCAGTTAGGGGTGACCAGGCCCACAGGGGAGGGCAGTTAGGGGCAAACAGGCTGGCAGGGGAGCAGTTAGGCATCAATCAGGCTGATAGAGGAGTGGTTAGGGGGTGATCAGGCTGGCAGGCAGAAGCGATTAGGGGCAATCTGGAAGGCAGTCAGGTAAGTGGTTAGGGGCAATCAGGAAGGCAGGCAGGCAAGCAGTCCTGGATTGTGAGCAGGATGTTTGGTAGCATTGGGCCTAAACAGGCAGTTGGACATCCCTTCAGGGGTCCCATATTGGAGAGGGTGCAAGCTGGGCTGAGCCCTGTGCACGAATTTCATGCACTGGGCCTCTAGTATTTACATAATTTTAGATACAGTATATATATGTGTATATATATTTATGAAAATAAATCTATGTCTTTTCAGCAGAGCAGAAAGGTAGTTGTATAATTTTTAAAAAATAACTATTATATACATTATCGAGAAAATACACATTTTATTTGTGAAGAATAAATTACTTCAAAAATATTAAGAATGTTTAAGAAAAGTATTGATGAAATAATTAATTTGGAGACTTGGAAATAAAGTGAATTTGTAAATTACTGCATATAATTCTTATTTTCTCTCCTAGGTACAGAAAGTCTGTCAGAAATTTTTTCTAAATTTGTTATGTCTTGCAAATTTATTTTATAAATTCTATTTCATAGTTGCTAACTCAATTATCTTTGACACTGTCATATTACCTATTACAGATCCAGGTTGAAAAATTATAAATTCTTTATGGGAAATGTCTCAACTGGAACTGTAAGTTGTTAAGAGACTTTAATTTATTTCTTCTGAACTTATTTTATTAAACCATGTGTAATACAATATGCAATAAATTTGATCATTAATGATTTTAACTTTTAGTTGCAAGGATCTGAATGAAACACATAGTTCCTATCTTTTCTCTAACTTCTAATATACTACTTAAGAGGGGGTGGATTAGAAAAGGACTTACTCAATCAAACCAGATAATATGTATACCAATCTTTCAAGAACAATTAGAAATTTGATCAGATAAAAATAAGTCTCACTTGACATTGATAGGAATGAATATGCACTGAAAACAAGACTTTAATAATTTTCACTTTTTAAAAGAGAGAGACCATAAACTTTATTATCAAATGAGCAGAGGGGAACATTAGCCTTCATGATAGGCAGTTACATGGTAGCATTTCTTAGAATTTTTCTTATCAAACCAATTTTCACACATGGAGCAAAGAAACCAATGATTTTCCTCTCATCTTTTTCTTGTCCCTACTGGTTTTAATATTGTATGTCTGACATGCTAACAATCAAGCACATGTTCTCTCGTTGTTGTCTGATCTCAGCAATCTGATAATGACTTAAGAGGAATGATGAATGCAATCACACATCAGGGGTCTGCTTTGTTTATAGTACAACCTGAGGTATATTTACAATTTGCAATTTGGTGCAAGAGCTTTAGAAGTGCCCCATTTGTTTGATATCTGCTTGGCTGTGTCATTGATCTACCAAATTTAGGGTCAACTGGTCTAGAAATGTGTGAATGAGAAATCAAACATTTGGACTTTGAAGGAGTTTGTGAAAAATAAAGAAAACTATTTGTTTCCCTGGTTGTTTTTTTTTTTTAATTTCCACACATAAAACAATAAACTACCATACTGCAAAAATCTAAGTACGCCATATGATATGTACATAAGTTCTATACCATCTAGAGATTGGACCTAAAAATGTTTTATATTATCCATAATGAATGAAGAGTCAATCTGTTCTGTATTCTATCATTTGGAATTAATCCAAAACCAATTACTTTCCATATTATTCTCACAAATTTTCTACATCTCAAACTTTTCTTTGGGGAAAAAATACATCTTTTCAATATTTTTTAAATGTATTTTATTGATTTTTCACAAAGAGGGAGAGGTTTAGAAAGTTAGTAACATCGATGAGAGAGAGACATCAATCAACCGCCTCCTGCACACCCCCTACTGAGGATGCACCCGCAACCAATGTACATGCCCTTGACCAGAATCGAACCTGGGACCTTTCAGTCCGCAGGCCAATGCTCTATCCACTGAGCCAAATCAGTCTCGGCTCTTTTCAATATTTTAAACTTGATCTACAATCTTCATGTGCTACTTAAATAGTAATAAAATTATGTTTAAAATATAGACTAAAATTTGATAAAGATTTTCTAAAAAGTCTATGATTTCAAAATTAGAAAAGGCATGTGTTACAATATTAACTTTTCCTCCTGCCAATAGTAACATGTTGTTTTAATAAAGATCATTTTCTAAGAGGAATGCCCCTCTGACTAACCAAAATGCATAACATGGATAATATATATTTTGTCTTATATAAACTAAGAGTGATGGAAATTAAACCTTTTTTTTATTTTTATTGATTTTTTTACAGAGAGGAAGAGAGAGGGATAGAAAGTCAGAAACATCGATGAGAGAGAGACATCCATCAGCCGCCTCCTGCACATCCCACACTGGAGATGTGCCCGCAAGCAAGGTACATGCCCCTGACCAGAATCGAACCCAGGACCTTTCAGTCTGCAGACCGACACTCTATCCACTGAGCCAAACCAGTCTAGGCGGAAATTAAACCTTTTCAGGTGTTGAGGCCACATTCACAATTAAGGAGTTTGAATTTATCTATGAAACATTTGTCTTTTTAGAATATACATCTATAATACATATACATATATGTATATGTTCCTTTTCTGTTTTCACTTTGATTAACTCTAAAGGAAAAAAGAATTTATTACATAAACATGACGTACAATATTTCAACATTAATAATTATCTCTCAGAACCTGATGTACAAATTAATATTTTAGATAAGCTTACTTTTTATATAAGCATTTCTTTTAGAATTGGTTTTGACTCTAGAGCACAATGATATGAAAGATTTTAGGAATACTCTTAGTTACATACTCAAATTGTATCGATACAACAATACAGACATATTTAGAATAAGATTTTTTGTGCATTTGAACTTAGTATGTGGTAAATTTATTATTGTACCTTTTTTGTTTTTGTTATGATTGTCTTTTACTAAGGTGCTGTGCATATAAGAAAAAGAAAAAAATTACTATGCATCAGTATAGTGAATATCATTTAAATTAATGTTTAAAGAAAATAAGTGAGGAAAAATACAAAATCTGTGAAGCAAAGAGTTATCCATAGTTTTGGAATTCTTAAATTACTCAATCTGTTATGCACTAATTTATGTCAACTCAATGAAAACTCCCCTTTTGCTAAGAAAAGAAACTTGTTAATGAATACTGTTATTTAATTCAAAGTCTAAATACTTAAGGGAACTATTATATCTACTTCTCAAGGGAAAATACACTAACCTCAAATTTTCTGAAATAAACTATCCGTTTTCTCTCTTTGCTTTTCAAATGAATTTTTAAGATATAAATTCCTCTGAAATTAGTAACATTTTAAATCAACTTGTACATTATCTCTTCAAAAGACTCAGAATTCCAACTCTTACAATTCATATACTCCTTCTAGCTATATAAAAAAGCAAGTTTCGAGTGCTAAAATAGGCTGTATAAACCATGAGGGTGAGAATAACCTTTAATGGGACCTACACATAAACTATGATTTGAGCAAAAGATTCTCCTGAAACCTTTGTGTGATTAGATTTTCCCTGCAATGGTAATTCTATTTTCATGAGACAAAGGTGGGTTTTAATCATGGAAGGAAGATAAGTATTATAGAACTAGAGGCCTGGGGCATGAAATTAGTTCACAGAGGTGGGGGGCGGGGGAGGGCACAGCCCAGCCTGCTCCCTCTCCAATCTGGGACTCCTTGAGGAATCCCTCTCACAATCCAGCACTACTGGCTCCCAACTGCTCACCTGCCTGCTTTACTGATTGCCCCTAACTGCTTCTGCCTGACAGACTGATCACCCCCTAACCACTGCCAGCCTGATTGATGCCTAACTGCTCCCCTGCCAGTCTGTTTACTCCTAACTGCCCTCCCCTGAAGGCTTGGTCCGTGCCAATTGCCCTCTCCTGCTGGCCATCTTGTGATGGCCATCTTGAGTCCACATAGGGGCAGGATCTTTTGGCCACATGGAGGCAGTCATCTTGTTGTTAGAGTAATGGTCAATTTGCCTATTACTCTTTCATTAGATAGGATAGATGCCTGGTGTGCAGGTGGGGACCAGCTGGTTTTCCTTGAAGGGTGCCTTAGATCAGGGTGGGTGTTCCCTTGGGATGTGGGGTGCCCTGGGCGAGGGGCCTGTGGTGGTTTGCAGGCCGACCACGCTTTTCATGGTGACCCAAGCAGAGGCCCTGGTATCTGGGATTTATTTATCTTCTATGATTGAAATATTGTAACCTAGAACAGAGGCCTGGATAGGAAGGGTGTGTGGAAAGCTTGGCTTCCTCCATCGCCAGGGGCAACCCAAGCCTCCCTCCTGCTCTCTCTGTGGCCACAGCCATCTTGGTTGGGTTAATTTGCATACTAGCTCTAATATGCAAATTTACTAAACTCCCCTATACCCACAAGCCACACCCACCCCCACCAGCCAATCAGAACCAGTATGCAAATTAACCCAACCAAGATGGCTATGGCAACAGACAGAGTGGAGAGAGGCTTGGGTTGCTGCCAGCGATGGAGGAAGCCAAGCTTTCCGCATACCCTGCCCACCCAGGCCTCTGCTCCAGGCTACAAAGTTTCAATTGTAGAAGATAAATAAATCCCAGATACCAGGGCCTCCTCTTGGGTCACCACAAAGAGCGTGGCCGACCTGCAAGCCACCACAGGCCCCTCGCCCAGGCCACCCCATCCCTAAGGGAACACCCACCCTGATCCAGGACACCCTTCAGGGAAAACCAGCTGTCTCCCACCCATGTACCAAGCCTCTATCTTATCTAAAGAGTAATATGCAGATTTATCATTACTCCAACACACGAGATGACTGCCCCATGTGGTCAAAAGATCCTGCCCCCATGTGGAAACAAGGTGGCCACCACAAGATGGCCAGGAGGAAAGGGCAGTTGGTAGGGACAGGTCTGCAAGGGATGGAACTTGAGGGTTACCGGGTCTGCAGGGAAGGGCAGTTAGGAGTGACCAGGCCCACAGGGGAGGGCAGTTAGAGGCAAACAAGCTGGCAGGGGAATAGTTAGGCATCAATCAGGCTGGCAGGGGAGTGGTTATGGGGAGATCAGGAAGGAAGACAGGTGAGCAGTTGGGAGCCAGCAGTGTTTAAGAGGGATATCCGACTGCCTGTTTAGGCCCATTCCTACCTGGATTGGGCCTAACCGGTCAATTGAACATTTCTCAAGGGGTCCCAGATTAGAGAGGGAGCAGGCTGGGCTGAATTTCATGCACCAGGCCTGTAGTAGCATTAAAATCACCAAAGCAGGTTCCATGGCTAGTACAAGTGGGACGGTTTACTCCTAAATAAATACTCCTTTGAGGTCCTGAATAGGTAGTACTGTTTCCAGGTTTTCAATAATGTCTCTCAATAGAACATAACATAAATTAAATGTTACAAGGTCTTTCATGCTATGATGTCTCCAAATTTTAGCAGGACCAAATTTTGCCTTACAATGACTTACTAATTAAGTAGAACTTTCTTGAAATGCATAGCTGAGATATTGATAATAATTATTTTCATTTGGGATAAAAATAAAAACTTAAAGAAAGTTTATATTATTACTGTCAAAAAATAACTCTTTATAGGTGAAATAAAATTGTATTATTTTAAATTCACTTTGAACATCAAAATGTCAAAGTTATCTTTCTAATAATCTTTGACAGAGTTTATTTTCATTTCCTAAACATAAATACTTTGAGGAAGATGCTAGTTGTCAAAAAAATGTTGATATACTTCCCTATATAATAATTTTTGTAAGAGAATAGTCATCCACTTTGTCACAAAAAAAATGGTGGTTAATGTGACACAAAATTTAAAAAGTAATAGGAACTACCAAGTAGAATTAATATAATATTAAACATTCTATCTCGAGAATACAGCAAGGTAGCAAAGTTATTCATATTAAAATGTGGGTGCAAAAAAGAAAAGTAATTTTTTAAAATCTCATTTTAGTAAGGCCAAACTCTGCTAAATAAGAGAGATAACTTAACAATTGGACAAATATTCCAGTATTTTCTAGTTTAACAGTCTCATTTTTGGTTTAAACCAAAAATGGTTTAAACCAAGGTTTAAAGGTTTCTTTTCTATATAATTAATTTCACTAGCTCTCTTTAGACCAATGTGCTTTCACATTTTATCCTGTTTCCCTTCCCTCACCCTCAAGATGGTTAGGGGTGTGTTTGGGGAGGGACAGTGTGTTTAGAAGCAAAGAAGCAAGGGCCCTTGGATGCAGAATACCTTGGGTCCCCCTGGTCTTTACTTGAACCTAAGGCAAGTCTCATGGCCAAGCTGTCATTGATAAAATGGTTTCTTCTCTTTATTGTGCAAGTAATTCTTGAGTCCTTTCTTTCATGTTTGTTTCTTAATATGTCAAAAAGTTAAAAATTCCTGTTTTCTCAAACTCTGAATTTGCAAAATTATAATTTGAATGCCATTTGTTAAATACAATATGTTCTTTGTTTTCATACCTTTTGCAAGAACCCTTTACAAATCTATTATCTTCCAATTAATAAGAGACAAAGAATATAGCACAGAAGAAAAACAATATATTTAATATATCTTTTTTATTTATCTTGCTTTTTTAATATACATATTTTTTTATTGATTTCAGAGAGGAAAAGAGAGTAAGATAGAAACATCAATGATGAGAGAGAATCCTTAATCAGTTGACTCCTGCACGCCCCCTACTGGAGAGTGAGTGTGCAACCTGGGCATGTGCCCTTGACTAGAATTGAACCCAGGGCCTTTCAGTCTGCAGGCTGACACTCTATCCACTGAACTAAACCAACTGGGGCTTTAGTTGTATGTTTTTTAAATATATTTTTATTGATTTTTAGAGAGAGAGAGAGAGAGAAGATGAGAGGAAGAGAGAAATGAGAGAGAGAGAGAGAGAGAGAGAGAGAGAGACAAAGAGAGAGAGAGACAGAGAGAGAAGTGTCAAATATCCATTGGCTTCTGCCCCAATGCACCCTGACCTGTAGATATAATTTGCAACCAGTGTATGTGCCCTGACCAGGAATTGAACTGGTGACTTTTTGGTACATGTGAGCCATACTAGCCAGGGCACATTTAATATATTTTCAAAAGTGAAGATATTTGGCATATAAAATAATTAAAATAAAATTGAATCTTCATAATGGTTCCCTTAATTACTTAATTAATGGATTTGTTCATCTAACAAACATTTAATGAGTCTTCATATATTCTAAGTAATGTGCTGTAGAAATACATCAAATAAGCTCTAGAATATACCAGATAAAGAGACAAATTCCTGCGTATTTGAGCTATTTTCTTATGAACAGCATAGTTGTTAATCTTATTATTTCCCTGACTTCCAAAATCATTAATATTCTAACTACTATCCTTGAGAGTCTAATCTGGAAAATAGAAACCACTGCAAGAATTTTTTTTTAAAAAAGAACTTTAATATATTCAATTGATACATAGATTATAAAATAGCTAAAAAGAGAAAGCAATGAGGTAAGCAACATATTACCAATATCTACACTCTTAGAAAAGAAGATCAAAGAATGGAGATAGATTTGCAGATATCAGATGCAGGGACTCTGCAAAGGAAGCTAGAATGACAGCCAATCTATGGTGCAGTAGCTGGAACCACAAAAGGTATTCTGCTAATGATGTTATTCAAGGCAAACAGAGGGAGAGAAAAATACTCATTATTCTCCACTCTCTTAACTTTCAGTCTTTTGCCAGTGTCTGTCATCAGCCTAATCCAGTGTGAGATATTGGACTAGCAGAGGTCAACCCACTGGTGATACAGAGCAGAAGAGGGAAGGGATGTATCTGAGAATAAACAGGACAAGATTGGCACAAATACTAAACTTATATCTCCTGTCATTATTGCCTTCCTGAACTTTAGACTTACATGCTCAACTGTCTTTATGATATCTCCCTTGGACATGTAAATGACACATTATACTGAATATTAAAAAAAATCAAACTTTGATTTCTTCCAAATGTGCACACGTGTTCCAACAAGGCTTAACTAAAATATGAGCCCCTGTTTTCCCTGGTACACAAAAAACTGCATTATTTATCACAGTTGCTCAAGCATTAGTTAGGGATACATCTTTCATTCTTCTCTCACCTTGACATCCTTTCTCCTGACCTTATCCATTGCATATATAAGTCCTATCTCCAAAACATTCTGGGTCTATCTACATTCTCTTCATTCCCACAACTAGCATTCTTGTCTAAGCCGCCATTATATTTATCCTGAAGTTTTAGGATATCTACTAATTGTTCAGTTGTGGTAGACTGTATTTTTCATAGATGGCCATATCAGAATCTCTTATCTCACACAATGTTTTGCCATATGATCTTGCTATATCCCTATGAGGAGTTAAAATCCATTTTCTACCCATCTTAATGTGAGAGAACCAATAAGATGAAGTAGATATATCACCAAACTAATATCAAGGCTTCCATTTCCTGTCTCCTGAAGCCAGAAGTCATGTTAAGTAATGCACCACTGTGTCCAGGTAGCTTAATTGGAACATTGACCTGACAAGGTTGCAGGTTCAATCTCCAGTCAGGACACAAAGAAGTAACCAATGAATGCATAAATGGGTGAAACAAGTCAGTGCGTCTCTCTCTCCCTTTCCCTCTCTCTCTCTCTCTCTCTCTCTCTCTCTCTCTCTTTCTCTCTCTCTCCCAATAAAAATAATGAAGAAAAAGAGAAATGTACCTACCAGAAACTATGATGCTGTGAGATGGCCAATCCATCTGGAGATCTCAGGGAAGATGAGGCCTCTATGAAGAGAAAGCAGCCAAGAAGCACTTATATATGAACAAGAAACCTATCTTGGAGTCCGAGTTGCCCAAATGATTTCCTTAAATTGCTATATCCAAGAACTCAGCAATTCCACTTCTAGATATCTACCCAATAGAAATTAAAATATATGTTCACATAAAAACTTATACATGAATGTTCATAGTAGCATTATTCATAATTGGTAAAAAGTGGAAACAATTTAAACATTCAAAAACTGAGGAATCCTACCTCATGTACTAAGTGTCTAGTCATCCAGTCAGCCGTTCAACCAATCAAAGTATAATATGCTAATGATATGCTAATGCCACTCAACCACTTGCTATGATGTGCACTGACCACTAAGGGTAGACACTCCAACCAGTAGGTTAGCTTGCTGCTGAGGTCCAGCTGATTGGGAATGAGTGAGATGGACTGGACACACCCTCCACTTCTCTCCCAGGATCCTTCTCTGGCTGGCCAACCTCCACAACTCTCCCTGGCTCTGATTGTGCATGGGTAGGGTCCCTCAGCCTAGCCTGAACTCTTTCACAATCCAGGACCCCTTCGGGGATGCCAGAGAGCTGGTTTTGGCTTGATCCCACAAGCCAGGCTCAGGGACCCCACTGGTGCATGAGTTTTTGCATCAGGCCTCTAGTGGATAAATAAATTGTAGTATATCCATACATATACATGGAATATTATCATACATATAAAGAGGTAATATGCTAACTGTCCATTATGGGTCCCAGTAACAAACAATTTGCATATTGACAGACCAGCAGGAGGCTGCTCGCACAGCAGGGGTGGGAGGCCAGCCAAAGAAAATTTCCCAGGGGTAGAGGAGAGTGCCTGACAGGAACCCAGACTGCAAAGAAGGAGAGGAAGTGGCCACAGGGAGCTCTTTCAATCCCCCTACACAGACACCCTACCCCAGCCCCTTACCCTTGCAGGGGACAGGGAGGCTGATTGGAGTTGGAGAAGACCCAATCTTGAGGGGTGGCTACAGCCCGCACATCCAACACACAATGTCTTCCACCGCCACCCCCATCAGGGGTGCCCACAACAATAGCATGCCAGCGACCACCTGTCAGCTCCCCCGAGGCACCTGGGGCTTGTGGCCCACCACTGCTTGGCCCCCTCCACTGGAGCTGGGCACACCTCTCCTACCTACAACTCCAGACCCAGGTGAAGGCAGGCCTGAGTAGCCCTCAGGGTCAGGCCCTTTCCCCTAACAGTAGCAGTGCCATCTCTGCAGCTGAAGGGCACTGAATGTCCCTGGGGGTACAGCTAAACCCTCTCTCCTAGTCTTCCTGGCTCTACCCTGGCTCAGCCCCCACCCTGCTCCAGGAGATTGGAGCCCCACCCTGAGCAGGTACAGCTACTAAACAGCCACATATGATTTAAATATTGGCACCAAGCAGGAAGGTTTAACAATAAATCCCCCTTTGGCCTCGTCATTCCTCTAATGCCCCCCAAACTCTTTGCCCCCTGCCAGTGCCTCTAGGAACGATCACCACTACAGGGCTGCTGGCCAGAGCCTGCCCCTCCAAGGCCTGCAGAACCCTCCTCAAAGCTTCCATAGCAAAAGTGCCAGGAACCAATCATGCCCTCCTCCTCTAATCAACACCTGCAACCTGTGAGGGTACCCATATGCTTAAAAACAACAATCCCTTCCCATTTAGACATCACTTACTTGATGAAACATTTCTAGGTTTATTAGCTCAGAACCTCCTCATGACAACCTAGTGAGGTAGGTGGAGAAGAGATTACAATTCCCATGGTATATGCATATGTATTCAGAAATTAAGCTTAGAGAGGAAAAGTGTCAAGCCCAATGGTTCCCAAGGTATAATACATGCCCCACAGGAGAGGGCAACTTGATTTTAAGTGGGGGCAATTTGAGAATGAGTTAACAGTGAATTTTTGCATTTCTTATGGTTCTAGGTGGGCCTCATCTACAGTATATCCTACATAATAAAAGGTTAACATGCAAATGACCAAATGGTGGAATGACTGGCCACTATGATGCATATTGACAGACCAGCCAGGGGCAGACACTCAATGCAGGAGTTGTTCCCTGGTGGCCAGTGCCTTCCCACAGGGGGAGCTCTGCTCAGCCAGAAGCCAGCTCACATCAGGTGAGCAGAGTGGCAGTGGTGGGAGCTTCTCCCACCTCCGATGCTAAGGATGTCTGATGACAGCTTAGGCCCACTAAGCAGTCAGTTGGACATCCCTCCAGGGCTTCTAGACTCTGAGAGGACGCAGGCCAGGCTGAGGAACCCCCCACACACAAGTGCACGAATTTCATGCATCTATCCTCTATTTCAGTAATAAAAAGGAATGGAGTAATGATATAAGCTACAATATAAATGAACCTTGAAAAACATATTATGTTAAGTGAAAGAAGCCAGTCATCAAAGACCACATATTGTATGACCTAATATCTTTGAAATTTCCAAAATAAACAGGGCTATAGAAAAAGAATGTAGATTAATGGTTGCATAAGGTAAGGTGGGATGTGTACATTGGTGGAGGAGGGTGAGTGGATGGTAAGTGAAAACGGAAAAACATACTGAATATAAGATTTCTTTGGGGGATGATAAAATATTCTAAAATTAAATTAGAGTGATGGATTCATAAATCAGTGAATAACACTGAAAAGTATTGAATTTAAACTTTAAATGAGGAATCTATGTAGTTTGTAAATTATATCTCAGTAAAACTCTTAAGTAATACTCTAATCAGATCTCTGATCAGATCATGTCCATCCCTTATTCAAACCCTTCTTTGACTTTACGTTCACTCAGAATAAATTACAAACTCTTATCCTATCCTAGGCCTACGACCCTAATAAGAAATACCTGAACAACATGATTTGAACTGCCTGAGACCATTTATAAGAGGCTTTTTTTCCCCCATAAATACCTGTTCTCTTCTCAATCCTTGGTTTGGAGTCTTCGGATGCTGAGGGTTGAATATGTGCATTGATCTATGTCAGTGGTTGGCAAACTCATTAGTCAATAGAGCCAAATATCAACAGTACAATGATTGAAATTGCTTTTGAGAGCCAAATTTTTTAAACTTAAACTTCTTCTAATGACACTTCTTCAAAATAGACTCACCCAGGCCATGGTATTTTGTGGAAGAGCCACACTCAAGGGGCCAAAGAGTCTATGCCATTTTATATAGGGACTTTAGCCATCCACAGTTTTTGGAATCCATGGGCATCTTGGAATCAATCCCCTATGGGAACTGAGGGACAGCTAAGTTTTGGGAGAATCATTGATTATACTCAGATTTTCTACAGCACAAAGATCTGCACCTTGAAACCACCTCCTCTTCCAGGATGTTCAAGAGTCAACTATATATATAGTCTCAGTTATTGATTTAGTTGTCTGCCTCTCCTTGAGACATTGGAACTGGGACAATATTTTGGTTTACATGTTGCCATTTTTATCATAGTATCTGGAATGAAATGAGAGGTAATAATAATATATAAATTTATTTAGTGTTTAATGTCATCATACTTTTAATCTTCATAACAAATTTATGACTTAGGTACTATTATGACTTAGCTAATAACCCCATATTACAGATGAGTAACAAAAACCCAAAAAGAATAAGTCATTTATATAATGTCACAGAATTCAATAAAAGTGAGCTTGAGATTTTAATTCAGAGACTAACTCCAGGCCCATTAGACTATGCTATATTGCATTCAATCACAGCTTACTAAATGTAGAATAAGTTAATAAATTCTAAGTACCAAATGTTAAAAAGTGGTTAAAAACTTTACTATAATCAGATAGGCTTTCCAACTCAATAGCTGCATGAATTTACATAAATTGTCTCATCCTTTAGGATCTTTTTGCCTTCATTGCTAACATGGGGATAAATGGTGCATCATCTGTTTTTAGAATTAAATGACATAACTTAAAGTAATATCACAGCAGAGGGAGTGGTACTTACGAGGTAACTGTCAGTTAAAGGAAGTTAATAAATATCTGAATTACTTCATATACACTTAATTATTCTACTTTAAACAAAACACCAATATCCAGATTGCTTAAAATAACTTTATTTTTCACTCATGTTACATGTGCTTTGTAGAACCCAGTCTGAGGAAGGGTCTATGAACTGGAATGTGAAAAGTCTTTAAGAGAAAAAGAAGATAAAGAATTGAGGACCACCTTTTAATTATTCACTCCCTGGAAATGACATCTATTACTCTATTCACATGTATTAGGTCACCTAGCTATACCTATCATCAAGAAGTTGGGTAACTCTCAATCTTACCATGACTCAGAAATGGAAAATAAGAAATATTGGTTAGCTATGGTAATGTCTATCACAGTATTCAGCATATGTTCACTATTCTTATTTTTTACATAAGTATTATTTTTAAAGGTCTCATATAACTGGATTGTTAGGAAAATAGACCCTGTTCAATTCAATTTACAAAATTGTATTTTAATCATTCTCATGTGCAGGCACGAGGGTTACCTGAAAAAGATCGAGAGTTCTGATGCTCAAGAAGCTTATATTGATATGATGCAGACTGATTTGTATACGATTGATATTGGAGGTACAATATAAATGGGAAGGATGCTTTTATAAGTAAACAATCTTGGGTCACAGAAATGCAGTAATATATTCTAACTGAAGAACTAAAGATCCACACAGATGACAACCCAAGTAAATTATACTAAATGATTACCATCCACTAGAGAAGGATGGAGGAGTTGGGGAACACACCCCCAGGAAAGAAGGCAAGAAGAACAAAGAAAGCATAGTGTGAGAGTGCCTTGTGACTAGCCTTTAGACCTTGTAAAGGTATGGAGATTTTGGAAAATAGAGCTGGGCCTTTATTAGCATTATGGATGCTATGCTAAAGAGGGAAACTGTACCCAACTGAGTTAGATCAGGGCATAGATAATCAGAGTTATATTTTTAGAGAGGTGAATATGTGATTGTAAGTTTTTTTTTTTTCCCTCCTGGAAGGAAGTGGAAAGAAGTTTCTCAATACATTGATGAATTTCCTCCAAAAATATCAGAAGACACTTTAGAAATGAAAAGAACTATCAAAGAATCATTAAAATGGCAGTGTAGTCCTGGATGGGTGGCTAAGTCTGTTAGAGCTTTGTCCCATATGCCAAAAGTTTGAGGATTTGATTCTGGTCATGTCATATACCTAGGTTTGGGGTTCTATTCTCAGTTGGTGCAGCCAATCAATGTCTCTGTCTCACATTTCTTTCTCTCTCTCTGTCTCTGTCTCACATTTCTTTCTCTCTCTCTCTCTGTCTCTGTCTCTCTTCTCTTTCTAAAATTAATAAAATATACCATTGGGTGAATATTTAAAAAACTATAAATGACAGTGTAGCTGGTCATTTATAGGAATGGTGAACAGTGGAATGTAATTGTTAAGAACAGAGGAACAAATTGTGTAAGGAGTGGGTATGTCAATAGGGTTCTTAGTACATTAGAAGAGGTAATGAAGCAACATCCAATGGAAGGTAAAAAAGAAGGGGCGTAGTGATTAGGAAGTAGATTTGATTTACATAATATGAATTAGAGGTATTTTTAGAAAATTCACAAATAAACCTATTTATAAATTAGCTAGATATTCAAACACAAAAAGACTACAAACAAAGAAACAAAAACAGACAAGTCAAGGAGAGAAAGATTTTGTGTGCCCGGAAGTGGATGGGAAATTAGGTTCAAAGTCAGGTACAAGATACATTTCTGGAGAGGCTTGGCAACACAGCAATTAGAAAACCATTGGTGATTTTTTAAAATTTTATCTTAATTGAATAATGAGGGCAGAAGCTGCTTGTAGTAAAAGATATGAAAGGAGCAAATTAGGGATGATGAAGCAGATTATGAATGCAAGAAGTTTGGCAGAATGAGAAGTTATCACATTTCTCCACTGCTCTAACCCCTTCAGTCACTTCCAATCTCACTCCAAATGAAATATGAAGTGCTTATTACAGACAGCCCCGAAGCCTCTGCATCATTCAGCCTTCTGAAAATTCTGTGAAGTCATCTCCTCCACACTCCCTGAGCTCCTACAGCCAACTCTGTAAGCACGTTAGGTATCCTGGTTATTTCTCCAACAAACACAGAAGCCTTTGCCCTGTCTCAGGTCTTTGCAATTCTTGTAACTTCCCCAGTTATTTACACAGCAATGATTCTTTCTGAAAATGTCACCATAACAAATAGACTTTTCATGACCACCTGATTATAAGAGCATACTCTCTTTCATCACTACTATACTGCCATACTAAGCTCCTTCTTTTGAGCACTTATTACAACCTGACATATTAAAAGTGTATCCTTTTTCCTTCTTCTCAGCTTTTAGTATATAAGCTAGCTTAGAGAAGAGATGACCTCTGTTCCCTCATACATACTAGCTGTTCGGTAAATATTGGTGAAATGTATGAATAGAAGTATGACAGCATGGGGATCTACTTAGAAAAAGGAATTGAAGTAAATGCAATATACTTTTCAGCAGGAGGCAGTCTGGAGCATATCTGTGTCTGGGACTCTCTGTGTCAATATGGAGGAAGAGGTTGATGAGACCTTGTAAACAGGTGATGAAGAAATACACTGGAAAAGGGTTGGATCAAGGCCATAGGTCAGGAATGAATCTCAAGCAGGAACAGGAGAATATTCCCATCTGAAATGAAGGCAAAGCAAAGGGATGGATAGAATAAATTTTGAGGAAGGAAATTGAAAGCCTTGGTTCTTAAGTGATGAAGGAGAACTGAATATTTTGAAACAGGCCAGAGGGAAAGGCAGTTTCGTGCCTGGAGGAGAGCCAGAGGAGGGCATCCTGGACATGCTGCTTAAACGAAAGAGAAAACCTGGAGCTCTCCTGGAATCATTTCAGAGCAGGAGTCCTTCCTCTTCCTCACACTTGTCTTGCAAATTGTTTTAATGAAATAATCTTCCCAAAGAGATCCATTTAAACCATTTAAAATAACGTTTTATTCTACTAAGTTATCGAGGTGTAGTGTAATTTTATTGAGATAGGCTAATATGGAATACCAGGGTATGTTTTATTTATCTATCTATTTATATATCATCTATCTATCATCTAATATATATATATGACCTATCTTGATACCATTAATAGGTTTTTGGAAACTATGACTTTAAATGAAAGAGCATGTAACAGACCAATTTCTACCTTACATGAATTGATATAATCAAGAGTTAAATTCATACAGCATATTTCTGGTCACAAAAACATTACCAAATATCTAGATAAAGGCCCCAACTGCATTTGGTGATAAACACTGAAATAAATGTGAGTGATGAATAAAAACAAATAATTATTTTCCAATATACTTATTCCACTTCAGGATGGGGTGGAGGGGGGAGAAATAGTAGGAGTAGATATAGCCAGCCCCAGCACAAAGCAGGAACCAGCTCTGAACAGGATGCCCTTCCTTCACAGGCAGCACTCATACCCACACCCACATACACACTCACATCCACACTCAGAATGGGACAATTTTCACTTAATGATTCACTTCATGCACTCATTGTTCTGATGTGTGAGGAAACAGAGCACCTGGAGAAAACCCACTCCAGGTAGACAGTGCTCTGGTTGGGAATTGATTTTTTTCCTTCTCATGAATGTTATAACAAATGACATGGAATGAAACAACATTATTTGAAGACTTGCTGTGTGTGTGTGTGTGTGTGTGTGTGTGTGTGTGTGTGTGTGTATATAAACATTTAGTGTATGCAGCTTCAATAAAGTACATAATATAAACTGAGTTTCGGTTTCCTTAGAATTATCTAGTGGACTTAAAAGAATCTAGTACCTTTCTACATGGAAAATGCATTTTCCATTGGAGCCATCATTGACTATTCAGAATGACAGTTGTTGTTTAAGTTTTATGGTAGAAACCACAGAATATTTATACCCCTCTGATGATCCAGCTGCTTAATCACATGTTATTTCTTCAAACTGGCATGAAATCAAATGACAACATTTTTTTCTATCTGAAAAGTAGTAAATGCACATTGCAGGAAAAGGAAGAATATACAAAAAAGAACATAAAAGTTACCCATGATATTTCTACCTAGTGTAATCATTTGGTAATTTTTTAATTGGTGTTTTTCTTTCAATCTATTTCTACATGTATATGAATATGTCCAATTTTTAAGTATTTTATCTAATATATTCTTTTGTGTTTGATTTTTTTATGTTTTCTATCATTATCATTTCTCAGGTAATTAAATCCTTTTGGAAAAAGTAATTTTTATAGCTGCATTATATTTCATTTATGGAATTTATTTTACCATTGTTCTCTTTGGGATGTTTTTTGTTATTTATTTTTGTTATAAATATTATTATAAAATTTATTCTACATAAATTCTTCATCCTATAAGTTTTAATTTTTTTTGAAACTTCGTTATGTTTCTGTGAAAGATTATGATGATAACTGCTGTTAGAGTTTGTATTTAAATCAATATATCAGACTGCACATGGGATGCTAATATGTAATTATATGTTTATATATTGATGCCGATAAAAGTCTGAAAAGTTGAATTTTGAGTTTTACATTATCTCACCCAAATGTTTATATTTTTGAACTTTCATGAACTTATATCCTGACTGTTTTATATTATGCACTAATGACCTGGGGCACATTATTTGTGCACAGATGGGGCGTTTCCTCAGTCCCGCCCTCACCCTCTTCAATTGGGGAGCCCTTGGGGCTGGTTTAGGCCTGGTCCCTGTTAGCCTGCCTGCCTGCCTGATTGCCCTTAATCCCTCAGCTTGCATGCCTGCTTGATCACCCCTAACTGCCTCTGCCTATCTGCCTGATTGTCCTTAACTGCCCTCTCCTGCTGGACTGATTTCACCCCCAACTGCCTCTGCCTGCCTGATCTTGCCTCCAACTGCCCTCCCCTGCTGGCCAATTTGGTTCTAATTGGTCGGTTCTTATGCCAATCAATGTCAAAATCTCTGCCTTCTAGGCAGCCATTGGATCCTCACAATTGACCCAGATTTGGTTATGATAGGTCAGTTTCTATGCTAGTCAGCTTCAAAAGCTCTACTTCCAAGGCAGATAGATCCTCACACTTCAACCAGATTTGGTCTTGATTGGTTGGTTTCTTTGCCGGTCAGCATCTCTGGGCCTATCAACAGTAACTGATCAGAAAGGCCATGCTGATCAGCAGCCCCTCCGAAGGTCTAGAGAAAAATGGAGGCATGGCTGCTGGCCAGACTGGGAGAGAAAGAGAGAGGCAAGTGCAGATCAAAAGTTACCACAGAGGCAACAGATCAGTGCCTGCCTCTCTCTTCAGGCCTCTCTCTGCCCCTGATTCACAGCTCCCTTAGCATTTAGTGTTGAGGCACCATGATTGCAGGACTGACTTACAGTTGGTCAGTTGTTACAGGTCGTTAAAACCCAGGGTTTTTATGTATTAGGATTTGTTAAACTTAGTGAAGTTAAAATAAATATGCCATATGTGTTCCTGGATACACTATTAGAAATAGTACTACTAAGACAGGCACAGTCACAGATGGGCCATCAGGAGAGAACTTGGGGGTCAATAGAGGCAGGGCACAGACCCTCACCACCCCCAACCTTGCAGGGGTCTGAACCTTCACCCCTTCTGAAGGAGGTCTCCTGCCCCCATGGATACCTGGCTTCCCACACTCAGCACAGATCGGGACCCAGGTAACAGACAGAAACATGCTGACAGCAGCTGTCCTATATCTAAATTCAGCCTAGCACTAGGAATGCTCAGTGCCTACTCAATGCAAATAAACCTTTCCACTAATATATACAGGGTAATATAAGATTGTTGGTAGAGTATTAAATTTGACGTAAAAAAGTTTAATTTAAATTGGCAAACTGAAATAAGCAAACACTCAAGAAAATTTAAGTGTACTGGACAAAAAGTTGTTTCTAAAGTATTAATTAAAAATTCTATTGATAGCTCATCTCATGGTAAAATTGCTTAATATGTAATGAACATAAAATAGGCATATTTGTGTGCAAAAAATTAAAATTTAAAGTTATCAAGATTGCATTAAAAATTTTACCAAATTCTCCATTAATCAAAAAAATGGGGGTGGGGGTAGGGAAATATCAAGTAAGGAAAAATATCTGGTAAGTAAATTACATCTATAAAATTTTCACTTTAGAAAATTAATTTCCATTTGTAATACTAACAGCAAGACACCCATGAAAAACACACATAGTGTCAAAATAAGCCAAAGGAAAAGCAGGTAGGCAAAAATAAAAAGGACCCCAAGTCCTTTATTAACTCTTGGTCAAGAATATGTTTATATACTTTCAGAAAACAACTCCAAGACCAAGTGGACTCCTGCAACAGAGAGGAACTGACAGGTCTGCGCCAACTACGAAGGCAAGAGGAGAAACATTCCAGAGATGGAAGACACTGACGACGCCTTGCCTTGGGAGCAGTCAGCAGCAGTGCATCACTACAGGATGCCTAGGACCAAACCAGAGAGGGTCGAACTGGTATTGCCACCATTTGTCCACTATCCAGATACCATTGATAACATATACACATTGACATTGAAACTGGGACTCAAAGCTATTGTACATTGAAACTGAGACTCAATCATTTTTCTTTTGCTCTTGTGGGTTTATTTCTAGTCTACAGGGGCAAGATGTTTTTAAAGACAAGAATCAGGGGGTGGGAGGAAGCAGATGCAGAGGCAAAGAAGCAATGAACAGGTTGTCCTGCTACAGTGGGAAGGCAGAGGAAGTTGGCAGGGAGGGGCCTGTAGGAGACAAACCTAAGGACTTGTATGCATGTGTGTAGGCATAGCTAGTGGATACAGGGCACTGGGGGGAGGGGAAGAGAGTCTAATGAGGGCATTTACTGGGGGGTGGGGAGGGCAATAGGGGAAAAAATAACTAACTAACTAAATAAATAAATAAAAGAAAAAAAAAGAAATAGCACTAAACTTTGTATTTGGGTCATATACGTATTTGATAATTATCATGCAGAACTATATTATTATAAATTTTGTTGCAATAGTAGATAATATTGTCATCATGCCCGAAAGTCCAATACTGGGAATTACTTGGAAAAAATATTTTTAACCTAAGTAATTTTTTTGTATCAAAATATCCTCTGGTAGCATTAAAACTGACATAAAACCTTTATAATATACCTTAAAATGAAATACATTTATGTGAAATATTTCTTTTTCCTTGGGCAGAAATATCTTGCCCTGTTGCATTTCAAGAGCTATTTCTTTTGCTGTTCTTGTTCCAGGAACATAAGTGCTCTTGAGTGAATGAATATGTTGCTTGAGAGACCAGCATAGAGGAGGATAAATCTCATTTGTTTCTAGTATTTGGAATTCATCAGTGGCATCTACTGATGTTCAAGGTAGACTAAGTTCCTTAAAATGCAGACTTTTTGCTGTTCCCACCGCAATCAATATCTCACATCATTCATTTTTTACTGATTTTACTGTAAATCTTCTGACAGTCCTCAGATGATAAACACCAGGCTTTTAGAGACCAGACCATTTCAGGCGACATGACATCTATATTTCTATGATTAAGATCTATTAAAAATAAAATGGACCATATTTCTTATATAACAGCAAGAAAATAAATGGAAGAGTGGTCATCATTTTTATCACTTCTGATGGCAAATCATAGGATGGTTCTAACACACAGGCAGTGCTTAATTTCATTTGTGTGTGTGTTTCTTATTGGAATTTAAAATGCTCTTCTTTAGATCAGAATAGTGTAAATAAAAGAAAGTCTTTTAAAAATATGCTATTTCTTGGATCACTTTCCTCTTAGGAGGTATATGTAATTTATAATGATTACTAAATATGTAATATTTTCTGGGGAAATTATTACAAGGAGAATTTAAGAAAAGTTAATATAGTCTTAAAGTATAATAATGTATATAATAATTTATATATTATATATAAATATATTTCTTTTAAATATACCAAGAAAATCAACAACTTAAATGAAATGGACAAATTCTTTGAATAAATATAACAAAAATTGACACAAAACAGAAATCTAAATTTACAATAAAATAATTTTAAAAAATATATAGAGATAATTACAGTGAAAACTTAAAAACATTGCTGAGATTAATTATATAATATCCAAATGTATTATAGAAATTGCTTAAGCTTGTCCATGAAGATATCTATAGGCCCAGAAGAGCTGATTAGTGATTACTATTAACTATGCAAGGAATTGTACATAAATACTGTCAGAAGTGAGAAGGAGGAAACCAATTCTAACTCATTTTAGAGACCTAATAACAAAATCTATAAAATCTAAAACTAAAAAGTGCAGATTAATATTTTTCATGAACATATATTCAGAAATCATTAAAATATTAACAAATTAAATAAAAATATATTGAAGGATAATACATTATAAGTACATAGAGTTATTTCAGGAATACAAATTTAACAGTCAAAATCAATTGTTGTAATTTACCATATAAAAAATGAAAGATAAAAACCACCTGATTTTGAGGAAGCTCCATACTGTTCTCCACAGTGGCTGCACCAGTCTGCATTTTCACGGGCTGTGCATGAGAGTTCCTTTTTTTGTGCATCCTCCCCAGCACTTGTTGTTGATTTGTTGATGATTGCCATTCTGACAGGTGTGAGAAGGTACCTCATTGTCCTTTTGATTTGCATCTCTCCAATGATAAGTGACTTTGAGCATGTTTTCATATGTCTCTTGGCCTTCTGTATGCCTTTTTAAAAAGTATCTATTTAGGTCTGTTGACCATTTTTTGATTGGGTTGTTATCTTCCTTTTGTTAGGTTGTATGAGTTCCCTGTAAATGTTGGAGATTAAGACCTAATCAGAGATAACATTAGCAAATAGGTTCTCCCATGCAGTGGGCTTTCTTTTTGTTTTGTTGATAGTTTCTTTTGCTGTGCAGAAGCTTTTTATTTTGATGTAGTCCCATTTGTTTATTCTCTTTAGTTCCCATAACCCTAGGAGCTTCAGCAAATGTCTGAGATTTTGCTGCCTGTGGATTCCTCTAAGATATTTATGGTCTCCCATCTTACATTTAAGCCCTTTATCCATTTTGAGTTTATTTTTGTGTATGGTGTAAATTGGTGGTCTAGTTTCATTTTTCTGCACGTATTTGTCCAATTTTCCCAACACCATTTATTGAAGAGACTGTCTTGACTTGATTGTACGTTCATGCCTCCTTTGTCAAATATTAATTGAGCATAGGGGTTTGGGTCGATTTCTGGGTTCTCTATTCTATTCCATTGGTCTACTTGTCTCTTCTTGTGCCAGTATTAGGTAGTTTTGAGAACAGTGGCTTTGTAATATAGCTTGATATTTGGAATTGAGATCACTCTTACTTTTTTTCTTCTTTCTCAGGATTGCTGCAGCCATTCAAGGTCTTTTTTTATCCCAGATAAATTTATGGAGAGTTCGTTCTAGATCTGTGAAATTTGCCATTGATATTTTAATAGGGATTGCATTGAATCTATAAATTGCTTTGAGTAGTATGGACATTTTAATGATGTTGATTCTTCCAATCTATGAACATGATATGTCTTTCTACTTCTGAAATATATCCCAAGTAACTGGAAACACCAATAAGAACATATGCACCCCTATGTTCATAGCAGCACAATTTACAATAGCTAAGATTTGGAAACAGCCTAAGTGCCCATCAGATGACTGGATTAGAAAACTGTGGTACATCTACACAGTGGAATACTATGCTGCTGTAAAAAGGAAGGAACTCCTACCACTTGCAACAGCATGGATGGACCTGGAGAGCATTGTGCTAAGTGATATAAATCAGTTGGAGAAAGATAAATATCACATGATTTCACTCATTGTTTAAATATAATGAACAATATAAACTGATAAACAAAAATAGAGACAGAAAATCATTGATCAGACCATCAAATCAGAGAGGGAAAGTAGAAAAGGGTGGGGAGAAAGGAAAGAGATCAATCAAAGGACTTGTATGCATGCATATAAGCATAACCAATGGACACAGAAGGCATGAGCAGGGGAGTGATGTGGGGACTCAATGGTGGGAGAAGGACACATATGTAATACCTTAATTGATAAAGAAAAAAGAAATTAAAAAAAAAACCCGACCTGATTCTTTCAAAAGAAGCAGAAAAAGAATTTGAGAATATTCAACATTCATTCATAAGAAAAGCAGTTCCCAAAAATTTCAATTAATTGCATAATTAATGTTAATTATGATAGTTAATTTCACATGTGTCATTGTGGCTGGGCCACAGGGTGCACAGATATGTGGTAAGATATTATTTTGGGTGTTTTATGAGAATATTATTGTATTAGAGGCCCTATGCATAAAATTATGCATGAGGTGGGGATGTGCCCCTCAGCCTTGCCTGCACCATCTCCAATCTGGGACCCCTTGAGGGATATCTGACTGACCCTTTGATCACAGTAGGATTGGGCCTAAACGAGCAGTCAGACATCCCTCTCACAATCCAGTTCTGCTGGCTTCCAACTGCTCACCTGCCTGCCTTCCTGATTGCCCCTAACTGGTTCTGCCTGCCAGCCTTATCACCCCCTAACCACTCCCCTACCAGCCTGATTGATGCCTAACTGCTCCTCAGCCAGCCTGTTTACCCCTAACTGCCCTCCCCTGCTGGCCTGATTACCCACAACTTCCCTCCCTTGCAGGCCTGCTTCCTCCCAACTGCCCTACCCTGCTGACAATCTTGTGGTGACCATCTTTGACCACATGAGGGCAGCCATTTTGTAGGTTGGAGTGATGGTCAATTAGCCTTTTATTAGATAGGATAGAGGTCTGGTGCACAGGCAGGAGCTAACTGGTTTGCCCTGAAGAGTATCCCAGATCAGGGTGGAGGTTCCCTTGGGGTGTGGGCAGCCTGGGCAGGGGCCTGTGGTGGTTTGCAGGCCATCCATGCCCCTCAGCAACCCAAGCAGAGGCCCTTGTATCTGGGATTTATCTTGTATAATTGATACTTTGTAGCTCTGAATGGACCTAAGTTTCCTGCTTACTCAGTGGCTGCAGCCATTTTTATTTGAAATTATTTATCGTCTATAATTGAAACTTTGTAGCCTTTAGCTGAGGCCAAGGCAGGTGAAGGCTGTGGAAGCTTGGCTTCTTCCATTGCTGGGAAAACCCAAGCCTCCTGCTCGCACTGTGGCTGTAGCCATCTTGGTTGAATTAATTTGTATACTCGCTCCTGATTGGCTCATGGGAGTGGCTTTTGGGGGTAGCGGAGTAATGGTTAATTTGAATATTACTCTTTTATTAGATAGGATGAGAGGAAATTGGCTGATTTGCATACACTTGATTACCCTCCAATAGTTTAAAGCCTGAACTGAACAAAAAGAGCAGCCTACTCTACTCTGAGGAAGAGAGAATTCTTCAGTAGACTGCCTTCAAACTTGATCTGTAACATTGGCTTTTCCTGATTCTATAGTAGAAAACCTATAGACTCAAATTGGGCATTGGCCTCCTGTGTCTCCAGTCTGCTGGCTTTCAGACTTAATGCAGCATTAAATTTCCTGAGAGTTCTGTTTGCGAGCCTACCCTGCAGAATTTGTACTTGCCAGCAGTCTTCATAGTTAAGTCAACAAATTCCTTATAATAAATATCTTTATACCTCTAAACACATACACACCCTATTGGTTCTGTTTCTCCAGAGAACTCTTAATTCAGTGATGTAATAAATGCTTCCCCCATAAGATCAGGAAGGCAAGATTAAGTGTTCTCATTACTTTAAAAACAAAAACAAAAAAACATTGTACTAAAGATCCCAATCATATAACACAAGGGGAAAAAATCATGAAGAGTCAAAAGATACAAGTAAACTTCATCTTTTCAGAGATGGCATGATTGTTTTCATAGAATATCCTAAGAACTGTACAGCACTACAAAAACAAGTGAATCTATCAAGGCTGCAAGACAGAGGTCAATAAAACTGATAAATATACATTTGTATATTAGCAACAAAAAAGAAAATTAAAATCTACAGTAGCATTAAATATAAAAAAATAAGAATAAATTTAACAAAATATTTGCAAGGCATTCCCTGAAAATTTCAAATTTCTCTGAGATAAATTACAGAATATACCAATAAATAGATGACTAAGTATTGTTACAATAGAAATTTCTAGAGTACAATCTGTCATAGTTTGTATTTTTTTCTTTCAAATGACTTTTCTTAATATTCATTCACATATTTGCACCCTAAGAAGTTTCTATGAAGCCTGAGCCTCCAGAAAATGTGTACTGTTTATAAATCAAGAAGACTCAAATATTATCATAAGTCAGTCATATTCTTAAAGCATTATTTTCACAGAAATTTCAACCTCATGGAAAATTCTGTATGGAAATGTATATGGCATAGAATGCCTAAATCATGTTTACAAGGAAGAACTATGTTGTACGACAAAATTATATTAAGAATTATTCTATCTAAATCTCTAGTAATCAAGATAGTGTGTTATTGGTGAAAGGATAGATATTAGAAATCAATGAAATCCTAGATAATTCATAAATAGGCCTACAAATATATGGTATATTGTTTTTGTTTAAAAAAATGTCAAAACAATTCAATTAATAAGGAAAGTCCTTTAAATAAATAGTGTCAGAACAACTTGACATTCATAAATCAGATTCACTCTAAAGAAACCAAATACTTAAATAGAAAAGCTAGACGTGTCTATTAAAAAAAACACACAGAACTAAAACTTACTAACAATGAAGCACACAAAGACTGCTTAGATAAAAAACAGAAGTACAATATACTAAAGAACATATGCCTTTCAAATTTATCAAAATTAAAAATTTGTTATTAAAAAATTTAGTATTAAGAAAAAAAAGAGAGAAAGTATTCACAGAATGCAGTGCAAGTAGTGGCATTTCTGTTGCGGGTGGTTTGTATTTGGAGAAACTGAGGCAGCTTCCGGCTTCCCCTAGTTCATAATAGAAAGCATCAACAGTAGAATAGAAGAAGTGGAGGACCGCATCAGTGAGCTAGAAGACAAGACAGGAAAAAAAATACAAGCTCCCAAAACTCAATCAGGAAGAATAAAAAAAAAACCTGATTAGGATGATAACTACCAAAGAAATTGAAACAATAATTAAAAATCTTCTAGCAAACAAAAGCCCTGGTCCAGACAGCTTTACAGGGGAGTTCTACCAAGCATTCAAAGAAAAATTATCCTTCTGAGACTATTCAAAAATATTCAAGAGGAAGCAACACTTCCAAGCTCTTTCTATAAAGCCAGTATTACCTAATTAAAAAAAAACAGATAAAGACACCACACCAAAAGAAAGAAAGAAAGAAAGAAAGAAAGAAAGAAAGAAAGAAAGAAAGAAAGAAAGGAAAGAAAGAAAAGAAAAGGAAACTACAGGCCAATATCCTTGATGAACGTAGAAGCTAAAATTCTCAACAAAATTCTAGCAAATCAAGATCCAGACCAATGGCATAGAACAGTGAACCAAGAAATTGACCCAAGCCATTATGCTCAATTAATATTTGACAAGGGAGACAAGAACATATAACGGAGTCTAGACAGTCTCTTCAATAAATGATGCTGGGAAATTTGGTAAGATACATGTAAAATAATAAAACTAGATCATCAACTTATACCATACACAAAAACAAACTAAAAATGGCTAAAGAACTTAAATATAAGATGGGAAAACATAAAAATCCTACAAGACTGAATAGGCAACAAAAAAGCAGACATAAGTCATAGCTGTATCTTTATAGATACAACTCCTAGGGCAATGGAGACAAAGGACAAAAAAATTAAGATACCTAGGAATAAACCTAACTAAAGACGTAAAAGACCTATATGTAGAAAACTACAGGACACTGAAGAAAGAGATAGAGGAAGATGTTAATAGATGGAAGAGCATACCATGCTCATGAATTGGGAGAATCAACATCATTAAAATGTCCATACTACCCAAAGCAATCTATAGATTCAAAGCACTCCCCATTAAAATACCAATGACATATTTCATAGACCTAGAAAGAATTCTTCATAGATTCATCTGGAACAAAAAAAGACCACAAATAGCTACAGCAATTCTGAGAAAGAAAATAAAGTAGGTGGGATCTCAATACCAGATTTTAAGCTATATTACAAAAAAAACTGTTCTCAAAACAGCCTGGTACTGGCACAAGAACAGACATATAGACCAATGGAATAGAATAGAGAACCCAGATATCCACCCAAACTACTTTGCTCAACTAATATTTGACAAAGAAGGCATGAACATTCAATGGAGCCAAGATAGCCTCTTCAATAAATGGTGTTGGGAAAATTGGACAGATACATGCAAAAAAATGAAACTGGACCAGCAACTTACACCAAATACAAAAATAAACTCAAAATGGATACAGGACTTAAACATTAGAAGGGAAACGATAAAAATACTAGAGGAATCCACAGGCAGCACAATCTCAGACATATGCCGAAAGAACTTCTTCACTGATACTGCTCCAAAGGCAATGGAAGCTAAAGAAAAAATAAACAAATGGGACTACATCAAAATAAAAAGCTTTTGCTTAGCAAAAGACACCATCAACAAAACAATAAGAAAGATCACTGTATGGGAGAACATATTTGCAAATGTTATCACTGATAAAGGTTTAATCTCCAAAATCTACAGCCAACTTATACAACTTAATAAAAGGAAGATAAATGATCCAATAAAAAAATGGGCAACGAACCCTTTCGAAAGACGACAAAAGGAAGGCCAAGAGACAAATGAAAACATATTCAAAGTCACTAATCATCTGAGAGATGCAAATCAAAACGACAATGTGATATCATTTTACACCAGTCAGAATGGCAATCATCAACAAATCAACAAAAGAAAAGTGTTGGCAAGGATGCGCAGAAAAAGGAACCCTTTTGCACTGTTGGTGGGAATGCAGACTGGTGCAGCCACTGTGGAGAACAGTATGGAGTTTCCTCATAAAACTAAAAATGGATCTCCCATTTGACCCTGTAATCCCACTGTTAGGAATTTATCCTAAGAAATCACAAACACCAATCGGAAAGGATTTATGCACCCCTATGTTCATAGCAGCACAATTTACAATAGCCACAATTTGGAAACAGCCTAGGTGCCCGTCAGCAGATGAGTGGGTCAGAAAACTGTGGTACATCTACACAATGGAATTCTATGCCGCCATTAAAAAGAAGTAATTCTTACCATTTGCAGCAACCAGGTTGGAACTGGAGAGCCTTATGCTTAGTAAAATAAGCTAGTCAATGAAGGAGAAGCATCACATGATCTCACTCCTTTGTGGATAATAAAGAACATTATAAACTGATGAACAGAAGCATAGATACAGAGGCAGTAAAGCATCAGACAGACTGTGAAATTACAGCAGGAAGATTAAAGTTAGGTGAGGTAGATAAGAGATCAATCAAAGGATTGTATGCATGCATATAAGCATAACCAATGAACATAGACACTGGGGGGTTGGGGTATGTCTGGGAGGGAGGGTGGGCAATGGGGAGATATGTATAAAAATAATAAAATAATAATAATAATAAATAAATAAAAAACAGTGGTACATCTATGCAATGGAATACTATACTTCTATAAAAAAGAAGGAACTTTTACCATTTGCAACAGCATGGATGGAACTGGAGAGCATTATGTTACGTGAAATAAGCCAGTTGGACAAAGATAAATATCACATGATCTCACTCATATGTGGGATATAATGATGAACATAATTTGATGAACAAGATTAGATCCAGAGACAAATGGCAAGGGAAGATTGTGGGGGAAGAAAGGGTGTTAGAGAGCAATCAAATGAATAGTATTTATGCATATTAGCATAACTAATGGACACAGACTCTGGGGTGATAGGGGCTTTCCTGGGGTGGGAATGGCTTGAGTCAGGGGTCAAGTGGAAAAAAATTAGACATGTAAAATTTTAGACAATTAAAAAAAATAGTTGACTGGTATTCCTAAAAACTGTCAAGGTCATTAGAGCATAAGAAATCTGACAAATTGTCACAGCCAAGAGGAGCCTAAGGAAACATGACAACTAAATGCAATGTGGTCTCCAGGATAAGTTGCTGAAACAGAAGCAATAGGTAAAAACTAAGGACATGAAGTAAACCATGGTTTGAGTTAATAACAATGCATCAATATGGGTTCTTTAATTGCATCAAATGTACTGCATTAATGTACAATCTTAATAATGGGAGAAACTGAGTAAGCATTTATGTGAATTTTCTGTTATGGTCACAAGCTTTCTGAAAATCTAAAACTGTCCTAAAAATATCATCTACTTAAAAAATAAAAAAAATTTAAAAAAGCAAAACAGAAGAAAATATTCACAATACATTTATATTGTAAAAAGTTTATTTTCAGAACATATAAAAATTAATCTTTATAACTCAATAATGCACAGGCAATGAATTTTAAAAATAGGTGAAAGATTTGAATCAATATTACAAAGAAAAAATACAATGGTCAATAAGCAAAAGAAACAATGAATCACATGAAAATGATCCATTAACCATCAGGAAAAATGCAAATTAAAGTCATAATGAGAAACCATTACTCATCATTAGAAAGGCTCAAATTAAAATGCTAAATATTTTAAAAGATATAGAACACCTCGATCTCATATACACTGTTTTGGACAAGTCAGAAAGTTACTTTATTTTTTAAAATAATGCTTCTTTATGATCTAAACATTTAATATATAGATGTTTATGCAACATAAATTAAAACAAATAGTCACAAAATGTTTATATATAAATGTCTATAGCAATATTATCTACAACAGCTAAAAACTGTGACAAAACCAATGTATATCCAGAGGTAAATGGGTTGAAAAAAAATTCCACTCATTTAATTGAATAATTCTTGGCAATAAAAAGAATTAGATTACAGGAGAAACCAAGATGGCAGCATAGGTGAATACCTAAACAACTGCCTGCCACAACAATTTCAAAACTACAACTAAAAGACAGAACGGACACCATCCAGAACCACAGGAAAGCTGGCTGAGTGAAAATCCTACAACTAGAAGTAAAGAGAGGGACTCACGAAGACTCAGAGGAGCTATAAAAAGCTGAGGTATGGAGACACACTTGTGGAGAAGATGGACAGTGGAGGGTCTGGCTGGCTTCCTCTAGCTGGAGGGAGACAAAAATCCTGACTGCACTGAACCCCAGTTCCAGGCAAGACTCACACGGGGGAGTCTGGACTGTTGTGAAAAGGAAGGAGTGCATGGAAACTTAGGGGAGCTGCAAAAGATAGAAGTCTGGGGGTGCACAAAAGTGCACGCAAAAGTGCACACACAGAGCACTAACTGCTGATTGTGCTGCTGGCTTTCTCTAGTGGGAGGAAAACAGAACCTCCCAATAGCACTGAAATCTAGGTCCAACTGCAATGAACCCCAGTTTTGGGTGAGATCCTGGGGACCCAGACTCATTCCCTAGAGCGCGTTGAAACTCAGGGAAGCCGGAAAGGCAGAAGTTGGGAGACACGCACACGTGTGCACGGTGAGGGCTGCAGCAATTACCCAAGGGGACTGAGACTCAAGAGCTACTATGTAGAGCAGGGCTAACACAAAGCCAAGGCTATCTGCTCAGCCCTGAGACTCCACCACATCCAAGCCCAGCACAGAGGCTGTTGCAATCTTGCAGGTCTTAAGAAATTCTCTGGGCACAGATACAGCTGATCCTTACAATCAATTGGTTTGGAGGTCAATTCCCCCCAGTGATACCAACAACAATCAAGACTTAACTACAACAAGATGGTACACACAGTCCACAAAGGGGTGCACCAAGAGTGTCCACCTCAAGTAACCAGTAAGGCAGAGCTACTGGGCAATATAGGACACCTAGCACACAAACCTACTCTACCAACTCAAGGAAGCAGTGAAATATGTAGAGACAAAAGAACAGATTACAAATGAAAGAAATGGAGGGAAACAAAAGACTGGATATAGAATTCAAAATCATGGTTATAAGGTGTTTTTAAGAATTTCCTAAAAAAAAATTGATAAATTTAGTGAGACCCAAGAGGATATGAAAAAGGACCCACTAGAAATTAAACATACACTAACTGAAATAAAAAATATTATACAAAGACCTAACAGCAGACTAGAGGAACACAAGAATCAAGTCAAAGACTTGAAATACAAAGAAGAAGAAAACACTCAACTGTAAAATCAAAATGAAAAAAGAATCCAAAAATGTGAAGATAGTGTAAGGAGCCTCTGGGACAAGTTCAAGCATACCAACATCAGAATTATGTGGGTGCCAGAAGAAAAAAGAGAGCAAGATACTGAAACATATTTGAAAAAATAATGACTGAAAACTTCCCCCACCTGGTGAAAGAAATAGACTTACATGTCCAGGAAGCACACAGAACCCCAAACAAAAGAAATCCAAAGAAGACTACACCAAGACACATAATAATTAAAATACCAAGAGCAAAAGACAAAGAGAGAATATTAAAATCAGCAAGAGAAAAACAATTTACCTACAAGGGAGCATCCATTCAATTGTCAGCTGATTTCTCAACAGAAACTATGCAGTTCAGATTGGAGTGGCAAGAAATATTCAAAGTGATGAAAAGCAGGAACCTACAACCACGATTACTCTACCCAGCAAAGCTATCATTCAGAATTGAAGGTCAGATAAAAAGCTTCACAGATAAGAAAAAACTAGAGTTCATCAGCACCAAACTAGAATTATATGTAATGCTGAAAGGTACTCTTTAAGAAGAGGAAGAAGAAGAAAAAGGTAAAGATAAAAATTATGAACAACAAATACACATCTATCAACAAGTGAATCTAAAAATCAAGTGAATTGAAAATCTGATGATCAGAATAAACTGGTGAATATAATAGAATTAGTGGCATGGGAAGGGAGTGGACCGATAATCCTCAGTGGGAAAGAGGTGATGGGGGTGCAGGGAGAAACTGGACAAAAATCATATACCTGTGGATGAGGACAATGGGAGGAAGGTAAGGGCGGAGGGTGGGGTGGAAGCCAGGTGGAGGGGAGCTATGGGGGAAAAAAGAGAAACAATTGTAATAATATGAACAATAAAGATTTATTTATTTTTTTTAAAAAGCAGCAAATTACTGTTACATGCAACAACATGGATGACCTGAAACTCATTTCCCTGTGTGAAAAAAGTCAGACACAAAATAATCTATATAAAGAGTCAGGGTCATAACATCTACAGTGACTTGAGGCTTGACTGATTGCCAGGCTGAGTGAGCAGCAGGTGAGCAGGCTACACTCCTGACCTCTGGGCTGATCAGCAGTGGCAGCAGCTGCTGGTGAGGCTTAAATAGAGAAGCAGGGTGGTCATACCCTGCTTCTCTCTCCTGGCCTTATCAGCAGCCAAGCCTCTCTCTCCCACAGAGGTCAGCAGTTCAGCTGCTCGCCAGCAGCCTTGGGCAGCTGTTGATCAGTCCCACCGCTATGATCAGGACTGGAGATAGGCCTAGAGATGCTGACTGGCATAGAAACTAACCAATCAGAACCAAATCTGGGTGAATGGTGAAGGCAGAACCTAAAGTGGGGGCTGATGGGGGGTTTTAAGGGCTATAGCTATTTGGTGTAAGGTGTAAGAAAGCAGTTCAATTTTTTAATGACCAATTTGGCAGTATAGGGTATATACTATCAGTCCAGATATAGGGATTATGTGTTTTTGTCTGCCATGAGCATCTTCTCCTGCTGAAAAAGTCTTTCTCCTTCATTTAAGAAATCCTATCCTATATAATCTATACTAATAAAAGGGTAATATGCTAATTAGACCAGGTCGACTGGCTATATTTTAGTCCTCTGACTTCCTTCCAAAGTCATGGTGCTGGGGGCCCAGGCAGAGTCATGGTGCTAGGGGCAATCAGGCTGGCAGGGGAGGGCAGTTAGGGGTAATCAGGCTGGCAGAGAGGCAAGGTAGGGGTGATTAGGCTGGCAGGGGGCAAGGTAGGGGTGATCAGGCTGGCAGGCAGAGGAGTTAGGGGGTCATCAGACAGGTAGAAAGGTGAGTGGTTAGAAGCCAGTCATCCCGGATTTTGAGAGGTCTGTCTGACTGCCAGCAGTAGACATCCCTGATTGGAGAAGGTACAGGCCAGGCTGAAGAATCCCCTTCATGCATGAATTTCATGCTCTGAGCCTTTAGTACAGTGGTTCTCAACCTTTTTAATGCGGCGACCCTTTAATACAGTTCCTCGTGTTATGTTGACCCCCAACCATAAAATTATTTTCGTTGTTATTTCATAACTGTAATTTTGCTACTGTTAATGAATCATAATGTAAATATCTGTGTTTTCCAATGGTCTTAGGCGACCCGTTAGTGGTTCTCAACCTGTGAGTCGTTACAGACAGATCTGGTGGCAGACAGATTTCTTGGACACTAGAGCAAAGTGAGCCTGGAGCAAGTTACTGTTGTGGTAGGGGATGGAGGGAGAGCAAAGGTGAGGGACATAACTAAAATCAGAGTGTCTAGAAAAAAATTAAAGGGAAGATATCCTACAACTTCCAGGAAATCTCTACCAATGAAGCAAAGAAAAAAAACAAATGTCTCTATTATTCTGTGAGAAACAAACCAAACCGGGTTGGGGTCTCAGACAATTTGCTCATATGATTGCAAACACAGACAGAAACTCACGAATTGGAGAGGGTTCATCTGAGGGTTCCCAGATTGGAGAGAGTGCAGGTTGGGCTGAGGGACCCACTCCTCACTCCTCACGCATGAATCTTTCATGCACCAGGCCCCTAGTATGTGTGTGTTTGTGTGGAGAGAGAGAGGGGGACAGAGAGAGAGAGAGAGAGAGAGAGAGAGAGAGAGAGAGAGAGAGAGAGTTTTTTAGAGAGAGAGAAAGGGAGGGAGGAAAGAGAGAGAAACATCAATGTCAGAGTGAAACATGGCTCTTGAAAACCTAGCGTGTGCCCTGACAAGGAATGGAACCAGTAACCTTTTGGTACATGGATAATGCCCAACCAACTGAGCCATACCATCCAGGACTATAACCTGTTTTTAAATGCTACAAAGTGAATGACCTGATAGATATGGTTGTTGTTGTTTTTAGAAAGATCAAAACTATATAAATGTATACATGCAAAATAAAAGTATATTTAATGTATGAAACTGAAAGTATATGTAAGTTATCTTTGTTTTTTCCCTAGTTTTTTGTGAATTACAAGCATTTTACATATAACAGAAATATCCTTTTTTGTTGTAAAACTTCTTTTAAGTGGTGTTGATGTAACAGAGGCAGTGGAATGGGCAAAGATCCAGGGAATTTCCATGAACCTTTTCCCTTCAGTGTGTATGTTTCTACTGAAGAGTTGCCTAACAAGTTTCCTCAAAGTCAGATAAGGAGACAACTGATAACTTAGTCATCACCTCTAATCTAGTAATATTTGAAGCTATGGCTAAAAAGAAAAAAAAAGAAATGACAAAATATCCAATAATGCAATATACACTAAAGAAGTAGGCAAGTGCATTGCTATTGAGATTACGTGTTTGTCATAACATTTAGCATAACCAATAGTATAATTCTTCAGGTGAAATATATAAAAGACAATGATGTAGTACACAGAAGGTAATTGTACTTCAATTTACTCTACATGTATAATTGTTATAGTTACAAATGACCTTATAAATCATGAGCCAAAAAACTGATTTTGTAGATTAAAATGGTAAAACACACACACACACACAAAACAGACTCTTGTTTAGAATGATACACCAATTTGGGGTAGAAATGAGACAAGTGCTTTTTAGAACTAGGTTGTTTTTATTACTTCATGGATTTAATTCATCTATGGAAAATTGCAGTATTAATTTAAGTAAACTTTTGTGTTTTCTTCACTTAAAAAGTCTGGGAAGGTGTCATTTTTTATTCATTACTTATATATCTTTTAATTCCTGTTTTACAAAAAACAAACCAAATTATTGTATTTTCATGTTATTACTGAGGGTTTATAATTACATTTCAATAAACCCTCTTCTTAAATTCCCTAGTCTAATGAATTGTATCACTGTACAATCATAGGTAAAGTATATAACCTGACTCCCATATTCATGATAATATACTCAAATAAATTGGGTTTGTAAAATATGAGAGAGAGAAAAAAATCCTTTTTAACTTTAACCTCTGGATTTCTCAGTCTTTTCTTTCTAGTGGTATAATATTAGGTCATAACATGACAAAAAATAATTATTTCTTTTTGATATTCCCTATTGAAAAAATAATCTCAAGAGCCTTTGTGTATTTTCACATGTGCTTTACCTAAAACAGTTTCGTGTAGACATTCTAATCATTACCTTCAAGTGGTTGTCATCATTTCCTTAACCAAACACGTTGATCTTAAATCTCCTTGGAGTTCATGTCACTGTGCGAAATTACCCTGTTTACCCTGGTTAGCATGAACTTGCCAGTTCTGACCAAGGACAAGAATTTTCTCTTTCTCCGACTAAATAAAATGTCAATGTTTTCACAATATTTTTTATATATTTTGTAAACAGTGGAGCTCTACAGACAAGCTGTAGCTGATGCACTCTCTTCATGCCATTATAGTTAACATTTGATTGTGGTCATGTCTAAAATTTAAGTGTTGCTATTGTAAGAGGCAGATAATTTTAGTTTAGTTAGAGATTGTAGGGTTTATACACAGTAGGTGGTCCTGGATATGTCCATAATACATGTTCTAACATTTTCTTGCTGTTAAGGTTTTGTTTTGTTTTTTTTTCTACCATTGAAACAATTCAAATATTCAAGTGACTAAAGTGACTATGGATGGGTCCTTCCACAAAATCGGTAAGTGGGATATTTAAATTATGCCGTTGTCTTGGGGATTTTTTCACCAAGAAACTTTTGTCACTCCAATTTTTGTTGAAATATTTTAGAAGAGTGTAATTGTCATGCTGATTTTCTCTCCCAAACTATAGATACACCTTCTTTCAAATTTCCAAAAGAATGAATTTTATAATTTTGATCTAGATTAGCTGATTTAAAAGCCCAGTAAGAAATATAAACTAATAGTATAATTTCAAATAGCAAATAAATACATTTAACTAATCAAAACATTTTCTTAATATGTACCTTGAGTTGTTACTTTTTAAATTAAAATTTTAAAACAACAAGTTTCTGGAATTCTAAAACACATGAAATAAAATGTAGTTGTTCATAATTAAATTATTCTTTTCAGGAAAATAACTTACATTAAAAGCCACTAAAAAGGGTGATAACTATTAAAGTTGAAATGTATTTGTGTGTTTGTTTGTATGTGTGTGAGTGTCTGCAATGCTTGTCATAATATTCCATTGCTTTTTACTTTCATTTGTCATTGTTTGGGGGGTGTGGAAGAAAAATATAGGATCACTAAGCATTAGGAAAAATTCCTTCATATAAGTAACAAAATGTGTCTACTGATCTCTACCTGTGTCCTATTATCAAATTAATTTTAAAAGGTACTTTTTAATTTATTTTTAGAAAAAAGGACGGGAAATGGATAAAGAAATAGAAACATCCATAAGAGAGGAAGAGAATCATAATCTATTGGCTGCCTCCTGCATGCCTTCATGGGAATTGAGCCTGCAACTCAGGCACGTGCCTTGACTAGGAACCAAACTGGTGACTTCTTGGTTCCTAGGTTGACACTCAAGCACTGAGCAACACCAGTGAAGCTATCAAATGAATTCTAAAGAATACATGCCTTCTGTGTGTCTGGAGCTTAAATATTTACTCTCATCTTTAGTTCTTGTTCTAGTTGCTGCCTATCATTGCTAAATTACCAAGCCAGCTTCCTCTGGAAGTCATTCATTAGTAAGCAATGAGACAAATATCAACATAATGAGGCTTCTTCCCCAAATATGCAAAACTCTGATTTTCCAGCCATTAACTAAGGAAGTTTAGATGAAAATTTTGTTCTTAGGAAGGTCTCTTGAAAAGGTACTAACAATGATATCATCCAGGAATTTCTAAATATTTAGCAAATATTAATTCACGAGTTAAATATTAGAAAGTGGTATCTTGATCAAGTAGTTTGAATTATTGTTTTCACAATAATTCATCACTTAATATTATATTTACCCTATTTTTTAAAGAATGTACAGCTTTCTAGATACTTTGTTATTAAGCAAAACTCTTACTAGAACTTATTTGGTTGTTAGAATGATTTGGAGATGTTATGATTTTTTATACTGATAACTTACATCTGCATTTTCTTTTCCCTTTTTAATTATGCTACTTATACTGCAATATAACCTGGTGAAGTATGGTTCAAGAATTTCATGGCCTAAGACGTCTTTGAAGAATTCCTCAGTGAGGAAGGTCTTACTAATAACATCATTCACTGAATTAATTATTGGATTTCAATGCTCTTTAAAGAAAATAAGCATCCAAGGGAATTAAGTTGCAAAACTTTTTGATAATATTCAGAAACTGTGTTAAATAGGTTGTTTTCTTTTTTCAGTAAAACAAGGAAGTTTTTCTTTACCCAAGGCTAACCCCATTTATTCTTAAATCCTTGGGTAACTAAATAGATATAAATAAATATGGTGGGGATAGGTTTTTCTTTTAACCTCAAAAATCATGATTCAAAATTTCTCTAGGTACTTTCCTTGTAGTCTTAAATTGATAAAAAATGAAAGTGGCTACAAAAGGCTTTTTAGGTAATTGTACATGATAATTTTAAACAAATAGAAGACTATATACTAGGTATGAATTAACACATGAGGTGAAGATCAAAATAGAAGAGTTGGGTAGCATTATCTTTTTCTCCATATGCTTGCCCTGAGAACAAAAAATGACTTAAACCTCACAGATGCTGACCAGGCTCTCGGTATAAATCAGTTGCTATATTTATTCTATTCCATATGGAGTTATTTTTCATTCAAAAAATGTATTGTTAATTTGCTAAATATCAATGCCACTAAAATAAAATCACTTACATGTGGTATAAAGTTAATGAAAATATAAATTAAAGTTTGTGGACATTAAATAGCCATTTTAGAGGAAGTACAAAGATTGAAATTTGACTAAGCATAATAATTGCTTTCTTCTGCAGTCATTTAAAATATCCATACATATTTTCTTACTAGAGGCCTGGTACATGAAATTCAGCACAAGTAGGATCCTTAGGCCTGGCTAGTGATCAGGGATGATCAGGGCTTTCTGGCTGTCAGCCAGGACCTTCTTGGTTGCGGGCTGCTTACCAGGGCCTTCCTTCATTCCACACTGCCCGCTGGAGGTCAGTGTATGTCATAGTGAGCCATAGAAATTCTGGTCTCCCAGGTGAACTCTTGTGGGGACACTTTAAATATTAATCTTTCATATATATATAGATAAATTGTTGTAAGCATGAGGTCTAGAGCTCTCTGATAGTGAGGTTTGATTTTCGGGGAGTATAAACGTATAAAAATGCCCTTCAACTCACCAAATAAAATATTCCATTTTGAGGATGTTAAATTTCACAAAGTAAAAGTAAAGAGAACAATTTTAAAGATTGAACATATTTTCACTTTTTTAAAACTATAGTTTAATTTTGCTTAGGCTACTTAGCATCCATAAAATTTCCTTTCAATTTTTTCTGCATAAAATCAATTTATCATGAATAATAATAAGTTAACTAATGTAAAGATTGTTAGATAAATTCAATGGATATAAAAATATATTTGCTATCTTTATATTGGTTGCCTTAAGAATAATTTCTGGATCTTCCTCTCTTTAAGGTCAATATTTCATTTCAATAGCCCTTCATATTGTCACCCTAGTTGGCTTTATTTTCAAAGGGGTAAGGGTGTAAGATTACTAGTGTGCTTTTTTTCTATCAAAATGCAATGAATGTATTAATTTATTCAAATACAAGGAAATAAGTCTTATTAACAAACTGCTATGTAAGTTCTTTTGCCTACATTCGGAGTGATGTCAAACTGTTTGAAAAAGAAGATTATAGGAGAAAGCTAGTACATTGAGTGTTGGAGTCTGATCTTAAATAAATCCCAAGAGAACAGCAAAATACAAAACTTTAAGTGTATTATTGCATATGTGAATTATGCATATAATTTTTTAAATTTAATAATTTGAAAAATATTGATTGCAAACCAATTATGTGTCCAGTACTGCTCTAGATGCTGGGAAGACAGCAGTGAGCAAAACAGACCAACATCTTTGTTCTTCTGGAATTTACATTTTATTTGCTTAATTGCATAGTGTTTTGGATGCAGTCATCTTTTCACTGGCTCAGACATTGGTCACAGGTGGTTCTTAGGCTACTTAGCATCCATAAGCATATTTGTATTTCTAATAATAGAATACTGTGGACTTCATTCAGCTTGTAATAATATAGAGTATGGCATATCTTAGGTGCAATATATAATTTCATCAGTGAGAGGATGCTAGCAATCCATCAAATATAGTTCAGAGTTAGAAGATTCTTAAGCAAGAACATTGTTGTGGGAGTTGCAAACTTGAACTCTGAAGGACATTAAACATTAGGGAATTCAAGTTTTTACAAAAAAGATTCAAAACATTCATTTTTACATGTTCTGCATATTCTTTTCTAAAAGAAAAAGCTCATCCTTATAAGATCTTTTCATACTTATTCAAAGAGTGCATCATGTCACTCTTGAAATTCATGGTGAGGTAAATCACTTTTACTGATAGGAGCATGACACATTCCACAGGAACATCAGGTTTGTTGCTGTCCCAAAAGGATTAAGACATTTGATCTATCTTTTTTTTTTCCCTTTCTTGAAGTTGTACACCTTCAAATTTAAAGTGCTAAGACCAAATTATTCCATTTTGCTATAATTGCTGCTCTCTGCAAAGGCCTTTACCATAAATGTTACAGGAGAGCCCTGTCTTTTCTTCGCCATACATTAAGGGGCTTCCTAGGCAATGTCTATCCATTTTGGAAATCCTGTTTATTTCAATGCCAGCTTTATTGTATTTCCTCACTTTTTCCAGTACATTTTACTTAATCATATATTTTGCAGAAAATACTTTTAATCAATTGCAAATCTTACATTAAGATCATTTTTTGTATATTTTATTGGGGAAATTTAATTTGGGAAAGCTGTGTATGAAGAAGAATTATAAAGAAGAAATCGTGTCATGCATCTCAGCATTTTTCAGTGTGGAAATAAATAGATTTATCTGAACCGTTAATTAAATGTGACACTTTATTTTCTTGATTCCTCAGGGCTATGATGAACTCATCACAGGATCCAGATAAGTAAAAGAATGTATGTGATCATTCATTCTCACACATAAGCATCCATAACCATTTTTAATTACTGCCAATCAGGAAAGTAATTAAACTAACCCTAAAAATAAAGTTGATGACTTCTGAGCCTTGTGTCAATGAGCTATTCTAAACACCACACTCTTCAGCAGCAGTGGCTGCTGCCTCTGCAGAGCCCTCTAGTGGAGTGCATGGTCTATAACAGTTTTCAAAGCCAGGGCCTTAACAACAAAACATTTTTCGTGAAATCCAGTGGAGTACTGACATATGATATTACTCTTTCATGTGTTTAGATATGGCAGTATTTCAAACAGACAAACTTCCTATATGTGAATTTGAGTTGTAAATTTATTCCAGCTTTAAAGAGAATTGAAAAAAGTTCAACTCCTGTTTCAAAAAATAATTATTGAATATCTTAGCCTAAACTAACTAAATAATAGAAATTGCAGAGTGAATGCATTTTAAATAATAATAAGAGGGCATATAGGGAATAAATGGTGATTAAAGAATAAAGTAAAATAAAATGAAGTAAAATAAAATAATAAATAAAATAATTTTTAAAAAGGATATAACCTGTATATTTGAACCTTTTCATGGCCATAATTAAGAACTGAAGGAGGGTATATTTTTTTTAAATGTATTTCCTTACATTTTTAATTATTTAAAAAACTAGAGGCCTAGTGAACAAATTCTCAGCCTGGCCAGGGAGATCGAAGATGATCAGGGCCTATCCAAGCAGGAAGGCCAGAGGGAGGAACCATGGGAGGTTGGCTGGCTATGGGAGGTTGGTGGTGGGAGCACATTGACCTCCAGGGGCAGCTCCTGCATTGAGCATCTTGTCCCCTGGTGATCCAGTGGTCTGGTCCTAATGGTTGATTAAGCTTTTAAATATATAGATGTTTTAGGTGCAATCTTTCTTACCTTAATTTATATTTTCAAATTTATTAACTTTTTCAGCTTCAATCACCTTGTAAGTATGTTTTATTTTATTTGATGGAATATATTTGGGTGGATAAAAATTTAAGAGTTTGAAATAGAAGTAGCTTCCATTTTAACTTGGGAAATACATGCTTGAGTTAAGATGATTGACATTAAGAAGTGGATAACCTGCCACATTTTAAATTATTTATCATTATTTAACCACTGTATTGACATGACATAATAAGAATCGCTGACCCATAGCACAGTCTAGGAGACAAATTGGAAAAGCAGATGAGGTTATTTGGGCACTTGTAGAAACCAGAGCATCCGTGAAAAATCACAAATGTTTGACACTGTTGAATATAAGATCCCTATGACTTAATATGAATAATTTTTCTAGTTCCTGGCTGAATTGATGACTATAGTTAGACAAGCACATAATCAGTTAATTTTCTGTAATGAGTAATGCTATTTTATGTACAGGCTTACAAATACTTGAGAAACAAAATTGAAGCCATGTGTTCTCAAAATATACTTCTATAGAGCATTTAATAATCCAATACCACTTTTAAAAAAATACTTAGAATATACCTACATTTTTCCTTGAGCCATAAATATAGCTTCAATTATGATATATTTAAAAACATTTCCTTTCAAGTAATAAGACATATTACAATTATTTGTTTTACTAAACAAATTGGTATATCAAGAAAATTAAAATGCTTTTTTTCTATAATTTTTTAAAATTGATTTGAGAGAGAGAAGAAGGGAGAAGGAAAGAAAGAGAAAGATTGTTCAGTTGGTTGTCTCCTTATACTTGGATTGACCCAAAACCTGGGCTTGTGCCCTGACTGGAAATGGAACCATGACCCTTTGGTGTACAGGATGATGCTGCCACCTAGCCAGGGCTAAAATGCTGTTTTGTATTTAAAATTAGTTCATTAGAAATGAGGAATATTACATTTTAATCTATAGATAAACTTTTTAATACCTATAAACACAAATTCATTTCATATTGAGTCATGGGTTTCTTTTTACAATGATTTTCTTATATTGGTTAAGCTTTCCAAATCTCCTTGAATTGTTGAAAAGTGGTCTTTTAATACATATTTTGGAAAATGTTCATCAAACTGTAATTATCACATATTCAACATATTCAAAATAAAATGGAGCTTATAATACATGCCTGAACAGTGTCTTCTTTCTTTTAAATAACGTTTTGTATTTACTTCACCATTAAAGAACTTAAAATATTGCGCAGACAGTTCATATCACTGAAAAAGTTAAGTAGCAATGCAGATTAATAAATTATATAAATGTTTACAAGAGCCCTGGCTGGTGTGGCTCAGTTGGTTGGGCATCCTATCCTGCACTACAAGGTTGCCTGTTCTATTCCTAGTCATGGCACATGCCTTAGTTTCAAGCTTGATCGCCAGTAAAAAACAGGCAGGAAGAAGCCGATTGATGTTGCTCTCACATGATGTTTCTCTCCTTCTACTTCTTTCTCTCTCTCTATAATAATAATAATAATAATAATTATTATTATTATTATTATTTAAAAATATTTAGAAGAGTGATTTAGATAAAAGTGAAATAAAAATTCACAATAGATTAGTATTGACTTCTTAACTTCAATAAAATAAGCACTTAAAGAAATATAGTATTATCTAACTAGTTTGTGGGAGGAAGCTTTAGGTATATTTTAAAGTTTGTTGGTCAATCAGTTTGAATCGATTGAGCTGTGCATTTTTTACTACTGACTGTAAAATATTTAATGTTTGTATTTAAATATGTACCTACATATTTATACTTACATTCCAAACAAAATGTATGTATTCTAGATCTTTACAATACAAAATATGGTCAGACCTGCAGAGGACATCACTTAAGAACTTTTCAGAATTGCAGAGTCTCAGGCCCCATCCTAGATTTACTAAATTAGAGTCTGAATTTTAACAAGCTCCCAATTTTCCCCATAGTAACATTGAGGCATCCTGCCCTGGAGAACACTATTGAATAAGTATATTAATACCATATTTCATGTGTGTGTGTATGTGTGTGTGTGTAATGCACATGCATATATTAATGTATATATGTTCACATATATATGATTATTTCTCAAAAATTGATTTATAAGGACTATGGTATAGGTTTTATTTCAACCAAAACATTCCCTTCTCACACCTACCACTGCATATCCCATATGTTCTTGCTCAGAGTTGGCTCAGAGCTTTGGGATGTTTTCCTTAGATTTTAAGATGAACTTTTGGTGTGTTTTGACTGTCTTTTGGCAAGAGAAATAGAAGACTAGGGAGCAATGGTAGTATTAAAGTTTGTTTTTTAAAAATGGAGAAATGTTCCAGAGGTAATTATAAAAGTAATTGTGAAAGTATGTTTTAAATAGCATCAGCTAATGTTAACAAGCAAATTATAATTATGATTCATTTCTTGCTTTTTTGATGATTTATAAAAACTGTATTAAATCTTTCTAGTTAAAATTACCATTTTTTAATTAATTCAGGCATGCTAATTTTATATTGAATGCATAAACTTTCATGTTTAAATGGAAGGCATATTAAGTGGATATCAGTTAAAATACAGGAAATTATTTTGTGCAACTTACTGTGACGATTTTCTAATCCAAAATTTAGTAATTGTTCTTCAAAATGTCAGCCCTTCAAGAAGAGTTCTTGGATTGTTTTATTCTTCTAATCACCCTGAAACACTTTTGAAACAACATATTCCCTGTAAAGGAATATTTACTCATAAATATATGTTTCCTAATAATTTATTTGAATAATGGCAAGATCTTTCAGATACTGTCCCTATTGGTGCTTTTGACTGTGAAAATAATAAAGTCACTGATGTTTTAGTCTTTTTCTGTAAAATGATAGGCTCTAAAGAATTCTGCAGCTCTAAAATTTTTCTGGGAGGGGATTCCCAACCCTGTGGTTTTTCCATTAACTGGAAAAACTATTTGTTTTCAATTTTTATAAAACCCTTCTCTTCCCTTCCCCTCTTTTGATTGATTGTCCCTCTTTTGAAAATTTCATCTCTCTTGTCATTTCTAACTCTCTCTTTACCTATCTTTTATAATTTTTAAGACTACTCAATTAATTATGATAATTATACATCCTCTGTTTGAATTTTTAACATTTTATTTAACAGAATTGATATTCCCCTCACTGTTTCTGATCTTCCTAATTAATTTCACCTACTCCAGTGGATTAAGCTACTATTAATTGTCCAATGATTGCTTAACTTGCTATTTTTAATCTGCCCTCTCTTCTAGAATTCTTATTTTATATCTTTCTCACTTGAATATATTAATTTATATCACACCATGTCCTAAAAAAAGTTGATATTTTCCCCACCTTTTCTCCACATTCCAAACTAGATTCACTAAATTCTTGTCAATTCATTGTATTACTAGTCAGCAGAGTACATGAGAGAGAAATCTTATATGCCTCTCCATTTTTTTTTTTTAATATTCTCATTAAACCCTACGTTACTCTTTTTTGGGCTTGCTTTCTCCTCTAAACATATCTATTTGAAAAATACAGTACACTTACTATTTCTAATTTCTGACCTTTCATTTACTCTATTATCTTAATTCTACTTGCAACCCAATTACTCCAAAATTGTTCTCATAGAAGTCATCAAAACTTTCTGTTGTCAAATTCAGTTGTCGCTTTTAGTAAATATCTAATTGGATATTTGTCATGCAGGTACTGTTGACCATGAACCATTTGTGAAACCTTTAAAATATCCAGCTCCTATTACACTAATTTAGTCTAGTTTGCTCTTCTCTGTTTCTGTTTGTTTTTTAAATATCGATATATAATAGGGTTTCAACTTTTCGTCAACTGATCTTTCTACCAACACTCTGCTTATGTGAATGAACCTACTTATTTTTTTATATACCAATTATTTGAAAATATTTTTTTTCCAAAGAAACAATTCCAATCAAGATGTTTGTGTCCTAACTGTCCATCTACCTTGTCTTTCACTCAGGTCACTTCAAGTAGATAAACCCACAATAGGAATGTTTGCATCTCTTGCCTATTTTCTCTCCTCAAACCTCTCTTGTAATTACTGACTACTTCTTCACTCAAGCCAGAAATTGAAAGGCCTCCTACACATATCCATCTACTTTACTTTCATAATCAATCTATTATGAAGTTTTGCCTATTTCCCAGACTTATATTTCTGTGATTGGTAAGTACTACTGTCACGGTTCAATATGGTAACCCTTACATCTCTCTTCTAGATCAAGATAAAAATGTACTGAATGCTTTTAACATACATTTACACTTTATCTGTACCATACCAAATCTCATATAATCCTTACAAGATCCCTATAAGATAGGATCTGTTATTATTAGACTTTTACTAAGAGTAACAGAGCACAGGCAGCTCCCTAGCTCATTCTGATTCAAGAGCTCCACTTAACATGACATTGGCTATCTTGTTGCAAATGAATTCTAATTGATCTCTTAGCTCCTAATTTATATTTTTACTTCAATTTTACTCCCTCTCTTTAATTATGTCAAAATGATTGTTTTAAAAATACAAATTTAATGTCTCTCTTCTGTTCCATATCACCCTAAGTCCAAGCTCCTTAGAAAAGCTCTTCATTACTGCATGCCTTCTTCCTGTCACCTCTCTCCCATACCACCTGACACTATGTCAAAACCCATGTTCTAGGAATAGAGGTACTTGCCATTTCCTCGAGAAAGCATGATTTTCATGTTTATTTTATTTTATTGGACTCTTTTCATTAAAGCTCATCTTTTTAGGTTTCAATCACTTTCTGTCCACTCCAAGAAAGTATCCTTTAACCGCTAACTTGAATTACCTACCTGCTTCCCTATACTATGAGATATTCTACACAGACCTCGGTTTAACACTTGCCATAATTTCTCCTAGTGATTATAAATTATTTTAAAGGAAGTGGCAAGTCTTATTCATGTTTTTATCCTCAGTGTCTAGCACATTATCAGGTACATGTTAGGAACTCACATTCAGTTGAACTGAACTATTACACAAACTAAATATTTCAAATGTCTTAGTTATCGTCCTCTTCTTCACCTCCAAATCCAGTATTTCTTGGGGAATATTGTCTCTTTCACCTAAACACGTGTCTTAGTTTCATCTTGTATTTTCATTTTTTTCTGTTAGATGGATTCTTATTCAATTCTTTATTACTTTAGTTTTACTTCAAAAATAGCCTTCCATCTCACCATCCTGCATATGATCTTCCCTCCTCACACACAGCAGAGGCTCTCAAGTGTCCTGGACCACAGGATCATCTGAGCAGCTTGTCCAAGTTTCAGGCTTCTGGGATCAACCTCAGAGATTCACATACAGTGAATCTGTAGTGGGAAGGAGGCATACACAGTTTTATTTTAATTTAAATACACTGTTATTTATTTCAGACAGGAAGGGAGGGGGAGAGAGAAAGAAATATCAATGATGAGAATCATCCATCAACTGACTCCTGCACGCCCCCTACTGTACTGGGGAAGGATCCTGCAAGAAGCCAGGACCCTTACGTCCCTAGGCTGGCACTCTATCCACTCAGCCAAATAGCTAGGGCAAGGCATATGTACTTTCAACAGGCATTCCAGGTACCTCAATGTCAGGTGATCCATATACCACAGGTGGAGACATTCTGCTATCAGTAAAATTTCTTCCTAAAACTCATATTAGATCAAATTATTACTTGCTGAAATGCTTTTGATGTCTCCCTTTCATCTACAAATACATTGTAAAATCATTATCATGTGGCCTAGAAATTTCTGCAGTTTCCATGTCTGGCCTTTGAAGAACATCTCTGTCCCCACCGCTCACCTCCGTGTATCCTGTCCCTTTTTGTATCACACACACTCTGTGCTCCATTTATGCCAGATGCTTTCTTTGCCCTCACTTGGAAAGTATTAAGATTTTATTTCTGTTACATCTGCATATCTGTAGTGCCTTCTGAGCCATTCTCCAGCTAGGAACTTGCAGTGCATCCTGCCAGCTACAACTCCCTTATTACTTTCCTGGTGAAGCTCTCTCTGAATCGCTGCCTCACTGCCATCCTTCCTCCTCCTACTCTGGCCAAATTCATTGCTCCCCTGTTTCTTGGCATCATTCTTCCTCACACACATCCAGAACAATGCTCAGATTATGCAAACTCTTTCTTATCTGGTGTCAGTTGACCTAGAGAGTCCATAATTGAGAGAACCTATATTATTTATATTTTGTTCACAGGTCAGGAATTGGTCTTTACTAAAATTTCACACTATTGTAGCTTTCTTCAAACAGGAATGCTTCTTTCCACAGTGACAAGCAGCTTTAATGTAAAAAGAGAAGTTATTTGAGGGAAAGCCAGTGTATGTGGATATCAGCACATTGGCATGTTTTGCCAAAATATTTTTAAATTGTCACTTTCAAATAAGATATTTTTTTTCAAGTTTCAGAAAATTTTTATCTAACCCCAGGACAATGGAACTGTGCCTTATGAAAAGACTAGAGTTGTGTTGGAACTTTAAAAATTGCCAGAGTCACCACTATCTGAGTTCTCTGTTCAGTGTCTGTCAAGTGTTTTCAGCTCTGACAGACTTGGCAGTGAAGCAGACTCTACATCCAGTGACATAATGTGGGAAGGAGTTAGAGATGTAGAGTAAGGAGGAACACAGAGAGAAGTGAGCAGGGTCACTCCCCCGCCCCCTTTCTCTACCTTCCCTGATTCCCCTCAGGCAACAAAGGATTATGAGAAGTCACTAATTTAAATCCATGTACAAATTTGTGTTCTCTCATTAAAAACAGTGTTTGTGAAATGAATACCTTATTAAGGAGGGTTGTTCAACGCCTTATTGAAATTGATGGTCAAGTTGTTGACCTTACTTTACTTTTTGTGATTGTGCAAGGAATGTAAGTCTTGTTTTGTTGTTGTTTACAATAGTAAATGATCAATAAATGGGAGGATATTTGAGCAATCATCTTTTGGGGAATGCTTTAAAGATTAGTGAGAATAGTTTTCAAAATATGAATTACACAACGATTTTGCTGAAATAGATTGCAATCATGCTGTTCAACAGGGAACTGGAAATAAGAGAAACAATTGATAATCCCACAGTGCAAAGTAAGTGAGAAAATACAAGGTCACTATGATCTACCCATCGGATTGGTAATGTTAAGGAAGAATGGTTTCCAACTGTTATCAGATTGGAAGTGGCAGAAAGCTGAATGAGGAGCTGTGAATTATTCAATGTTTATCTCACAGGTCCCAGGGATCCTGATGGAGATGGTGAGGGAGGGCAGTGGTGACGTGCTGCCAAGAGCTTCAGGTTTGGTTTGTATTACTTTTATTTGTACCCACAGCACAGAAGAAAGGGTGGGTGCTGACCTGCCACTACTCCTAGGGCTGGGCTTGCTCACTTCCTTAGGGTCATGGTTACTTCTCAGTTCGGAAAAGCTAAGGGCACCCTCTGAGCACGGAATCGCTGTGCCAAATCTCTTAGAAAGCCTTGTAGCGCTTGATGTGAAACTGAGAAGACTACCTGATCGGGGTGTGTATTAATGTCCTTATGTCCCACAAAGAACTCGCGGAGAGTATGATCACATTGAGCAGAGTAAAGACACAAACCCAACTTTCCTTTGAATTACACAATCATCATTGCTTTTCTTTTTTTTTTTTTTAAGTAAAAGACTCCGTTCTTTAAATAAACATTTCTCTGGCATTTCAGTTTCTTTTCCACTCATTCTGCTATATGACACTCCTATGGGTTTTTCTGGTTCTTCGTGGAATTAGCCTACAGAGCGTGCACAGCAAACAATAAAATAGCTGCTTTTCATTGGAAATAAAAGAAGGGGGGGTGTGTTTTTCGCTCCTCAACACTACTCTCCATCACTGCCCCATCACAACTTTTTGCATCCCCTGCCCTATGGGCAAGACGGCCCCCACCCTCACCTTCTTCCTCCCCAGCTCCCGTGCTTCAGGGTGGTTTTGGAGCCCCCGCGTGCAGTGGGGTCCTTCAGTGACCGTTTCCGTCGGCACTAGGACCCAGGGAAGTCCCCGAGCGAGGTTCGCGGAAACGCAGCCAGACTCCTCCTTATCTCCAGTGTCAAACTTGACATCAGCCTGCGCGCGGAGCATGGTAACTTCTCCAGCGATCAGAGCGCTCCCCCTCACATCAGTGGCATGCTTCATGGAGATATGCTCCTCTCACTGCCCTCTGCACCAGCAACATGGATTGTCACCTCTCCATCCTCCTCCTCCTCGGCAGCTCTGTTCTCAGCTGCTCCGGGGCACTGATTCTCCCACCGGCCAATGAAGGTAAGCCAGGTACCGACCCAGACGCGCTGCCCTGCCCGCCCCGCGGGGCTAGTGTTCCTTGAAGCACTTTCTCACCGAAACATTTTCAGGTCCTTAAGGTGCTTCCGGAAAAAAAGCAGTTTGCTCGGAGAGGAAACTGAAGATACGTTTTTTATTTTCGGCTGTCTTCTAAAACATTTTAAGAGATAATTTTGGATTGCCTAAACCTAAAATGTGTTTTCAATCGGATACCAATGCAAACAATTACCTCGTTTGACAATTTTAAGCAGAAGAAAAGAAAAAAGTCTCTAGTTTTTCAACCCAGGATGTTGTCAAATAGTCATGACAGTATTTTATTTTCTAATTATGACCATGTAGTTAGTACTCTGAAAAGTTTAAAGAAAATTTAACCCACCTTCTCTGGATTTTTTAGTAGGTTTTACCATAATGACAGGTTGTTCCTACGTAGGATCTTGGCATTTATGAATGAACTAAAAGGAAATTAGAGTTTGTAGAAGCAGAGATGTGTGTGTGTGTGTGTGTGTGTGTGTGTGTGCGTGTGTTTATATTGCAATTGCTGTATCAATGATGTGTATCCTGCCACACAATGCTTTGCTCCATGGTACAGTTTTAATGAGCAGCATATGCCACATTAACATAAGTAATATTTGCAAAAATTACAATAAGCTTAGGTTGGCTTTTCTTTGTTTAAGGGCTTATATTTGAATAGGAGCACATATATAATGAATGGTGAGAAGATCCTGGGCAGGTATAGTAAATAACTGAACAGCAAATTAAGAAGGAATGTTCATGTGCAGCAAATGACATTTCCTTTATGTTGGGTTATTTATTTTTCTCATAGTGGAAAATAAATGTCTATTTTCAATGAATTAATGTGCAAACAAAATATTAAAGACATCAATGTTTCCTATAAGATTGTGTACTTAATAGATTCAATACCTTCTCTCTTTAAACCTTTTGTGATATTCCTAATTGGGAAAACAATCGCTTACTCATAAGACAAACTTCTCTGAGTAATTGATTGCTTTAAAGCAACACTTACAACTTGGATTTTTTCTTAATCATTTTAACTTATAATGATATCTAGTAATTTATTTTGCAGTTTAGCAATATTGAACAATTGATGTGCAAATACTACATTATATATTATGTTACACACTAAAATTGTATTGTCAAGCCAGTACTTGGCATATTGTATGCATTATTATTTGAATAAATTCAAAATATTTAGAAAATTTAAAATTACATATAGATGTTATCCCACATATTTAGTGATCTACTTTCATTGCTAATAGAGTAGTTTAATTTTGTTTTTTCCTAAGTGACTGCCTTTATCAGTTTGGCTGATTTCATTATATTTTTGTGTGTCTTTTTTAAATTGGGAACTTGAAAATTCTAAAGATAAAGAAAACCATTTTATCTACAAATGACTTTTCTTTTAAAATAAAGTAAGTGTTTATTTGAAAGTAATTGTCAATCATTCTTCATAAATGAAAGGCAAGAGCAGTCATTTATATGATGAGTAACATATCAGAAAGTTAAAATTAGTGTTTGTTTAACCTCTTTCTTTGAAGACATTTAAATATTCACAATAACTAGAAAAAAATAGCAAAGTTATTCCCATATTACTACAATAAACTGTATTTCTCCAGATGAACTATTTATAAACTATTTAGATCATGGACTTCATTGAATTAATAATGCAGAGGGATATAGCTGAGAGTAAGTACCTTTCAGTGATTTGCAAGAGAAACAAATACCTTTTAAACTTCTTGGCCCTTCTATAAAATTAATGAATATTCATTTAACAGAGGGAGAATAAGCAAATGCAAATTGCTTTTAAGCCATACCTTGTGCAGGTCTCAGTATATAATGTATATTACTATATAGGCAGGTACACATTAACAATATGTGTATAGAAAGGTAACTGCAGTCAGAATACTGACATAGTTGCATTTAGTTTGCTTGGGTAAAAGTTTATCTATTCATTGTTCATGGGGTTATTATTTCCAGATTGTGTCTTATGGGTAGTGTCTTTTTTCCATTCTGAGGTCATAAAGTAAAGCTTTGAAAATTTAAATGGAGTGATTTAACTTGGGTAATATTTGAGCTAGGATTTAAATATGAATACAATAGCTTGGGTCTGAGGAAGTGAGATGAACAACATGAAAAAGGAAAAAATCCAAGTGTGTGCCAAGAGGTCCATGTAATTCAGAAGAACAATATCATTTGAATAGAAAGCCATCTTTCTGAAATGTCACATAGTGAGTGGGTGGAAGGACTAATGATAAAATGAATTTTCTTAATATAGCTTTGTAATATCAATTTTGAAAAAAGCATAAAATACTAGCTTACATTAAAAATACTATGCTAAAATCGTATGTCAACACTACAGAAATTTGATTAGAAACTCACTAGTAAAATTTACTAGAATTTATTTGGCAATCTAGCATGAAGTTAGGCATGAGAGAACTAAAAGAGAACAAAACCAATCCATTGAGTTAATTGCTAGGAAACTTGCTATTGTGTGACTTTTAAAAAAAAAAATTGAGATTCTGATAATAAAATATCAATAGTAAAATGCATGGGTCCATGATAAGAAAAACAACTTAAAAAAAGTTTAATCTGAACTTTCCTTTTCTTGTATTTGGCTATAAATAATTTTCTAATATGTTTTTAAGAAAATGATTCCAGGGGATATATACTATTGCTGTCCTCCTCAGTAATACTAGGTCATTCATAATTTCAGTGAACACTTGAATCAAGAATTGACCTATATATTTAAACAGAAACTTTATAAAAGCTGCATAGAATTTTATTAACATTTTATTACATCTCTGTTTACATGACAGACCAAGAAAATACTTCCAATGGGAAATCAGCTACTTTTCATGACAAAATAGGGTTGTTAAAAATAGTTTTGTATTGGCTCACAGTTCCCATCCCAGATAGATGATGATAATAGTAAACAAAAATAACTTTGGAAAGAGATTAAAACTTAATATAAAGTGAAGTGATTACTACTATTAATTCAATCTCTTTTAGCATTAGTAATCTCTTTAAATACTTTTATTTTTGAAGGAAACTAAAGCAGAATGCATGGCTTATTCATCAGCACATCATATAGTAAATAATTTTCTATCCAACAGTATTTATAAATTAAGATTAACATTTACCCATAGAGCTCTTTACTTTGGAAATGAGAGTTTTCAAAATGAAAGAGAATAAAATTAAATCTGCATATTTATATACTACTTATATGGAAAGACTTTTATTGAAGTGGCTGGGATACCATTTCTATGAAATGTATTTCTCTGAACATAAATCTTCTAAATACTGGAGATCATGTGATTGTTAAAGCTTGAAAGTAAGACTTGCAGATAGACACTACACACTTCTCTTTGAATATTAGGCAAATGTTAGAGAAAATAAACATTTAAATAATGAACTTTTTCCTTTTTAAAAATTACTATGAATTGGCACCAGTTTTCACATATAAACATATCCTCAAATAATAATATATCTTGATTGAAACATTAATAGAGAACTAAGCTATCATATAATCTTTATAGGTGTTTCTGTGTGTTTTTTTGGAAGAGGATTTACATTTGCTTTTAATAGCATGTCATCATGCTACACTAAATAATTGAATGCATTACACATTTTTGTAATTTAATAGCTCTCCTAAAAGCTCTGCCTTACCTCCTTTCCAAGTTATAACTGTGTTATTTGCCCGGAGGTAGGAGAAACCTTAATTTCACTATTTTATAACCCACAACAGTTAACACTTGACCCAGGTCATTAACAGGATTATCAGCAAATTTGTTTAAGCTTTTACTGACAACCTGAATTGCTATGATAATATTTTGATTGTGCCAGAAAGAAACTTCTTATAACCTCTCAATTCTATGAAATTAATTCATTTTGTATCTATATCTTCCCAAATACTAACATTGATAATGATTCAAATGAAGAAAATATCAACTTTGATACCTCATTCTCCTCACTTTTATGTTTCACATATGACACCATTGCAGTCCTTGTCTTAAATGAGCAATTAAATACTTGTTTAAATAGCGAATGTTTTGACAATAACAATATATTTATTCGTACAAACTTAATTCAATATCACTATCAACACTTCCAATTTCACATTTTTTACTATTGATGGCATAGTTGATATCATTTTTTTTTTGCCTATTTTAAGATATGGAGACAAATGGATATATTAATAACTAAGAAGCAACTGGAACTTTTTATATGTATATGTATAATAAAATGCCATTGTCACGTGTTAGATCATGGTTCCATTTACCAGTACATAATTTACCAGTCTTTTCCATGAAACACTGGAAATCAGGAGCTACAATGAAAAGCACTTCAATTTAACATAAAAGTTTTAAACAAAATGTACATAATCAAAACTTTAAAGATGTTTTTTAAACATTGTTAAATTTATTTAGAAAGTTTCATATGTAGTTTTTTTATTATTTGTATATAATTAGGGTTTGCTTCTTGCTCATTTAATCAATTTAGTAGTCACTTTGACTCTTAAGAAACTTATCCTTAAAGCATGAGTTTAGTTAGATTTTTATCATGTTTATATATTTTTCACATTTTAATATTCAAATCTGGCTATATTTTTAAGGGTTCTTCAATTTAAATAGTTTATTTTCTCACAATAACTTTCTTTATTAAGATTCCTAAATATCAGAATTGTTTCTGAAACTTTGAATTTTTCTGAAATACTTGCAATTTTAAAATATCAAATAATCAGTACTTTATTTTTCTGAAATAAAATACTTGCAATTTTTAAATATCAAATAATCAGTTACATATGCAAAGAATCTTTAAAGGCAAAACGTATTTCCACAGTGTATTTGATTTACTAACTTCAACGCAAATGGAAACAGCAAGAACTGTTCTTGAGAGGTACATTTTCCAAGTCATAAAATCTTCCAGAAAATATTAATAAAACTTTCCACAAATCATCAGAACTTGATAAGTTTTTACAGACATTCACTTACTAAGAAATCTGTGATGTGGGTTACCTTTGATTTTAGTCATTTTCCAATGATTTTGTTTGGCATAAATACTAGATGTAAGGGGATGTAAGTATTTCTTGGAAGAACACTACATTTTACAAGTCATATTCTGTCAGGATTCTCAACGTGGTTTATTTTAATATACACATTTTTTCCTTTAAAATATTTAATAAGCCTTGTTGTTGTTTTTTTAATTTCTGTTAGATAAAAGACTTAGAAAAACAGATGCAGGTGTCCTCTTTTGAGTTCTGTTTTCAGAGATCTGGATTTTATCACCAGGGAGGGTCAATGTAGGGCTTTTACCAAGTGCACAAGTAACTTTCCACAGGTTTTTCAAATAAAGGGTTGAGTGCTGGTGTGAACCATTCATTACATTATTCATCCAGGTATAGCAAAAACCAGCATTTGAAATTTATTCCTCGAGGACTTGAAAAGCTCAGAAAATTCTTCTGTAACTTTAGAAATAAAAGTAATGTTGTGACATTTATAGAATGCAAAGGATTCCAAGCCACAAAACAATGTAGGAAGACACTCCCATTGGGAATCAGGGAGTGGGCACATGTGTGCCCCTTGATGTCACTCTGTGGGCCTATGACCAGCTGCCTAGTATCAGGTAGTTCTTGTAATCTGGCAGGAGGTTTTCTCTTGGAAAAGTCTGCATGTCAGCAAGTTTTAGTTTGCTCCTATCAGCTTTCTTTGAAATAAGAAAAAGTGGTGGATTACAAAGTAAAAAAGTCTGCAAGTAAAAATAAAATTAAAAAGTTGATTAGAAAGATGGAGAAGTAGACAAGTGCAAAGGCTCTAAAAACCAATGTATTATATAAATCCTTAAAATAAAAACATGTATCACTTTAAACATCTGGCTAATCAATTTTTATTAAATCCCTAAAAACCTGCACACTTAAAAAGGGGATAGGGTTGCGTTCGTTTCCCCTTTCAAGTTTATACACTTTTGATTTTTCCCCAGAAGAAAATATTTTATCTGGTTAAGTTTTAAAAGAGCATAAGCCAAAGAATGCTTCCCCCTTGGGATGCCTGGGCGAATACATGTGGAGGTTGGACGGAATCAAAACCAGTTCAGCAAATAAAGCCTCCAACTTGGAGTGATGTTCAACTGGAGTGCAACTCCCTCCCTCCCTTCATTTCCTAAACCATGTCCTGCTGTTCCAGTCAAAGCAAAGGGCGAAAATCCACATAATCCAAATCAACATGGTGAAGTCAGAATAATAGGCGAGGGAGGAGGGGGGGAAACAAGCAGGCAGCACTGTAAAAAGTGTTGTGAACAACCTTAGCCTTGGACAGGGGTAGCCGCGGGAGGGGATCCCGGCGCTCTTTTCCTTGGCCTTCCAACTCCCGCGTGTGAGTGAGGCTCAGAAGCGCGCCCTGAGGTCCTCAGCGCGCAGCGAGGCTTTAAGGGCAGTCGTGACGGTTCCGTGGCGCCGGAGAGCAGAGCGGGCGCTCCGCGCTGCCACCACACCCACCACCAGGAGGTCCTAACCACAACTACTCCGCCGCTAGGACCAGGCTCAGCCTTGCCGATGGGGTCCGGTGGCCCCTAACAATTTACCACTTTCTCTCCCAGTCGCATTAAAGATCAGATCATAAAAATCCCACCCCAGGCCCGCGCCCCCAGCCCCAGAACTCCGGGGCGGTGGTGTCTTTGTGCGCCCGTGTCTCGGCGCCCCGTAGCCCGTGCCCGTCCGCCTAAAGTGCTGCGAGCAGGTCCCGGCGCCCCGGGCCGGGTGGAGGGGCAGTGGGGGAGGGGCGGCCGCACATGGAGCCCCCGTGGCTGAGGCTCCCGCCTGGCAGCGGGTGAGCGGAGGCCTCTGGGAACCCGGGGGCGCGAGGGCGCCAAGTCCCCGGAAACGAGCGCTACGACAAGGCCCGCTGGGCGAGTGGCAAACGCGCGCCCTCTGCCTGCAGCCCAAGAGCTGCTGGCGCTGCGGGAAGCTGGGAGACCTGCCACCCGGAGCTCCCCACCGGTGGTTCCGCCCACCGAGAGCGAGCTGCTGGGACCAGGCACCTCTCCGATCTTTAAGCTTTGACCCCAGATTTTGCTCCCCGCCCATGCACACACCCCATAGGGACCAGCCAGCCTTTTCGGCACGACAAGCGGAGGTGGTCAGGTCTCCTTCAATCTTTGTTCCCCGACCCACGGTGTGACAGATGGAGGAGAGTTCTGAGGGGCCCCTGGAACTCCCTGCAGAGTTGGGAAAGCATCTCTTACTAGGCCTGCTCCCTTGTGACACAGGGGGACGTCTGAGACTTCCAGCTCTCCTGCTTGCTGCCCTGTGATCCGACCGCTTTGCTATTTTCTTGATCTTTCAGTTTTCTTTCTAACCACCTATTATTGCCACCTGTTAAGCCCCCCTGAGAGCTAAGAAGAATGTTCCATAAACTTCCTCCATGCACGGTTGCGAATGCCCTCTGTTCTTCCCTCAGCCCCATGTTTCATTGGCATCCTCTCATTAAAACACGATTTTCTGTCTTCCAATTTTGGGCAGTAAACCTGGAATGGGCCACAGATGGTTTCAGGGAGCAGTGTCACGGAGGTAGGTTAGTAATTGGATGATGCTGATACTCCTGTGGTTGGTTGGAAATTTGTTTTTCATAGAAAATAAAATTGTTGAATCCAGCGAAAACTCCCAAAGCAATTATGGCCTCAGTGCCACGCCCAACTTTGAGATAATAATTGCAGAGTTGTGCTGATTAGAAAGAGTGTACCCTCATGTTACCTTTACTATTGAATTTTATTTAATCATTAGAGCAGCCCCCAAATAGGTATCGTGGCATCTTCTACAGTTAGAACTGAGGATACTAATCATGGCGAAATTGTAACAACCTCTCTTATCTTTGACTTTTGATTTTAACTTCCTATGTCCCTTCCTGCATAGGAATGCCTGTGAAGTAGGAGACATTTCGTCCATTCAGGAAAAGCTCTTGTTTCTTTAATCCTATTAACTTACACAAATATGTCTTGTTACTTCACAAGAAAGAATTAGAAATTCGCAGAGTTTTGGAGTGACACAGTGTACTCCAAAGTACCTTTGAAAAAGTATTTCAGAGATTACTTAGACACTGCAAAGTATTTACATTTATGCAATGATTATCAGCATGGGTGGTAGACACACTAATAAAATGAAGAAAATTTGATATGGACAGAAGACTAGGAGAAAAATGTCTGTGATGTCTTTTCTCCACAATTTTTACCTCTTTCTTTCCTGACACTCAAACATTACTTTCCTCAATCTGGAAAGATTTTGTCAGAAATTCCATGCACAGAGATTGTGAAGCAATTGTCAGTATAATCTAAATGTTATTATTTAGGGTTTTATATATTAAAACAGAATGTAAATTAACTATTGGAATTGTGATAGAAGTCAATAGTGAGGGATAGTAGAACATGGTCTAAAGTAGACTTTAGTCTTTGTGGAAACTTTTTTTTTCACTTAAAAGATAATTACAAATTCCTTAAGATGAGGAAGTAAATTATAAATGATTTATCTCCTCTTTCATAAAAACACTTGTCCTCTAAGTAGAAGCATTGTGAAAAGGTAGCTAAAACAGGGTTTTGAAAGGTAGCAAATTGAGCTAGGGGCAATTATATTTTTCACGTGGGTATTTCAGCACATATGTTTTGTATTAATTGCCGCAGTAAATTCTGTTAACCTGGCAAAGAACAAACATAGCATGTTGATGACATCAGACTTCCCAATCAGAAAGCTGCTTTAGTATCTTGCTTCCTTCACTATAACATGCAAAGGAAAAAATAAAATAAAATAAATGTTCTCTAACATGTTATCATTGATGTTCCCAACAAGTTACCCAACCACTCAAGCTATTGGAACATTTTCTATGAACAAAAGTGTTGGCTTAGCAACAATTTTTTGTCTCTTGCTTCTGCAGAGTTAGAATCAATCACTAATTTCCCTAGTTTTTAAGTTTTTATTCGTATTTGAGTTTGTGGAACTCTCTCAAATCGAGAAATGCAGACCTGCCTTGACTCTTGTTTAAAACAGAAATCTTGATTGATTACACAGTAAGCTCTCAGAGGAAATGGAACAAAGGGAGAAACCTAGGTCAATTTTATTGCTGATATGTCTAATCAATATAAAATAGTTTCATCTTAAATTTGTTATATAATCATTATGGCAAGGTTAGTTTGTCTTCTTTTAAATAATAGTTAAGAAAGAAACATGAATAAACTCCACAGGTCTTGTGAAGAGTAACACCTGCCCCCTAATTCTTACCCTCTGCCTCCCTGGATAAAAATATAAGGCTTTAAAATTAAATGTTTCCCAGTGATAAAAGTTCACTATTTCCAATCAATATTGAAATTAGAAATTTCCTATCTACTTCAGAGTGACTAAGGGAAATGGTAAACAGTTTCTCATATTTATTTCCTTATTTTCAAAACTAATTTGGCAATTAGTAAAAGTTTGTAAGTTTTAGGAGGATTTCTTTTATTGCTGTAATAGCTATCTTCACTTTCAGAAGTCAGGCTGAAAAGCTGAGTTGCTTTGCTTTTATGTGGATTATCTACAGAACCCTCTGGGTAAGTAGAACACCACTCAGAGTTTAAAGTCTACTTACAGAACTGTGTGTATGTCATAATGGTATTACCCCCTTACAACCTTACAAAACTGAACTTTTTACATTATGGGCAAAATTTTATAAAGTAATATATACCATTTGGAATAATGGTATAAAAATAGTTTTATATAAAAATAGTTTTCTAAGTTGCAAATCTCTGGTGAAAAAAAGTAAAAACAACCGTGTGTGTGTGTGTGTGTGTGTGTGTGTGTGTGTGTGTGTGTCTGATCTTGTTAATTTTTTCCAACTGGACACTCAATTAACTTATAAATATTCAAAGATGGCATAAAGCTAGAGTTATCTCCAAACTGAGTTTTCTTTTCAATATGTTAAAGATATTCATGGTAGATTTTGCATATTAACAGAATGTAAAGAAACTGAATGTTATAATCACATAAACTTTAAATAGAAATTAAATTGGTTTGCTATTTTTATTATGCAAATGTCATTGAATATAGCAATTACCAAATATTAAAAATGTTTAAATGTTCCCAAATAGAGGGAATGATATTTCTCTCTTTGTTTACTGTTACTATTTGGCTTGTCATAGATAAGTTGATACTTATTTACATTAGATAACTCAAAAATGATAAACTCGGATTTTAATATGGTGTTCCTGACATTTCTAATCTGAAATTATAATACTCTGGTAGTCTATATTGTGTGAAAAAAAGATTTTCTGTCATAGTTACATGCATTTTATCTGATTGGACATGTTAGATAAATCTATGCTGAAATTAATGTTTTTTTTGGGTAGAGCTGCTTTCCTTAAAACATTTGTTCATTGAATAAAGAAATATATTCTTACATTTGCTTATAAGTTATGTCCAAAATAATTCTAAATATTTGAATATCTTTGAAAAATCTATATAGAGTTGGAGAAGAAAAACTAAAAAGTATATAAAATTAGTGCTATACTTTTAAATTTCCCTTTTCAAAGGTGATCCTATGGAAAACTAATTAAGAATAATTTATTTGATGTTTGGCCCCAAATGTGGTAGATTTACTTCTCTAACCCTGGTAGTGAAAACCTCAGAACCCAAATTTTAATTTAAAAGGGAGAAATGCAAAGACTATTAGCATGAACCAAGAAAAACGTTTAGAAAAAAATGCACTCAATTTTCATATTATAATAATGTTTTATTTGTATGTGTTTATTTACCAACTCTGGCATACCTTAGTGTTGCTTACATACTGGATTTTGAAATAGAAGGTTATAGGAAATGGTAGAAGATAGCTTGAAGATAGCTTAAGAGGGATAGATGACCAAAAAATGAATACTTATATAAAAACCATGTTTTAAGATAGATAGGAAAATTATTAAAAATAAGATATAAATCATCAGAGAAGAGAGCAGTTAGCCTCCCCAAAACAGGTGCTGGGATATAGGGAAAAGTATGTAAAAGATACCCATTAATAATAACAATAATATATTAGTAATAGCAAGGGAAAAGAGATTAAATAAACATAATTTCATGTAGTGGGGATTATTATAACCCAGCTATTTTTAACTGAAGGTATCTAGAAAACTTTAAAAATAATTTTAATGAATGCATAAATATATAAAAAATTTTAAAAAACTTTGAAAGAATATTCAGAAACAGCTATCTTAAATAACATATATCTAAGCGTAAGGTAAATAATGTGTGAGTACATGCATGCACATGTGTGAATGTGAGTGTATTGGAAAGAAATTATTGAATATAAAAAAAAAAACCTATTTCCAAATAAAAAATTTTGTAAGTGCAACTCATAATGTTACTGCACTACCAAGGAAAAACACAGTGAAGTTTGTCTGAACTCTGCCTCCTCTAACTATCTTTTGTATCATTAATACTAAGAGTTTGATACTTTCCATTGACAACCTCCTCCTAGGATGAAAGGACAAGGGCTAGAGTTTTAAATTAAAGTACTAGGCATGTAGCACCTTATTTGATCTTTTGTGGGTGTTTATAAAGGTCCATAGTAATACCTTGAAGAGTTTGTTTGTATGTGTATACATCTATAAATGTAGACAACATGTGTGATGTAAGATGTAAAATACAGATATAGTTATCCTCCAGAATATGATAAAATCAAAACTATATACTGACTTTAATTTTCTAGATTTTAAACCAATTTATACATTCTGCAATGAACTTCTCTGGAAATAAAATAACTAGTTTTTTTATATAAAGATATCCAGAGAAGATTTTTAAATTGAAACATTTTTATCACTACCTTTTTGTTTTTTATGCTAAAATTTTGAACCCTCCTATTTAAGGGACTTCAAGTTATAAAACAAATAAGTCATGGGGATATATGTATAGCACTGGGAATACAGTCAATAATATTATAATAACTTTGTATGATAACAAGTAGTGACTAGATATCATAGAGATCATTTCTTAATGTATATAAATGTTGAATCACTATGATGTACACCTGAAACTGATGGGATACTGCATGCTAAATATACATCAATAAGAAAAAAATATATAACACTATATTAGAGTTGGTCTATAGGCCAGTCTGCCTATTCTATTCCATTTTCACAGTAATTTGTCAAAAATTGACAGAACATATAGCTATCATTTAGTACTTGAAGGTTGGTAATCAGAATATATACTAAGACATCTTAAATTTATGGTATTAAAGGCAAATGTGTATGTTAAAGTTTGAGCACCTGAATGATTTTTCATATAATTTTCTAATAGTATATTTTAATTTACCTTTTTTTTAATATGTCAAAAGTCTTTAAATTAAAAACATACAAGCCATTCTGTTATTTCTAGAACATTTTAAAGAGCAAAAATGTGTTGGAAGTGCATAATGCTTACAAAATCATTAATGTCTTACTTTTAGTAACTTTCACATTTTGGGAAACACATTTCATTTGTCTAAGTGATTCACAATACCACTTGGCAATGCACAGAAACAAAGAGACCTGTTATTCTAGGGACTGTTATGAAAGCTGAAGTTGTTAATGGACTAAAACTTCATTGAAAGTAGAACATTCCTAGCATTTATGTGAAAGGATTATTTCATTATAAGAAGACACTCCCTAGTGATATTTTGATGGCTATTTTATCCACAATAGTATTAATATCAGAGTGAACTTCAGATTTCTTTGATTTTTTTAAAAAAGAAAAATCAACACTTTGGAAACAGCACAGGTTTACATCTACTAATGGGCCCAGGTTTCTATTCAAATTTTAGTCTGTATTTGTTATTTTCTGGAACCACTCTAGTATTGAAAACCCAGACATTTTACTGTGTGACCGTGTTTTGATTCTAAGGTGTTATCCTTGTTGTTGGCAAAGATTGAGATGAGGCAGCTAATTAAAATTTGTCCTATATTTAGAACATGTATAAAAGTAAAGCTAAAATTATAGCTCAGGAGGTAAAGCTTCTAAGAAAGAGTAAGTTGATAGTATGTTTCCTTGCCCAGAAATCTACTTATATATTATAAATGAGTCATTAAAGTACCATGTGACAAAACAGATTTTTCACAGAAATGTTGAGCACACCAGAATTTTTTTCTTTAATTTTGACATATAATTTTAGTTGGTCATTTGAGAGAGAAATTATCATAAATTAAATATCCATGAAACAAAATGCCTGTTGAGTTAAATGTAACATGATTTACAGAAAATTTTATCTGCATACAAATGATGCAGGCATACCTCCTTTTATTGTGCTTCACAGATGTTGCATTTTTTTGGCAAGTGAAAGCAAGATCCACCAGCACAAATATTATCACTCACTTTATTGTGATACTTGCTTAATCGAGGTGGTCTGGAGCACATCCCACAATATCTCTGAGGTATGCCTGTAGTTGACTTCATTTATAGGCTAAAAACTTTTTTTGGTAATTTTTAGTCTATGAAATACAATATACAATGTTTTAATTATGTTTAGGTAGGAAAAAAAGTATAAACAGGAAGTCCATAGGAACAATTAAACTAAGAATATGTAATCACAGTAGATAAAAGTTATGTTGAAATATGTAAGCACACTAAAAAAGCTTTGACTTCTCTTAATATCTATATTGTATAAAGTAAAAATGAAAAGCAGAACTTTGGTGCAGTCTTGTTAGAAAATACATCTTGATTTCTAGATTCCATATTACAGTGAGTACATAGAGAATTACAATGATGAGAAGAAAATTGATTGCCTCTTGTATCATTTTTTTCTATTTGTGACATTTAAGTTTAACCTAGAAGCAGATTAACCCCCCCTGCTATCTGTAACCAAAAGCATTATCATAACAGAAAATGATGAAAATGATAAAGATAAATAATGTATAAGAAATGTGGTTTGGACAATTACAATGATGTATGAACAGGAAAGGACATGTCATTATTCTTTAGTAAAAGCAAGACACAATCAAACCATATTTTTTTTCCTGTGGTAGTGGTTTTGTGGTCATTTACAATTGGCTTTAAGACACTGTACAACTGAAAATTTTATAAGAAAAGAAATACTTATTATTGTAAGAGTAGCAACTTCAGCCATTAAACTCTACTGTTCATCTTGACATGATTGTTTGATACATTTTTATAACTTAATATTTTTCATAAAATACAACCTTAGCATTACCACAAAGCTTATTGATGTGTTACTAAATAATTTAAAAGATTTTTAACTTCAAGAAATTATGGCATTTAATTTTATTTTTATACCATCTTTAAAATTTTTATTTATTTTATTAAAAAAAAATATATATATATTTCTTGTTGATAGTTTAACAGATGTCTCCCATCATCCCCTCCTTCTTGTATGATAGCAGGCCCCCTTCTCACCACCTTTCCCCACCTCCTTAGGTCTTCACCCAACCTATTGGTCATATCCATGGGCATTTAATTAAAAAAAAATTAGCACTGTCTACATATTTACACCACTTTATTGGTAAGATATTTCAATCTCAGTCTTTCTAAGTGGACAAATAGTTACTATAAATCAGAACTTTGAAATAGTCTTGAAAAAAAAATCTATATGTGTTAATGATTGTCTAAGAGTGAGAACTTTAGCAGTTAATACCTAAAGTTTTTATTATGTCCTTATTAAAAGGCATATTAGTAACTGGGAACATCTGTTTCAATTATTTTAATGACTGTGTTCTTTAAGAAATATTATTGCATTTTTATTAGTAAGAAGGGAAAGTGGTATAAGTTCTTGGTATACATTATTAATAGTATGACATTGTTAATGTAAATAAGTGAAGGAGTGGACATTTGATTGTACCTCTCCATTATGAAGGAAGACAGAAAAGGAAGGGAAAACAAGATTCCTGGGAATCATGAATATACAATCCATCTAATTATGAAAAAAGACAGTAAAGATTGGTGGCAACAAGGTTTCTTCCTCTCCAGAAATACTTACAAACCATTTTGAGCCAATTTACTCTATATTTTGCTCGTCTTTCTCCACTCCATTCTACACCTTCTCATTCCCATCAGACACTACTCTTCCTTTTAACCAGTAAATCTCATGTTAGCACTCACCTGAAAAACAACTCAAGGAGTCTAAGTATTTCCTTATCATTTTCATTAATGCATCATAGAGCTATTCATACATATTTCCTATTTATAAGCAATAATACTAGATAAAATACAGTATGTGAAAGAAACCCAGATTCACATACATTCAGAATTTGGACAGTAATTTCCAAAAAATAAATTTTCGCAAAAGCACCTATTATATCTCAAGTGAAATAGATTTTAACATTTAAAAATGTGTCCAATTTATAGCAGTAATGTCATTTTTCATTTCTTTCAATGCATTCCCCATTAAAATACCAATAGCATATTTCATAGTCCTAGAAGGAACTCTCCAAAGATTCATCTGGAATAAAAACAGACCTCAAATAGCCACAGCAATCCTGAGAAAGAAGAATAAAGTAGGTGGGATCTCAATATCAGATTTCAAGCTATATTACAAAGCCACTGTTCTCAAAATAGCCTGGTACTGGCCTAAGAACAGACATATAGACCAATGGAATAGAATAGAAAATCCAGATCAACCGAAACCACTATGTTCAATTAATATTTGACAAAGGAGGCATGAACATATAATGGAGTCAAGACAGTCTCTTCAATAAATGGTGTTGGGAAAATTGGACAGATACATAAAAAAAAATGAAACTAGACCACCAATTTACACCATACACAAAAATAAACTCAAAATGATATAGAACTCAAACATAAGATGGGAAACCATAAAAATACTAGAGGATTCCACAGGCAGCAAAATCTCAGACATATGCCAAAGGAACTTCTTCACTAATACTGCTCCAAGGGCAATAGAAGCTAAAGAGAAAATAAACAAATGGGACTACATCAAAATAAAAAGTTTTTTCACAGCAAAAGAAATCATCAACAAAACAACAAGAAAGCCGACTGTATGGGAGAACATATTTGGAAATGTTATCACTGATAAAAGTTTAATCTCCAACATATGCAGGGAACTTATACAACTTAATAAAAGGAAGATAAGTGATCCAATAAAAAAATGGGCAACGGACTTAAACAGAATCTTTTCAAAAGAAGACAGAAGGAAGGCCAAGAGACACATAAAAACATGCTCAAAATCAATAATTATCCAAGAGATGTAAATCAAAATGACAATGTGATACCATCTCACACCTGTCAGAATGGCCATCATCAACAAATCAGCAAACGACAAATGTTGGCGAGGATTCGGAGAAAAAGGAACCCTCATCCACTGCTGGTGGGAATGCAGACTGGTGTAGCTACTGTGAAGTGTGGAGTTTCCTCAAAACAACAAAAGTGGAGCTCCTATTTGACCCAGTAATGCCACTCCTAGGAATATATCCTAAGAAATTAGGAACACCAATCAGAAAGGATATATGTACCCCTATGTTCATAGCAGCACAATTTACAATAGCTAAGATTTGGAAACAGCCTATATGACCATCAGCAGATGACTGGATCAGAAAACTATGGTGCATCTACATAATGGAACACTATGCTGTCATTAAAAAGAAGGAATTCTTACCATTTGCAGCAACCTGGATGGAACTGGAGAGCCTTATGCTTAGTGAAATAAGCCAGTCAATGAAGGAGAAGCACCACATGATCTCACTCATTTGTGGATAATAAAGAACATTGTAAACTGATGAACAAAAGGATTGATACAGAGGCAGTAAAGCATCAAAAAAGACTGTCAAATTATAGCAGGAAGATTAAGGAGAGGTGGGGTAGATAAGAGATCAATCAAAGGACTTGAATGCATGCATATAAGCATAACCAGTGAACACAGACACTGGGGAGTTTGGGTATGCCTGAGAGGAAGGTGGGGGCAATGGGGAGATATGTATACATGTAACACAATAAAAAAAATTAAATTAAATTAAATTTAAAAAGTTGTATGGGAAGGTTAGATTTAATCAGTGTATCCAGAGAAATCACTCACAACAGGAGGCCTTCAAATTTCATTAACATTCCTTTCTTTCTTTCTCAAATATGCTGCATTCGTACTGTAATGCAACAGATCACAGGAGACGAGAGGTTTTTATTCTTGAAAGTCACAATTTAGCAATAATCTACTTTAAAGTGACTAGAATTTTAGATTGTATTGCTCTCATTTTGCTAAAAACAAAAGGCACCTTGTAACCTCAAAATAGGTGCTCTTAAAAAAGTGTTTTGATGTTACTATTCTTTTCTATTAGGTCATATATACATTACTAATTATAAATACAATTCAAAAGCCCAATGAATTAATTTTACAAGAACACTGAATCTGTATAGCATGTTATAAAGTCAGTAGCATTAAATACATTTATATTATTTGACTAGAGGCCTGGTGCATGAATTCATGTACAGGTGGGGTTCAGCTGGTCTTCCCCGATGGGGGCCCATCAGGCCAGACCAGCAGGTGGGAGGGACATAAGAGGTTGGCCAGATGGCCCCACTCCCGATCAGGGTGAGTAGGGTCGATTGGGGCCAGGCTGGCTGGAAGGGGGCACTGGAGGTTGGGGGGAGGGTGATCAGGTTTCCAATTAGGCCTTTTGGCCACTGCAGTGCACATCATAGCAACTAGCCATTACAGTCATTATATCATTCTGGTATTCTCGTCATTTGGCTTTTATATATATAAATTATCATAGCAACATTGTGAGATAACCAGGGCAGATATAATTGTTTCATAGACACAGAATCAATATCATGAGTAATGCTGCTAATTGTTTTCCTCATTCATGCAAATAGACTGCAATAAAATTTTAATTTCTGAGTAAATTCAATACATTTAATTAATCTATTATATTTATTTTTAATCGATAATTTAATACAGTTCTCTTTGGTTTAATTTTTTATTCTCCTTTGAGTAGAAACCAAATGCTGATGTGATTAGTCCAGTCCTTCATCATTATAACCAAAAAACAAAACAAAACAAAAAAAAACAAGGATCTTTAGTTTTTTAGTTAGCAACCTTTATTCCAATGAATAATTTACTAAATTGAGAAGATATTCATATTAACTTTACCTGGGAAATTATTTTTTCTGATTACTAATGTTGAAATTAAATCATCCATTCATGGAATAACACATACTTATCACTAAGTACACGTTCAATTATATATAGACATTGAACCATTTAAAGCCTTAAAGACATTGCAAATATCTAATTACTAATCCTCATAAAATTCAGAAATCCACTAATAGCTGATAGTACCAACAAAAAACTAGGTATAGATCAGAATATGTGTTGGTGACTCACGAAGGTGTATTCTCATATTTACAAAAAAATGTTCTTACATTGATTAATCTGAAATATCTGTAACATTAATAGTCAGAGGTTTTAGAAATATTTTGAGAGATAATTTTAATGTAATTAAGTATACTATTAATTTTCAAATTGATATCCTGGGAAATAATTTCATTATGGAAATTACACTGTGTGATTCATGCAGTAACTATATTCTTCTCTTACCTAAATATAATTACTTACCAGTGGGATTAATTTATAGTAAGAAAAAACTTTAAAGAATTTAAGTATAATAGATTAATTTTATGTGTTTTTCTTTTACTACTCAAGTTTAGAGAATCTAATTTGAGAATTTTATCTCAATTTAACTTAATAATGAGAATTCCTTATATTTATTACTTAACCAGCTAACCAAATATCATCCTTTAAAAAGCAGTACTTGAAAATTTACAATTTTAATATTTATCAAATATATTATTTATTTTTCTTAACATTTTATAAGATAAATGTTTTTTTTGTAAAAACTAATTGGGATAATTAAAGAAAAGGTGCTGCTTTTCATACTTGGAGAAACACTATTTGTTAACACATCAACATGTGCATGCGTGTACTAACATTACATTTTGATTTGTGAATATATGGAACCCTTGAAAATGACTTTCTCCTATTGTAGTTATTTATTCACTTGTTCTGGTTCATGTTAATAATACATATATATTTTATGTAAATTTTCTTTACATCTTCCATCAGTCAACAGTGGGATTGCTTTCTAATTTAGAAGGATGCTGTAAAACCATAGTTTTCATTATTTAACAGATCAACAATAAAAGTGAGACCTTTGTTATTAATTAAACCTGAAATATCTTTTTATATATTAATTTCTAATTAATTACACATCAATATTCTCTGTGTTGAAAAAAACATTTGTCTTTTTTTTAAAGAATATATCCAAAATGCAACAAATTCATATTATACTTCATTGTTCATCAATATTAGACTTTTTAATAAGTTCTGAGTTAAAGTCATTAAAGCTTTTGGGGAATAATATCTTCTTTAAATAAGTAAAACTTTACACAGGCAATATTATAAAACATATTTTTGCTTTGGTTTCTCCTCATATTAGTTGCTAAGCATTTTGTTTGTTACACATAAGGAGAGCATTTATATGGTATTAAATAAGAGACATTACCACTAAGTTGATTGAAGTGTACACAATTAATGGTTGCAGTTTCAATTCCCTGTCAGGGTACACATGGAATCAAGTTATAGATTCCATCCCCGGTCAGAGCATATACAGGAAACAACACATTGATGTTTCTTTCTCTCTCTGTCAATAAAAATGTATCTTTGGTTAAGGATTAAAAAAAAAACCACACAATATAGAACATGTTTGCGATTGACCAGAGACAATATGAACATGCCATATTAAATATGCAAACAGAATACTAATTTACGGTGGAAGCATATTTAAAAAATTAATGTATATTGAAATCATATGTAAATTTATCACATTTTATGATCTTTAAAGTTATTTTGATTTCAGGTTAGCATTAATATTGTTTATAATGTTGTGTTTTAATTGCTTCCTCTTTAAATCTGTAATTATTCTATAAGAAGTCATTATAAATGTATTGAATATTAATCTATCTTGTAAACAGAGTTACAAAAACCACAGAAATGTCCAATCCCTTAATTTTTTCTGTGGTTGCTTTTCTTTTGTAATTCTCTTATAATTTTTATACATTAAAGGTCTCAAGAAAATGAAGAGTCTTGTGTTTTAAATATGTTATTATTTTCATATCGTCACCAATAGCACACATTAACTTGAAAAAGGCAAATATAAATTCATTCCTCTTAACAGTATTTGTGTATTTGTGTTTTCTTTTAGTCAATCTGCTGGATTCCAAAACAATTCAAGGGGAGCTGGGCTGGATCTCTAACCCATCACATGGGGTGAGTTCAGTAAACTATTGAGAAGGAACATGGTCCTATCCATTACCCCGCATAGAAAGCAGAAGGAACTATTGGCATGCTCTCTTAGGCAAACTCCTGGAATGCTGGTGACACATTTGTCAGTATTTTTAACACATGGACAAAGAGAGCCTAATATTTGTGCCCAGTAGAACTACTGAGAATTTTAAAGTATTTCTTTTCCTTCTGAATTTATCAATTGCCTGAATGTGTTGAATTTTAATTATTATTAGTATCAGGCAGATGATCTAGGTGTAACCATCTAATGTTTTGTGATGAGATTGGAATAAGAGAATTGAGAAGGCAGTCTAAGTTTTAAGCAATGTAGAAAATGTATGCCCTGGCCAGTGTCGCTCAGTGGTTGAGCATCAATCTATGAACCTGGAAGTGACGGTTCTATTCCTGATCAGGGCACTTGCCTGAGTTGTGGGCTTGATCCCCAGTGGGAGACATGCAGGAGGCAGCAGATCAATGATTCTCTCTCTCATTATTGATGTTTCTATATCTCTCTCCCTCTCCTTTCCTATCAGAAATAAACAAAAAGTATTTGGGAAAAAAAAAGAATGAAAATGTGTATGTACAGATAGTAGTCTCCAGAGCTGTAGCCATAAAATATACCTTGGTAATGCTCCAAGTAGTATAGGGTATATTAAACCTGTGGTGCCTTAATTTTTTTGTTTAAAATATTTGCAACTTGTCTAGTTCAATTTAAAGCTGGGTATTTTATTTAGAAAAAACCTGATGTGACTACTTTTAAACTTCTTAAAATATCTTTAATATTTTACCTGCAGATTACTTAGGTGTGTGACATTTTGGTGGCCTGAATATTTATAAAGAGCCTTTGTGTGAGAAAGTTTTCTTTTTTATTTTTCAGAAAAAAGGCATACATTTGAAAAATTCTTATTCCTACAAAATAGTGTAATAAATGACCACACATATCCTTTTTATTTTATTCCAATTATAGCCTATAGAAAATGCAAAGTGTTACTTTGAAATATTTGATAGGAACACATTTATTCATTCCATATTCTTCTATGCTGGTTCTCTTTTCTAAGAGGTTATACTTACTTCCACTTGATATTGGTGTTCAGTCTTTAGACTTTGGTACCTAAACATACTAATTTTTATGGTACTATCAACATTTTCACCAACGGATGTTTTATATCAAGGATACTTCATCTATCTGTCATCTTTGTATCTGCTTTTCTTCCTGGTACACCTTGACATTGACACAATGCCAAAACCTATCACTTAATCAGGTCATGGTTAGTTGCTTCGGAAGGGAAAGGATAAAGGAAGCCAGGATTTGGTTTTCCCATAGGTGTAAAAGGTTTCTACTAATCAGGATAAAAGCATATCCTGGGTTGTCATAAAGAGTGAACCAAAACTCAGGATTGAGCTGGAAAACTCATTTAAAAATGAATCATCCAAAAGTTAAAACTACATTTAATTTTTATTTTAGAACTTTGAGTTTATTACTCTTATCAGATAGCATACCATAGAAACCTGCTATTTAAGAGTCTACAAAAAGCTAAAACCACAGTGACATTTTACCAATAGATATTTATATGTGTATTTTTTTTAAACAACAAGAAATTAGCTTGTATAGCAAAGCCACAAATGGTCTACCTCCTGTTTTGTTTTGTTTTGTTTTAAGATGGTATAAAGAAAACAAACCAAATTTCTATATAGTGACATTTGGGGAAATGTATTCATTGCATGTTGTTAATCTCAGACTTCGTGATAAAACAAAGCTGGTGCTTCTACTTCCAGAGACATGTTGGGAGATGCAGTGCCTAGGATCTTGCCACACAAAGTGTGGTGCCAGCATTAGCTTTCAACATCAACGCCTCAGTGGTTCTTAGAAATTAAATTCTCAGGTCTCACTCCAGGCTTTCTGAGTCAGAATCTGCACTTTGACATGGTCCCCAGGTGATTCCTAAGCACATTAAATGTAAGAAACACTCCTCAGAGTAATTTACCTCTTGACTTTTTCCATCTCTCATCCAATTTCCTACCTCTCTCTGCCTAGGAACAGTTTTCAGTTTCTCCACTGGCTTACTGTTGCCTCACAGAGCAGAGCTCAGGCTCTTCATTGTCTTCCCGGTGGATGTTGCAGCTGTGTGTTCCCTCTTTCTGATGCAATAAATAGCCTAAAACAGCTGGCCAAGCTCTGCAAGCTTATCATTAAAATTTGCAAGGACAAGAAATGAACATTTCCTCAGCAGGTCATGATATTTATAATACATCAAACCTCAACGCTAAACACACACACACACACACACACGAAAGTCAAATAGTGTATTTTTTCTTTAAATTTTATTTCTATATTATGTTAACCACAATGTCCATTAGGAAATAAGTACTGTGGATTTAGAAAATGTTAGATGAGTATTCATTTCTTGTTGAGAAACTGATGATATTTTGAGTGAAAGCCTGGCACAGCCAATTTAGCTTTGGTATTTAACGTCTTTGCTTGTACAATTTTGTGCTTTTAGATTCAGTTAATTATTTTAATGCAAATTGGCATTTTCAATATGACAAATCTTGGTGAATTTTGAGTTTTCTTGTTTATAAGGAAAATAGAACAACTTGATATGTTGGCTGCAAACTTTTCCATTAAAAAGAAGACATGTAATAGCTGGAAACAACTTTAAAGTTTGTATAGTTTTAATTACTGAACCCTAATAAATATAGTACATCTACTATTTAAGTTAAAATATGAATGTAAACTTTAGAAGAAAAATTATAATAACGATCTCATGTCTTATTAAATCACTGAAAATCTGCTCTCTTTTTTCTTGTTCATCTTAGAACTGAAAGTTTGTTCCCTTCTACTAACCGCTACCTATTTCCTTCCACCCACTAAGCCCTGGCACTCGCTTTTCTATTATCTGTTTTTATAAGTGTGACTTTTTTTTTTAGGTTCCAGTAAAAGTGATACCATATAGTATTTGTCTTTCTGTATCTGGCTTATTTTCCTCAGAATAATGCCCTCAAAGTCCATCTATATTATCACAAACTAGAGGCTCCATGCATGAAATTTGTGCACAGAGGGAGGATTTCCTCAACTCACCTTGCACCCTCTCTAATTGGGGACCCCTTGTGGGATGTCTGACTGCCATTTTAGGCCTGATGCCAGGGATCAGGTCTAAACCAGCAGGCAGACATCCCTTTTACAATCTGGGACCACTGGCTCCTAACTGCTCACCTGCCTGCCTGCCTGTTTGCCCCTAACTGTTTCTGCCTGCCAGCTTGATCACCTATAACTGCCCTCTCCAGCAGGCCTGTGGTGGCCCCCAACTTCCCTCCTCTGCTGGCCAATTTGGTTCTGATTGGTTGATTCCTATGCCAGGGTCAAAAGCTTCACCTCCTAGGCAGCCATTGGCTCCCCACAGCACCCAGATTTGCTTCTTATTGGTCAGTTCCTATGCCAGTCAGCATCTGTAGGCCTATCTCTGGGCCTGATCAAAGAGGTGGGACTTAATAGCAGCCCCCACAGAGGCCAGAGAGAAAGAAAAGCCTGGATGCTGGTAAAGATCAGAAAGAAAGAGGGAGGGAAAGAGAGAGGTAAGTACACTGATCAACAGCTTCAACTGAGGCTACAGATCAGATCCTGACTCACTTTCTGGGTCTCAGCCACCTGAGCATTCAGTGTTAGGTTACCAGGCTGCAGTTGGACAACCCAGTGCTGACTTCTGGATGGTCTGCGTTTGGTTGCAGGCTCAGCCCCCAGAAGCCCCAGGCTTTAGGCTTGGTAAGCTCCCCCTTCTCCCCCCACCCTCCTCCTCCAATCACAGGCTCGGCCTCTCCAATGGCTGACTGGGAGTGACTTGGGTGCCGAAGAGATTCCATGGACCCAGGTATGTATGCAAATTAACCACCATTTTGTTAAGTTAATTTGCATACTCACTCTGATTGGCTGTCAGCATAGCTGAGGTAGGGTCAATTTACATGTTTCTCTATTATTAGCTAAGATAACAGGGAAAATGCCATTTTTATTTTTGTTTGTTTTAATTTAAGGTAATGAATCTGAATGTGATGAGGAGGTAAGGAGAGAAGGGGTTTTTATTTACACCTATGCGGAGATCTGCAGTGTCTATAGATATTGCTGGTTGTCACAAATAGGGAGGCGAGGCACTACTGGCTTCTGGTAGTCAAGGCCAGGGGTGCTGTAAACATCTTACACTTTACAGGCAGCCTCCCTAACAAAGAATGATCTTCTGTAAAATGACAGTGCCCAGGTTGAGAAGCCTTTAGGGGATCAATATTGGTACTCCATTAGAAGCTATAGACACTATAAACATCTGGGAGATTGCCAGCAACTTCATGTTCCAACCATACCTTTATCAGAAGCTCTAAATTCCAAATCTGTTGAAATTAATATTAAAAAATGATTCATTCTAAACATAAATCTTTCAAGGAATGATAATATCAACTGAGATTTATACAAATAATTAATATATTGGTGGTGGAATTGGCCAAAAATAGCTCATTCCTTTATATCCACCTGCTCCCTCAGAATTTTTGTTCTGTTTTTTCCCCAAAGACATTTTAATGCATAAAATCTTACAATTAACCTACATAATTTTCTTGGCGAGAGTATTTATATCTCTATTTTTAAGTGGTGCTTTGAAACTTAGGAGGAAATTTGGTAGGATGATATAATATTAGGTCTGGAACAAATTTTGAAGTACCTGGGAGGAAACTTAATAAAACTTTGGTTTTCTTGAAATGAATATCATGAAAATAATACTCAAATTTGTAAATTGAAATTATCAGGCATTCATAAATAGCAATTTATTTTTCAATCATAGTGTTTTATTTGAAATGAACTTTTTCTACCACTAAGTTTGTTCAATTTAGTAAAGCAGACATAGCAATTACATTCTTACTATGAATTATAATATTTAAATTCTGGACAGATTTTATTTAGTAATTTCAGTAAATAATTTAATAGTTTATATATTCTTTGATTTAGAAAATGAATAACACATATAAAAGCCCTTGTATTACAACCCAGAACAATATTTTACTTACACATGACTATTAGATATTTAAATAGATAGATAGGTAGGTAGGTAGATAGATTAGTTGATAATGTCAATCTACAAAATAAACATTCTTAGTCAACACATAATTACAGAGGAGGGAACAGAGGGAAATATAGGTACATAGTGTTTAACATGCTGATTACATAGAACAGAGGAATCATGAGCCTTGACTCAAAGGAACTCTCTTAAGGTCCAGCCAGCCAGGCTCAGTGGTTGAGATCATTGTTCGATTTCCAGTTCGGGCACATTCCTGGGTTTGCAGGCTACATACCAGTGTGGGACATACAGAAGGCAGTTGATCAGAGATACCCTCTCATCATTGAAATTTCTATCTCTCCTTCTCCCTTCCTCTCTGAAATCAATAAAAATATATTTTAAAAAAGAAACTCTCATGAGGAGAAGAAAATGAGGAGATGGTCAGGGGAGTGTAGAAAAAGCAACATCTGAAAATAATGATTCATGTATATTTGCAGCTCTTAGAAATAATTCTCAAGAATTAGCAATTGTGGAATTATTTTCTACCTTCCTCTTCTTTTATATCCTTTAGACTTTTTTTTCTCTAAAAGTTGTCCTTAGATATATTTTTGCAAATAGAGACCCTTTTGATTGCCCACCCAATATTTGTTCTCTGACTTTTCCTTGGGTATTTAGCAGCAATATTATCCTGGTTTTCACCCTCTCATGTTCTTCTGCCACTCTTTGGGTTGAATGTTGATTCATCTGAGAGTTAGTCATGATAAGCAGAGTCATTTTTACCAGAGACTAGTTTAGGCAAGAGTAAGTAAAAGAGTTTGTAAAGTCATTGAGACTGGAGGAGAATTCCCATGACTCTAGAGAAGGTTTACTCCTGATAAAAAGAGATGGGGAGTGGCTGAGTTCTTCCTGGCTCTGACTAGCCCTATGAAGGCCCAGTATCTGAGGCAAACTGCACTCTCTTTATGACTTGAAAGGTGGAGTTTATGAGCATTAGAGAAACCGACTTGGGACTCTGACATCTTAGAACCACTGAATCAAGTTAAAACAACAGCAGCAACAATTTTCCTTGTTTAAGCCACTCTTTTTAGTATCTCTCAGACTTTCAAAATGAGGGCATCCTGATAGAATACAATGTTTTATAACCAGGTTAAATATCTTAATTTCTAAATGGAGGCTATAGCAATGCATAATTGTATTCTACAAAGATATTTATATTTTCACATGCTGTCTTTTTTGTGTGCTTTAGCATAGATGATGCCAAAGTTAATAAGTAGAGTAGTGAAATAGAATAAGCACATTGTTTAAAATCAGGACATCTGAATGTGAATTCTGGCTCCACCATTTATTGCTGTCTGATCTGATGCAGGCCATTTAACCTCCACTAACATTTATCCTCACTTTTTAAAAAGGCATGACAGTAATTCTGATGTCACAGCACTTTAGAGTAAATGAGATTTGTTTGTATATCTATATTTCTACCCATAAATATATATACAAAGCATATATAGCTGATAATGCATGTGAAAGAACTATGCAAATGTGATTTCTTATTCTTAGACAAATGTTTTGATATTCTTCCATTCTAATCCAAGATATTTGGCAAAATTCACTGATATATCTTCTTAAATCACAGTATACACTTGATGCATTGAATTTGAACTGAAAAAAAAATTGATAATATTCCCTGCGGTGCCTGCAAGCACATCTTCTCTGTGTAGATACCAAACATTTCCTTTGATATCACATGGTGGTTGTTCCAATGAATCTGTGCAGACCAAGGTTTACATTTTAATTGAGTCAAACTGTGTTTTTTGGATAGTTAATTCATGTATTTAAATTTTTAGTAATGAGAATTTTCTCAAGATATTAATATTTCTCCTTTGTTGAGACCTGATTCTTTCCTATGTATGCTCCTGTTATTCCCAAACTAGCACATAACACCTGCAAAAGAATCTAGCTTGTTCTTTGTTGTGTCTCCATAGCTTAATGCAATTATTTCACTGATATTTGTCTCAGTCAGGAAAATGAAAGCTCTTTAAGGCCAATTCCTTTTTCATTCATCTCATTTTGAGTTCGTGGATTAGTTGCTCATACATTACAATTAACTGAATAAATGAATAATAAAAGCTTTCTAAAACAAGAATTGATAACTAGGTAACAATAATTTTGTATTAGTTAAAAAAAATTTGATCATTTCCAATTTGTTGTTTTAAATGGTATCTTTAAGTAATTTCACTCTCTTTTCAAGGGCATAAATTAAGTGAAATTTTAATATATACTATAAGTGTATAATATATGTATATGAACATACATTCTATACATACATAATATATGAGTATATGGCTATATTAAATATAGTATTATTATTTTTGTACCAGAAGAGAAATATTTGGTTCAATGCATTTAGTAAATACTGCCAAACTCTGACGTGGAAGTTAGCTGAAAAGAAAACAAGCTAGAGATAACTCTATATTGAAAATTATATTGATTTTTGTAAAAAGCCAGAATTTTGTAAATTAATTCAATTTAAAAATAGAAATCTTTAGAGTTAAATGAATGATAGAGATTAATGTAATTAACAAAAATACTATCTAAAATAAGTCTTTATTATTCTTCAGTATAGTGTAATTTATGTTCAATATTGAAATTGTTGCAATTTGTGAAGTCTGGATTATAAAAGTCTTATCTACTAGATTTCTAGCTTTCACTTTGTAAATGGTGTCTGCAATGCAGGAAGACTATTTTGGTAACTAGGTGTCAACAATAACCACCTGGGATTCAGCCTTTATGAATCACAGTCCAAATTCTGTTTCATATGCTGAATAGTCAGTACAAGAAAATCAAACTTTTGACATGAGATATGTGATTCTTGTCATTTGAATTTTTTCTGCCTAGAATGAGCAGTGCTACATATATTAAACATGTCACTTTCACCCATCGTGCTGACCTTTCAAGGAAGGATGTCTGATCAAATTAGAAAAACATGGCCAAGTTTTGCAGTATTCTTTAACATTTCCTTGAAAGAAAACGTATCCTAAAAGAATGAAATATGTTCATGAGTGAAAGAAATCATATTTAATTTAGAAAAATTAAAATCTTATATTGTATTTATTTTAGCAGAATTTTTCATCAGTGCTTTAAAACAAATAGAAACCATTTTCATGGCTGTTGTATATTTCTATGTGAATCCTCATGACTGCTTCAAACAGTGTTTATTTACATTTTGGGGTTTGGATTAGAATTTTTAAAATGACATCTAATGTACTTTGCTTCTTTTACTTTGATGTACAGCTTCTGGGATTTAAAGCAGAGGAAACAAAACATATTTGGATGGGTTTGTTTAATTCGGTTTTACTCATAAATTTGTTGATGCTACATGATCTTCACTTAACATGCAGTAACTATAAAGTTAAATAAATTCTAAGATATATTTAAATAATTTTATTTCTATTTTGAATGTTTAAATAGTACATATAAATTCACTGTGATTATTTATGATTTGGTTTTTGAAGTAACTTTAGAATTTTTTGAATCAAAGACAAACGTGTGCTGCTAGTGGTTTCTCATATTGATAGAATTTTAAAAACAAAACTTTTGAAAGCAAAATTTGTTACTTTGTGTAACTTTGAATAAGTGTACTTTTTGTTAAAAAAGGAATGGGAACCAAAACATAAAAGAAACCAAAATATAGATATGAAACTTTAAAAAAGAATGGCTTTCATACTCCTGTGCTAAAAATAGTACATACCTGTTTCCATATTGTTAAGAAATGACTACTTTCTTTAATATTTTAAAGAATGTATTTAGAATAAACACTGTTTCAAGCTTCCAAGTTTTCATTTGACTATAAGATATAAATGCAACATAATTATTCCAATGGAGAGGAGTTTCAAGTCTAACATTACATTAAGTGCAATTTTGATGGGAATTTGTCAAAATAATTATTTGCTCCAAAGATGTGCTCATTTATTTTCTCCTTTTAAAAATTTCATAAATTGGTGATTTTCACCCTTACTTTTATTATTCTCTGGTGGTTAATTTATTTAGAAAATATTTAAAAGAGGAAATTAAAAATTGCCTGTAAAAATATGGAGTGAAACACTTTTTAAATAAGTCCTATGTCCCAAATGATAGCCAATGGACCTGAAAACATTTGAAGGTTATATTTACAATAAAAACTACATGAGGTAGTTATTTGACCTTAATATTTTGCTGATTATCATCAGTTTGTCATTTTTTTCTGAGAATGATACTTTATTCAGGAGGTATTATATGAATATAAACTTATCAATGTAGTATGTTAAGATTTGGGAGTTGATAAAATAATTTATCCCTGTTTCATAAGATATAAGAAAAAAAATCAAGGGGAAAAATATACTTAATTTTCTGAATAGTCTAAGTTTAAAAGTTATTCTTATTCATTCGGTTTTTTTATTGAATTAATGTCACTGGGGTGACATTAATTAATAAGGATATATGTTTCAGTATATAATTCTATAATACATCATCTGTATATTGTATGGTGTTTACTATCCAAAGCAACTCTCCTTCCATCATCTTTCATTGCCCCTTTAGCCTCTTCTATTTCCCCATCCTCCTTCCCTCCGGCAATCACTGTATATAAATATCCATATATCAGAGTTAATGCACATATATATCAATTATTCATTTTTATTTTGTAAACAGTAGTTGCTGAAAATGAAAAATACTTAGTTTCCAACCAAAATCTATCCCATAAACCTGCTTCTCTATAGACCTTCCATGTAATTCTGATGCTGCTTAAGTGTGGGACTTACTGCACTAGAAAATCATTATATACTGAAATGAAGCCCACATTCCTTACAAAGGTATTTAGATGTTGCTTGATACATGCTGTATTTATTCCAATATCATAATTAATACTGAAACATGTATGATTCATGATTATTATAGGTCTGAATGTTTTCAAATTTAGCATTTTACAATAAACACACAGCAAAAGCAATCAGGTATTTTACCAAGAAATTCAAAGGGATCTATTCTTAGCAATTTGTAACTAGAATTTACAATCATCATGTTTTTCTCCTGCAACCTTGGAATTCAGTCTGAACTGAATGTAGTATCCTCAGTATTTGTCAGTACTGAAGACATTTATACACCTGCATCCATTACTCTTGATGGAAAGATGACATTAAAACAAAAAAAACTAGAAGCTGTGAGTTAAATGATAGGGACATTGGAATAAGGAATATAAACATTCCCCACCAAGGAGTTTCTAGAATATAAGGTTGTTTGAGAAATGACTATAAAGTGTTCCTAGAAAGTTATTGGGATCAACTTTGTGATAGATTTTATGTGCCGCACTAACGGTTTTGAACATCACTGAAAGGTGATAACTTAAGATGATTTTGGAGGATATTGTAATTGAAAACAGAGAGGAATCAGAGAAATCCTTTGGAAATCACTGAGAAAGTTCCCATGATAGGTTATAAGAAGGATCCACCCTCTATTCCTTTGCTTATATATCTTAGTGATTTGGCATAGGTTGAATTTTTACTGTTTTGCTAATACGCCAAGAAGAGAATATTCTAAAAAGTCAATTTTGAAAAAAATTAACATCTTTGATATAGTAAAGACATAAATTAGAGAGAAGCCAAATTTGGCCAATTACATTGTGAGAACTTTGGGAATGGGGGTTCAGTAGAAATGCAAATTAATAACCTGAGGAAACAAAAGAAAAAAAGGAAGGCAGAAGGTGATCTAACAGTCAAGTAATCTAATTTGCCTTCTGAATGACAATGCCAACCACTGTTCTTTGGGCCTGAGATTAAGAATAAAATAAATTTCAGGAAAAATGTAAATGACAACCTAGCTTTATGATATTAAATGACTATACAATGAACCCAGCAACCAGTAGATTTAGCCAATGCAGGAAGAAAGAGGATGCAATGTGAAGGTTTCAAATAAACTAACTCCCAGTCTACATATGGATACTTATTTTATGCCATGGGTATTAAGAAAGCTGGTAGCCATTAATTTTATGGATTTGCTTTAAAGTCTTCAATGGAATTTAAAGCTTATAAATGACATGAATCAATTTTGTAAACTGTCTTAGAACTATTTGTCACCCGTATCCTTAACATTGGATGGATGTGCTGGGTTGTAATTTTTTAAAGTAAAACAATGATATAATTTTGACTTAAATTTGTGTTTTCTACTGAGCATTGAAAAGATAGTAAATTAAAATGTGGTCATAACCCTTCCCCCCAAAAAAAAATAACTAGAATTTTATGAAAATTTTTATTGATAGAGCTGTCTCATTTTTCATTAAGAGCAGCACAATTTTATCTTATTTGCAGCAGTAGAATACATGAGAGTGAGTAATCAATTTTAGAGTCAGCAGAGACTTTAGAAGTCATCTAGAGCAATTCTTTAATTATGTAGAAAAGCAGTTGAAGCTGGAATGGGGGTTGAGTTTCAGTGAGTTGCCCAAGGTTATTAAACCTAAAAATCAATACAGAAGTTTTATAACAAAAATATTTGTGTTAAAATTTGCCTTAGTTATCATCCCTTTTAAAATAGATACTTTTTATTTTTTGAAATAAATGATCTAATTCAAAGAAAATTTGAGAAGTGACAAGGATTTTTGGGAGGACTTAGGGAAAGGACATTTTTTTAAGAAAGAAAAGTACATTGAAGTAGTATTAGTTTCCAGAATCTGTTGAGTTCTGAATAGTTTATGCAGCATAAAGGGCGATTGTAAAAATCTTCAATACATTGGAATTCATTTATCCTGCTGATTAATAACTGCTTGAATTTCTATTATGTTTTGGTCACTATTGCAGGCAGTAGACATGCAAACAATACCAATAGCTAATATTTCTAAAATGTGCTATGTTCTGTTCATAGTGCTTCCTATAGATCAACTCATTTAATTCTTACAGCAATCCTATGAAGTATTATTCTAGTTTTACAGAAGAAAGTAAGTATAAAGAATTTAAAATACTCAAACAAGATCATACACTCAGTAAGTGACAGAGATGAGAATGAACAACAGGCAGTCTGATTTTGTATATTATAAGCACTACCACTCCTCTATACTGCTTACTATTTGGTGAAAGAGACCAATCCATGGAGCATCGGACACTATACAATTATAATCATCAGTTAAGATAGACAGTAGGTACAATAATATCACATAAAGTGAGTGATCAAATTTAATATCAAGAGGTTATAAAGCTTTAAAAATAGGAATGCACCCAGTATACGGGGTTAGAGACAACATTCACAAAGCACAGACTAAGACAGCAGACAACCAGGTCATCTGAAGGCAGGGATGGGACTTTTGAAGTTAAAAAAGAGAGAATTATAGAGTGGATTATGAATAGCTTCATACACCATGCCAAGAGGTTGGGATTCTCTTAATGGAAAATTATTAAGCAGTATAAGAATTAGAAATTTTACTCAGTGACTTAGACAGGGGGTGCAAAGAGCATTAATATATTAAGGTCATCAAGAAAGAGATCTGGCAAGGCAGAGAAGGGAAGTGATAGATTCTGGGTAATTTACAGTGTTCTAAAAGAAATGGTATCAACTGGATATAGGCAGAAAGGAGATGGAGAAATGTTCATTTCTATGATATTATGTGTGATTGATGATGACTGATGTCTATCTTAGTTTTTCCTACATCAAAGTTTCTCAAATTTTAGAATACATCAGAATCAGCTGTAACTTGCCCTCTTGATAGCTACCTCTACAATTATGAATGCATGCTAATAGTGCTAGTCCAAGGATCACACTTTGAAAACAAATGTCCTGGGTCAATATTAAAAGGTTTACCTAAAAATTAATTTAAATAGTTTGATTTTAGGCCAAGACCGGTTTGGCTCAGTGGATAGAGTTTCAGCCTGTGGACTGAAGGGTCCCGGGTTCGATTCCGGTCAGGGGCATGTACCTTGCTTGAGGGCACATCTTCAGTGTGGGGTGTGCAGGAGGCTGTTGATCAATGTCTCTCTCTCATCGATGTTTCTGACTTTCTGTCCCTCTCCCTTCCTCTCTGTGAAAAATCAATAAAAAATATTTTTAAAAATACAGTTTGATTTTAGGAAAGTTTTATCATGTATTCCTAGTGTATATTTAACTTGTTTATCTATTATACTAGGAGCCCAGTGCACAGATTCATGCATGGATGGTGTCCTCAGCCTGGCTGGTGATTGGGGCTGATCAGGACCATCTTGCCCAGTCCCATGGGAGGTTGGCCAATGGGAGGTGGGGAAGGAATGCAGAAGGTTGGCTGGCCAGAGGGTGAAGGACCAAGGGAAGTTGGCCAGCCAGCTGGGGAAGGGACTGAGGGAGGTTGGCCAGCTGGGGGCGGGGGGAGCAGGAGGTTGGCTGATGGAGTGGGAGGGACCGAGGGAAGTTGGCTGTGGGAGTATTGAGTATCTGCCCCCTGGTGATCAGTGTGCATCATAGCAACTGGTTGACCCATCTTTTGGTTATTTGGTTGGTCAGTCGCTTAGGCTTTTATATATACATAGAAGTATAGATAGACACTGATCATTATATACTGAAAAAAAATGAGAAATTGAAAAGATCAAAACAAATATCAATAGCAGGAACCCATGCAACTTATTTTGGAGACCTCTAACTATAGATAATAGATGGTATTCTTTATTTTGTGACCAATGATGGTTTCTTGAATTTCAAATTTCATGTAACTTCCCTAAATGCATAAATACACCTTTGAGTGTATATTTATAACAGATAAACATCAGTGTTACTAAAATATTTACCAGGTACCAATTTAAGTTCTTAATTTTTTAATAATGTTTTTTTAATTGATTTTAGAGATAGGAAGGGAGAGGAATGGAGAGAGAGACATCACTGTGATAGAGAAACACTGATCAGTTGCCTTCCCCAGTCACCAAATTGGGGACTAAACCTACAACCTGGGCATGTGCCCTAACGTAGGAATCAAATCTACAACCTTTCAGTGTATGAGACCATCCTCCAATCTACTGAGCCACTGGCCAGCACTCAATTTAAGTTTAATTTGTGGTAAGATTTTTTCATACGATTAATTACCTACTTCATATCAAACAGTCAGAGTGCCAGAGTGATAAAGGTGGCCTTGAGCATCACATATATCTCTAGAACATTCATACATGTGACATTTAAATGTGGGATTTGCACCTCATAATTTTGAACAATTTCTAATACCTTTTCCTTTGTTAAATTCAGGACTAAACATTATGGGCAAAGACATGCTCTGTGTTTTAACTTCAGCAATAAGAGAAATTTTATTAAAAAACTATTATTATAAAGGGAATGGGACAATTGCTGATTCATAAAAGCACTACAGAAGTCAGTCCAGTTATCATATGTGAGCTGTATGCCACTGAAAATAATTTGTGTCTATTTGCCTACTCCAAAATCCATTATTTTTTCCCTCTAATAAGACTGACACTGTACCCTGATAGAATAATATATTTCCCAGCTTCTATCAAATCAGAATGTATCCATAGGGCAAAGTTTTGACCAATGTGATGTAAGCAGAGATGTGAGGCTTTTAAAAAGACGCTATTCAGGAAATCTGCCATTTGGGTGATGACTGACTTGTGATATCAGAAAGAGAGCCACAGACTAGGGTGGTATAAGAAAGAGTCAGGAGGAACCTGTGTCCCTGAGTATTTCAGTAAGCTGCCAAGGCAAATGTAAACTGCTTAGCCAGACCCTGTACATTAGTGAAGATTTTCTGGGCCCCATTACTACCAGTAAAATATAATTACTGATGAATACACCGGCCATATCCTATTTTAGAACAACATAAGTAGAGTATGGATATATGTATAAATTCTGTATATAAATATGCTATTAGAAAAAAATTAAAAATTAAAAAAATATATAAATTAAATATTGTTACACAAAATTAGCCAATTGATAGTCTGGGATATCCTGAAGCTTAAGAAATAAAATTTTTCCAAATTCCTTATTTTTAAGTGAAAATTTAGGTCACCTACTTTTCCCTTAAAAATAGTGAGGGGCCATTACAGAAAGCTGAAAGTGAGATTTTTGTTTTTAAGATCACATATATGAAAATATTTTCAAAGGCAATATTGTTTGAAAGGAATTTTTCATTTGAGAAAGACTTATATCCCAATTTGTTTCCATTATTTCATATGCATTCCTGGTTATTTTAATTCATTTTACTCTGGTTCACAAAAGTAATCATCATCATTGTGGTGTTCATCCATGTGTTCTCTGCTTTATTGATTACAATTCCAAATCCTTTCTCATTCAATGAATGAACAGAGGCAACGCAGCATATAGAGTAAGGCAAAGTAGGTTTATAGTTGTTCATATGGAAAATAATACAATAAGGAATAGTGCATAAATAAACTCTGTGGTTTGCATACACACAACTATAAACCTACTTTTGCCCCACCTTGTACATAAGTCACATATACATTAGAATTAACAAAATACTCTCAGTTGTCTACTTCTGGTAAATGTAAAACAATTTCCACATGCTGTTTCTTATTTTGCTTAAAGGATCTCAGAAACTACATAGAACCTCCTTCTCAACTCCAACTTCCTTTCACATATGGAATTTTTAACTTAGGGTCAGGACCATTCAAGATGTCTATGTGATTTTGCTCATCTGTTTTTATGAATAATTCTCAGGATATAAAATGTTCATGCTATTAAACATTTTAGAGATAACTAATAGAATATATACTTCATATATAAAAGTACTGGCATTTACATTTTTCTTCTTTCATTTGTTGTTTCAACCTTCAGAAACAAAATTATAAATTTCTAAAAAAATGTTTATATTTCCCATACAGTCAAATTATTTTTGCAGTATCAAAAAACAATACAGTACAAAGTGAAAACTATTTTTATGAATATATAAATACTTTTAACATAAAAGTGAATGTGAAAAAGCATTTGTTAGTATGTTTCTAGATAAAATAACAAATACAGATATATATAAAGTTTGAAAAGATTCATCATGAAATAGGGACTAAATTCCAGCATTTGAGATACCAATTTGCTGGGTAAATTAAAAAAGTCTATCTAGATTCTGTTTTTAGTATTTATCTGTAAAATTTTCTAATTATTTTATTGTATACTTTTATAATTATTATAAATATATTGGCATATATTTATAACCTATGATAGTTGAGTGAAGATAAAAATCTGAACAGAAGTTATTACAATAAAGTGTACTAAAATAAACATAGCTATAATAATCACTACACTGTATGTTAACTAACTGGTATGTATCAAATAAAAGCTACAAATGTTTAGATAATGATGATGTACATGATGAACTGGGTGATGAAGAAAAAAGGCCCTCAGTGATGGAAAATCAGGTTTGCCTTGAAGAACATGTATGAATCCTAGAGAAGAGAGACTGTTTCATATTCACTTCGCTGCTCATTTCTTTCACTCCTTTGTTTCATACCTTCTTGATAGACTTGCTGTTGCCTTTTCATCTCCATACTTCTCCAAAGTGCAGATTTATATATTCAACTTCCTCCTTAACATCTTCATCTCAAATTATACTCATTAAAATTGAATTTCCTCTTCTTTCCTTACCTCAGCCCCAAAACATATTTCCATAGTCTTCCTCAGCTCAGTTCACAGTCCCTTCCTCCTTCCAGGTGATCACGCCAAAGAGTGCAGTCAACTTGGACTCTTTTCTTCCACATTTCACTTAAAATGATGATAAATTTATTTGGCTTTCCTTTCAGAGTATTTCAAGAATATACCCACTTTTTACTACCTCCACTGTGGCCATCCTGGCCAGAACACTATGTCTTTTTTCCTGGATTATTATAAAAGTTGGGCTCCCTGCTTTTGCCCTGTCCCCTCACAATTACAGTCCACTTTGAACATACCATTAGAAGGGTCCTGTTAAACTGCCAAGTCTACTATATCACTCCTTTGTTTACAACCTTCCAATGGTTTCCCATTTCAGGGTAGAAGTCAGTCCTCAGAATTGCCTATGAGGCACAGCCTCTCTCTCTCTAGTGACATCAGTGTTCTTACTCTCTCCCCTTCCTCATGCTGCTGCTCCATCCTTGCTGGCCTCCACAATGAGCTTGAGCAGGGTCAGTGTGCTTTTTTTCTCTGGTGTCAGCACTTACTCTTTCTTCCCTCTTCCTGCAAAGGTAGCACATGTATGAGGCTCCCTTTGTCAAGCCCTTCATTTCTTTTCCCTTCAAATGCCAACCAGGAAGGCTTGCACTGCTCACTTTATTTTAAATTTCATTTCCTCCCTTGCCCAACACTTCCTAGGGCACCTTCTACTTTTACTATTTGCATAACACTTATCACCTTCTTACATTCTCTGTAGTGTATTTAATTTTTTTTCATAGTTAGGTGTGAGCAGGCAGGCAGGCAGTGGTGGCTAGGGGCAATCAGGCAGGTGGGCAGAAGTGGTTAGGGGTGATGAGTCAGGCAGGCAGAGGCAGTTAGGAGGGATCAGGCAAGCAGGCAAGTGGCTAGGAGCAATGAGGCAGGCAGGTAGGCAAGTGGTTAGGTGTCAGTAGTCCTGGATTGTGAGAAGGATGTCTGATTGCCAGTTTAGGTCCGATCCCTGGGATCAGACTTAAACTGGCAGTCGAACATCCCCAAGGGATCCCGGATTGCAAGAGGACACAGGCCTGGCTGAGGAAGCCCTCTTCCCCACTCCCATGCACATATTTTGTGTGCTGAGTCTCTAGTGTGTGTGTGTGTGCGCGCGCGCACTAGGGCCTGCTGCATGAACTTTGTGAAATAGGTGGGGGTCCTCAGCCCAGCCAGCCCCCACTCATAGACTGGGATCGCTCAGGGGATGTCCTACTGATGGGTGTCCATCGTCTGGCCTCCTTCTGCAGGAGGTGACTAGGCTGATCAGGGGAAGGTGTGAGCCCTATTACCCCGCTGCTGCAGCCACTGCCAGCCACCACAGCCACCAAGGTGTTTTCATCAACACCGTCTCCAATCCCTTCACCACGAAAAAATGACAACTTTCTTTAGGTATTTTCAAGATGTCTCTTTCATAGGATATGACATTTCTTTCTTTCTTTTTTTTGTTTGTTTTTTGTTTGTTTGTTTGTTTGTTTTTTGTTCTCACCTGAGGATATGCTTTGATTGATTTTTAGAGAATGTGGAAGGGAGAAGAAGAGACAGATAGAAACATCAATGTGAGAGGGACACTTTGATTGGTTGCCTCCTGCATGATTCCTGACCTGGGCTCTGGCCAGGGAGGAGTCTGTAACTTAAGGGCATGTCCTTGATCAGAATCGAACCCAGACCCTGTGGTCAGCAGGCCAAGGCATTATACACTGAGCCAAACCTGCTAAGGCAGGATATGACATTTCTTAGCCATCCAGCAGCAGACCTTTGTTTTTTCCTCCAGGAGTGTGGAAGAAAGATCCTAGATTGCCTTTTTGGATTCTTATTACCCAAGTTACCAAGAACACTGCAAGTGGTGGTTTATAGGAGCTTAGCCAATGAGGGGTCAGATAAGGTGTTTACACTTGAACTGGTTTGGCTTAGTGTATAGAGTGTCGGCCTGCAGACTGCAGGGTCCCAGTTTGATTCACATCAAGGGCATGTTACCTTGGTTGAGGGCACATCACCAGTGAGGAGTGTGTAGGAGGCAGCTGATCAATATTTCTCTCTCATCGACGTTTTTAACTATCCCTCTCCCCTTTGCTATGTAAAAAATCAATAAAATATATGTTTTAATAAAGGAAAGAAAAGGTGTTTCCTCTGTAGCTCATGTGCAAGGACCCTGTGTTATGTCCACTGGGCTAGGGGCATGTCCCTGCATTGTGAGTGCCGGACTGGCAGACGTGCAGCATGGCCCGGGTCACATGCCTCCCAGGCCAGCAGCCAGCCCAGATTGTTGTGGGCGCCGGCTGGGTGGCTTGCAGACCTGGACTGGGAGGTGTGCATACCCAAGTCACAAGGTAGCCATCGGGTCTGCACACTCCCCAGGCTGGCAGCCAGCCCTGTTGTGGGCGCCAGCCTCAGGGGCATCGACCTGGGCCGCCTTTTGGTGCCTACATGCAGGCCTACAGGCTAGGAGTGGCCTGGGTCCCAAGGATGTTCCCAGGACCCAGGCTACTCAGAGCCTGCATATGCAAATTAACCACCATTTTTGTTGGGTTAATTTGCATACTCACTCTGATTGGCTGGTGGGTGTAGTGGAGGGATAGTAAATTTGTGTTTCTCCTTTATTATAAAGACACACACACACACATACACACATACACACACACACAAACACCCACACTAGGATCCCAGAAGGCAAAATTGTGTGGCTCTGCCCACCCACCTGCTGCCCTGCCTTAACATCCAAACCTCTCCACACATAAATCCAGCATGCCTGGCCCATTCCTGAACCCTCTGGCCTTCTCTGGCCGCTTCAAGCCCCATCCTCAGTCCTTTGAGTCCTTCTCCACATGCCTTCCTGCTCCCACCCTGTCTCCAGAGCAATGCGATGGCTCTGCCTCATCATAGTTCCAGAGGAGAGCATGGAAGCCTCCTGCCTGGTATGCTGTGCTCCTTCCCCTGGCAGGTGAGCAGCGGGGTGCTCTGAGTGAGAGTCTTGGGTGGCAAAGGACTGGTGAGGGGGCATTATGAGCTCTCACCCTCGCCTTCCCCAGCCCAGAGTGGTCCCACCTCCTCTGGGCATCTTTCCACTTCCACCCTGCCTCCAGAGCAATGCTCCACCATGCACACACAGGCAACCTCCCATTACTGGTGTTATGCGTTATGGCATCCCGACCATTATCATATTAGTTCTTTGTTATTATTATGATATATATACACTAGAGGTCCAGCACATGGAATTCATGCACAGATACAGTCCCTAGGCCTGACCTGCAATCAGAGCCATCTTTCCTAGATGACTGCAGCTAGCCCCACCCCCCATTGCCACCCACCACAGGGCATGGCTCTGAAAAGTTGTCCGTTCCCACCAGCTTACTTGCCCTGTCCCACCATGGGTCGCCCTTGTGTGTGGGGCAAGCAGCAGGGCAGGGGCCTTGGCCACCAACCACCCCTGGTTTCCCGTTTGCCATAGGGTGATTGGAGCCTGCCTGCCAGGGAAAGGGACCAAGAGATGGTCAGTGCACCTCATAGTGACTAGTTTGGCGGTCATCCTGCTCATTCCACTGTTAGGGTGAATTTGCATATTACCCTTCTATTACATAGGATTTCATTTTTTCAAAAATAAATTAACTTCAAGTATTATAATACGCTTCTACAGATGAGCTAAAACAAAATGTTATACAAGAATTCAGATTAGATCACCTATTATAACAGTCCATGTTAATTTTTTTATTAATTGATATTTTTAAAAGGGAAAGAGTTAATACTTTTTCACAGTGCCAAAGTTTTACAGATATCATTTGGAAAAGAAAGATACAGCAACATACCTTCAGTTTTAGTGATGTTTTAACAGGTTTAAAGTTTTAAAAAATTTCACATACCTACTGTTGAGAACTGAATTACTTGAAGAGAGAAAATATGGCTTTAGTGATTTCCTTCTTGAGATCCCCCTTTCTCATCTTTGAAAACATCAAGTGGATTCATGGCTTATACAGTGTGCAGTTTAATGTAGTTCAGTGTTGGGAAGCAAGTCATGCTGCAGTGATAGGAGTAATTACAGCTGTCAGTACTTTCAACATGAGAAAACACCCTTGTTTCGACTTTACAAGAAACGTATTGTAAGTATCCCCCAAACAAAGAATAACAATCTTTGTGATGAACAGTGTGGTGATTGTTAAACTAGTCAACTTGGTCACTTGGAGGGATATATTTACTGGATGCTATTGAGAAGAAGATACAGTTTATATGCAAGTCCAAGAGTATTTTATGAATGAACAAATGGAAACATGAATACTGAATATCTTATCAAGATACAACAAATGGCAAGTAGACTTTTCAGGGTAGAAAAATGGTACCTAAAGAATTCTTAACTGCTTTCCTGTGAGTTTTGTTTTCTATGAAAGCACTCCCTTGGTATCTGGGTGTTCCTCACATCTGGTTTATTGGAATGTTAGAAATCCAGGACTTCCTTTTACTAAACAAGAAAGACATAAAGTTGGAAAAAGTTGAAAATGGATTATAAAATAAAGAGCAAATACTCTTATTTTTAACTGGTGTCCAGTAAGTAAAGTTTATATCTTAAGCAATTTGTTTCCCATGTAGTGCTTCCTCTCTCTCTCTCTCTTTCTCTCTCTGTAAGGGTGATTTGGTGTGCTTTTTGTAAAATTAGTCCAAAGTGCCTGTCTCACAGGTCTCAGAAACTGGCAGAAAATATAAGCTATTGTTTTTGATCCCACTGTGAGGTAAGATTTCAAGGTCAGTTTTTTTTATTGTCTTCTAAAGGCCTGATGCATGAAATTCCCACAAGAGTAGGCCTTCCTTTTCCCAGCTGTTGGCACCAGGTCCCTTTGGCATCTGGGACCAGGCTTCTGTCGCTGAGGGAGGCCACGCCCACGCGCTTCTGGCTACAGATCTGTGACCTGGGCCTCCCTCTGCAGGCAGTCACCACATCAAGGGCTGGGTCACCAACCAATTGCATCACACCTGCCTTGCCTGGCCTCGTGCCAGTGTGTGTCATAGCGTGGTCTCGCATGTTTGTCTGGATGGTCGTCCAGATGGATATTCTGCTGTTCAGCAGTTCAGTGGATTTGCATATTAACACTTTTATTATATAGGATTTTCTCCCCATCCCTTTAATTAATGAAAATCTTTGTTTCTTATCTTAGGCAAAAATAAGAATGCATTGAGTTGGCAAATTATCAAAACCAGCAAAAGCTAAAGATGATATTAAATACCAGACAGAGAGGCACATTCTTATTTAAAAAAAAAAGACTATAAGTGCTAAATAGATGTTTTACTGAGTACTTTTGCTAACATCACTTTTTTTTCTTCATATCCATGTATATCCACTACATGTTTTTTTTGTTTGTTTGTTTTTGTTTTTATATGTTTTGTTTTTGTCCCTGAACAAATTGTAAGAAAAGGCAACCAGATGCCTAGGACAGAAAACAGGACACCTCTCAGTGCCTGGATAAGTTTCAGAATTGACACAGCATCAGTGCACAAATGAAGTCAGATAATGTGGCAGAAACAACGTGTCTGGTTCTTAATGTATGGAGTGCAAAAGCTGAAGGAATAGAAGAAACTTTCATGAACATTTCTGGTCTACAGATATGTAGGACTGAAATTATGATGAAGTGAAGATTTCCACTGGATAGGAGCCAGGACACTAAGGCAGTGTGATCCAGTGTCCCAGTCTTGGCCAACTGAATTCCAACCATTTCTGATTAAACCATTTACTTCCAAGTTTCACTTCAGAAAAATTAAGAAAAAAAAAGTGAGATGCCTTCATTTAAAAACACACACAAAGCTACCCTATTTCTTAATGAAGCTTTCAATTCATTTCTAGGCTTGCTAAATTAAAACATTCTAGTTGACTTTTAATAACAGGCACCCTGCTTATACTTTAGCTGTTACCCATAACACCTGTAGTAAATTCCTATAGTGTTCTTTCACAAAACCAGAACTCTTACAAAATTGATGGAAAAGGAAGAGGAACAAGTTGCACAGAATATCACATTTCTTTTAGGTGTTTTTCCTGATTGCCTTTGGGTTCTGGAATTTGTACTTAAGTTCATGATTGTCTAACTAAGCATGCTGTTCTGAGCAGATGGCTGTTGTAAAAGGGTAATAATTGGGGGATATAGCCCAGGCTAGGGGGCCCCAGAAATAAGATGAAATCCCCTGGAAGCTGATGGTGTCCATATATTGAATTATCCTACAGGTGGTTAATTCTAGGAGTTGTCTCTACATGTCTGTGGAGATGCAGTAGTAAACAAAGAAACTAAACTTGTCCTTGGAAGAGGAGAAGATAGATAATAAACAATGTTAGCCATATATATGGTATATAGATGGTGACATACTATGTTGAGAAAAACAAAATTAAAGTAGTGCAGGAGATACAAGAATCAATGGGTAAGGTTGAAATTTTAAATAAGATTGACAGAAAAAGCCTGAGAAGGTGACATAATGTCGAAGATGATAATGTTTTTCTATCTACTTCAGATTAAAGAGCCTGCATATGTATATTTGTTTGTTTATCTATTTATTTACATATTTTCTTTGCAAATATTATTTTAATTCATATGGTAACCCTTGTAAGACATTCTATTATCATTTTATAGGTGAGAAAACTGAAGTATAATGAAGGTAAATACATTGCCCAAGGTCATACAACTAGCAAATAGTAGAGATAGGATTTAAACCTAAAGAACTTGGCTGTCTTAAACCATTTTTTAAGTGCTTCCTCAAAAAGTAGAAATGTCACTCTCTACTCTACCACTCCATTGAGCATTACCTTTAATGCTAATGATAAAGGGTATGTGTTTTCTAATTACAAGGACTCATCTCTCAGTTCTTGGGGTACACTTGTAAATTGGTAAGGTTTTTTTTTCTTACTATTACATAGAATTAAAAAAAAACATACTATTAATTTTTTGATATTTTATTTATTCAAGAAGTCTCAACTTTTTAAAACATAAATCTATGTATTATTTTAAAAAATAGAATCAAAATGGTAAAAAAGGTAAAATAAGTTTATATGATGCTACTTATCATATGTCCTTCTAGATATACAACAAACCAACTATATTAAATATTTTTGAGAAGTCCTGTTTTTTTGTGTTTTTTTTTTAAATATTTTTATTGATTTCAGAGAGGAAGGGAGAGAGATAGAAACATCAGTGATGAGAGAATCATTGATTTACTGCCTCCTGCACCACCCCTTAGTGGGCATTGAACCTGCAACCCAGGCATATGCCCTTGACTGGGATCAAACCTGGGACCCTTCAGTTCGCAGGCTGACACTCTATCCACTGAGCCAAACCAGGTCAGGCAAGAGAAGTCCTATTTTAAAGAGACACAATTTGTTTTTAATAAGACCATTGTTTATTTAACATCTTTTATAACAGGACTTTCTTCTTAGCAATAACTTTTAATGTTATGGAGGATGCCAATGTCCAAGGAAACAGTGTTTAATAATAATACCAAAAGAGGACTATTAGGTAAAGCTGTTTTTCAAGTTTGACACTAATTTTATCTCAAAAGAATAAAAATGTGGTAGGCCATTGCATATAAAAAGTATAAATGCACTTGATATTAATTTTCTTAAATAAAAAAATCTCTTACATATACAATGTGGAGAGGATAAAGGAAATAACTATATTTTTCTTGTTATTTGCTTAAATAATACATTTTTTTCTGGAAGGACATATAAATAATTATATCCATGTTTTAATGAGAGTGCATGCATACTCTATTTAATGACTTATTATATTTATGCATTTTGCACTCAAATGGCTGGCATATTGATCAAATGTTTCTAATTTCATGGATTCATTAAGCCAAATTTATCAAACATTTATTAATGTATTTTGTTTCGCTAAGATTTACTTCTAATGCCATTTCTGTAGCCCTGGAAGTGTCTCGGTTCTTGGAGATCCAAAGTGGATAAATATTTTTGTGGTCCTCAGTACTTTTACTGTAATGACATTTACCATTTTATTTATTATGTTAGAGTATACCAAGTACTCCATGTAATAAAACAGTAACTTCACCTGGTGAATTGTGAGATTTGGTGTGGAATATAAGCATGATTGCTAAAATGCAATTCTAATAATCAGATCAGATACTCATCTTATGAATGAGAGTTTTTAGTTGTAAGCATCAGATCTCCATTCAGGCTGATTTAGTGAGGAAAGGAATTTACTGAAAGGAACCTCAGCAACTGACAACTCAGCTAAAAAAGAAACAGGATCCAATTGGGAAGGTACAGAGAAGACCACAGCAGACATCATCAAAATCCATTTCCTCTGTCATCTGGACCTTCATTCACTCACAGCTATGGCTCCTGGAAACAGTAACAAGGCTGCTACTGGAACCTAGATGGCACTGCTGAGACTAATGTCACAAGAATACATTTTCCAAGGTCACTCCTGTTACCTAGATCTGGCCAGGAATATTCAGTGATATGAGCACTAGCTGCTAATTGGAGACAAGAAAATAAGTGGGAAGCATTTGGTGGTTGTGCATCCAAATAAATGGAAGTGTCTCAGTTCTTGGGGATCCAAAGTGGATAAATATTTTTGTGGTCCTCAGTATTTTTACTGTAATTATATTTACCATTTTATTTATTATGTTAGAGTATACCAAGTACTCCATGTAATAAAATAATAACTTCACCTGGTGAATTGTGAGATTTGATGTGGAGTATAAGCATAATTGCTAAGAAACCAAACCACCGACTTGGCTTATATAGTTTTTAAATACTTGTTTTTTTTCCTTCTCTCTCTCTCTTCCCTCCATCTCTTCCTCCCCTAATTTCCTTTTGTTGTATTTTGTTTAGCTCAGTGCATTCTTAATTTTTATAAATATTGACAAGTTTCCTTCTGAGATTGTACCAGTTTTCTCTCTGGCTACCCATCAAGCTATAAAGGCAATGGTTTCCCCTGCCCTTTGCCAATAGAAACTGGTATCAGGCTTATGGATCTTTAGTAATCCTTAATTTATCATAAATTTTATTCTTTTAAACTGTGCTTAAGACCCTTCTTATCCCATTGAGGTATTCATTTAAAATCACTAATAAAAGATTTATCCATTGTGGGAAATTAGTTAGATGAATACATAATTAACATCCCTGAAAGATTCATGAGACTAAAAGGGGATACTACTTATATTAAGATGGGAACAACATGTATAAAGTGAGACTGTCCTAGGCATAATAGTATATATGGAACCCTAGGAGTTATGCATTGCAGAAATGGAGAAAAATTAAGTAAATGAATGAACCTGCCGTGTCAGAGAAATTAGATCAGAAAAATAAACCAGAAAATTCATAAATAATATATAAATAATATATTTTAACCTACTTGAAATTTTATGCAGAACCAAACACAACAAACTGGGAAGGTGTATTTTTATGACTTGATTTCTCATTTTGTGCAGTGTGGCTTCCTTCAGTGTTGTTCTTACTCCTCTCTTGCCCAGAAACCACATGCCCAGCCACTGTCTCCTCTCCATTCCTGTGAGTAGGGTTTCCCTGGAAGCAGACTCTAAGGCATTTAGCATGCTGAGCATTTATTAAAGTAGCATACCTGTGGAAAGGAGAAGATGGTGACAAGAGTGAGATGCAGAACCTAAAGTGGTCCCTTAGAGTTACTTTGAATTAAGAGGAGATGGCCAGGGTTCTTTATGCCTGCATGCCAAGTCATTGGTTGTGGCATCCTGGGAGAGGCATGAGCCCTGGCCTGGCAGCTCTTGAAACAAAGGCAACCTTAGATGGAGCTGAAAGATGCTGGCTGCCTGCTGAGAGAACCCCAGCACCCAGAGTAAGTCCTTCCAGGAAGAGGTATCTAGGTGATGAGTTGCAGTGTCAACACCGTCACTCAAAAAAGATTATTTTCACCAAGTTACAAAGAATTAAGGCTTAGGTATACCAGGGATATTTAATTTATCCTAAGAACATAAATGAGCCAAATTAGAGTGGTTATATATTTGGAATCAAATAAACCTAAACTTGACTGCTGCCACTGCCTCTTATGCAATGTAACCTTCATTTTGGGCTACCACAAATTTAGTGGCATATTTTACATAGTTTAGCAAAATGAATATTAAGCATTCAACAAGGATGATTTGTGTTTTTTTAAAAGGATAATGACAAAAAAATGATAGTAATACATTGGTTATCTTTTCGTGTCAAGTATAATACTCTACCTTTTTTGGATGGAAAGTGGAGACAGAGAAAAGATAGAAAAGCTTTTCCAAAACCTCTGTTTTATATGACAGCTAATTTCATTAAGCTATTTCTCTTACCATATTATTCTATTCTATTCTATTCTAATCATAGTGTTATAATGCCACATGTATGTTTTATTCTTGTGATATAAGAGCTATATATAGAATCTCTGTGAGTTCCTTTACTCTCTAATGTGTGTGTGTGTGTGTGTGTGTGTGTGTGTGTATCTATCCCTCAGTATACACATGGATTTGTTCCAAAACCCTCATGAAAACCAAAATTCACAGATGTTCGAGTTCCTTATATATATTGAAATTTTATGCAGAACCAAACACAACAAACTAGGAAGGTGTATTTTAATATAATCCACATAATTCTCCTGTATACTTTAAATCATCTCTAAATTACTTATAATATCTAATATAATGTAAATGCTATGTAAATAATTGTTATACTATATTATTTAGGGAATAATGTCAAGAAAAAAAGTCTGTACATGTTCAGTACAGACACAACCATTGTCGATATAACTACATAATAACTGCATAAAAATGTATATTTTTAATAACTTTATAAAAAATATATGTTTTTGATCCAATGTTAGTGGAAGTTGAGGATGAAAAACCCAGGGATATGGAGGGACTACTGTTCATCTGTTGAAAGATGGAAATAAAACTCCAAATGCCTTAAATAAATACAGTTGTATGTATCTGAACTCCATTCTTGGGATTTGAGAGACTACCATTTTTTTGTGTTTCTGGCATGGGCTTTGTGACTCTACTACAGCTGTATGGCAGAGAATAAAATGCAACATTCCTGAAGAAATCAGAAACAATTGAGAGGATAATCTACAAGTTTCAATTCCAAGTGAATAATTAAGGAGGGAAGACACTCCAAAATCTATCCTAAAATGAAAAATTCTCTATTTGAGGTGAATAAAAGAATAATGAGATCTTGAGCATCAGACTGTGCCTGGGTTGAGGTATGGAAGTTAAGAGCATCAAAGCAGGGCAGAACATGATAACAAATGGTATCAAGGGAATGGAAACAACTCAAATTAATCCAATGATAATGTTGAATTGTTCAGACAGAGGTAGCATTTCAGACAGGAAGAGAAAAAAGTAATTGATCTAGAGATGCATGGACATGCCAGACGGCCTAGACAAAATCCAGCCTTAAAAAGCCAACTTTTATATTGCATACTTCATTGCTTGAATCAACTGGGAATTCCTTGTCAGGGGACATTTTCCAGAACTCATTTCATACATGATCCTTCCTAATTCTTGTCATCATAGCTTCTCCTGCCCACTGGTTCTGCTTCCACCCATAATCTCTCTTGAGTGACCCCATTAATTTTGCCTGACTTCCTCTGAGCTACCAAAAATTGTTCAGCACAAAATTCTATATGCCTTTATGATAACTTTATTCCCTGTTAATAAATTAAATAGGTGGAGAAAATTATCTCCAGATTATTCCAGGAAAGCTTGTGTTTTTCTTCCCTTTAGTTCTCCTAAGAGCATCAAATTAGTGCTAATAGATTGTGTGCTGGTATACCAGTGCCTGAGATCAACAAACAAAATAACTGTGGACTATATCTCAGAGATTAGATGAACATGGTTAATAGAAGGAATATACAGAAGATAAGCAGAATGCTTTAAATTGAATTTTATTTACACAAGAATACAAAGACCATTGTTCGTACTACTCAAAGAAAACACGTTAGAGTGAAACATTGCTGGTTTGGGGTTCTCATTTACTTATGCTTTCAAAAGGTACACGTTAGACACTTGACTTTTAAAGATTGCAGGGGCTTCTTATAATCTTTCTGTCACTTCTAATTCTAATCAGTAAAAAATTAGGAACATAAAAAAGATGAATACAGAAAACATTCTGTAAGTGATTCTGACTCCGTATCCTAAACCATCACATTTCGATCAATAGGAAAAGCCAATCTAGTATCCTTTCTAGCTACAATGGGAAAGCAGAGAACAAAGCAAAGAAACTTCATTTAAGAATAAGATAATTTGCCTATAAATTACCTAATCCTCAAAACATGATCTTCAAAAGTAAAACATCATAACATGCAACATCACCAATGTGTATTATCAACATATAAAATCTTCTTCAAAAATAATCATTTTTATAGAAAAATTTTATTAATAAATACAGCTAATGAAAACACATTTTTTATGGTAGGATTTTTTCCATCCCCGATGCTGCCACCATAATCCAGACCACCATATTTTAGCTATTCTCATGCATGTACTAAAAATGCCACTTCTCTTTCTGTTGCCTTTCCTCTTTAAAATCTCTTCTTGCTGTCAAAGTGATCTATTTAAAACACACATTTATCTTAATCCTCTGCTTAACTGTTAATGCTATTACTTAAAAAAAGAAGTCATTTTTATATTGTCCCTTTCTACTTTCTAGATACTTGCATAAACATGTTCTGATGGAAGAGCAAACATCAGCTCTTTTACACAACAAACAAAATCCTTCTCAAGAACTACTGAGCCTTGGGTGGTAGGGCTATCTGCTCTGGAACTTCATCTCTGCCAAACTATACTATGTCACAGTGGCTAACTTTTAAAGTCACAGAAGCACCAAATGCTTTCACTCTTTTAGGGCACTCATTCCTTTGTTTTCACTTTCCCAGAACACTTTTGTCTGGATTTTCAAATTTGGTTCACCTTGTGTTTTTAAGTACTACCATCTTCATTTTACAGAAGATGAAGTTGACAGCAGGGAGATTAAATAAGTTTCCCAAAGACTAATTACTAGCAGAGATGCAGAAGAATTAAAACCTTGGTGTTCTAACTTCCATTCTGGGTTCTTTACCAACAGCAGATTTCCATCTCATCACCCTGTAGGTCAAGTTCTAGGCTTAAGTGTCAGGTATCCCTGACCCACTGTCTAAACTGGGCTTAGCACCTAAAATTTTTCTTGCCTTATTTCTCCCTCATATAATTTATCACAATTTGCAATTATTTATGATGCTAATTTGTTCAGTTATTTTATTATTCACTGAATTGTAAGTTTGCTAAGAGCAATAACAAAATATACCCAGCACATGTACCCTCTTTTCAGCATAAATACAGGTGCATGAATTTTTACTTTAAGTAACTAAGGCATATGGGGAGGCCAGACAATTATTGGCTATGTCTATGACTCTTGAAATTACACAAAGTCATTTAAGGTATAATAACTGCTCTTTTCTGTTGTTCACTCTGATACCATCATAACAGCCATCTACAAGATTCTCTTTTTTGAAAAGTAAAACAAGGTCAATAATAAAAATATCAGAGCTCTTTAGATTGTTGAAGACAAAATAATTACCTTTTATCTCTAAGCTGTCTCCTTTTCTTTCCCAACTTAACCATTTTCCTTGATATGCTCTCCTTTTTTCCTTGTGCTTCTTGAAGCCATCTACTTGTTACAGGTTTCTAAAACAGTTTCATCAGAAATTTCAGATTCTCAAAATATTTTGGAATGAGATTCAGGAAGGTTCCAGATACAACTCATACTTTGAGTGAATTGACCTGACCTTAAGTGGATGATTCTTGGAGAGCATAATTTAACAAACAGCATAAAAACACAAGCACAGAAATCCAGCAAGTATGAAGTCTTATTAAAAAGAGGTGGAGTGGAGCCTTTACCTGACAAGTCAGAGCCAGAAAAAACATTCCTGCAAATTGGCCCATTTCTCCTCAAAATGTGTCTGAGTTGAAATGAAGCATCTTTTGTTTTACAGAAAGAAAATAACTCAAGAGAATGGCATTTTGGTGATATATATCTTGATGGGCTAAAAACTCAAGGGTTTAAAAAATAACAGGAAAGGTTAAAATTTAAGTAAAATTGGAGAAGTCAAGGGGAGATCATTTAAAATCTCACAATTGTTTTCTTTTTAATTAATATTTTTGTCTTTAAATAAGAAAACATATAACCACAACATACAGCATGAGTAGGGGAAAGGGAAGAAATGAGGAAGGATAATGGATGCATGTGACCAGAACATTCTCCCCATCTGGAGAAAAATTTTATCAGACAAAAATAAAATTAAAATATATTATTGTTGTTCTGAGTGTTACACTTACTGCATAAATGAAAATATTTGTTGTTATTAGAAATTCTGACATCAATGGTGAAGGGCACATATGTCTCAGTTCTGACTTTAAAGGAAGGTCAATGTCAAAGTGCATGTGGCTTTCCAATGACAAGCAGAATATCAAGGGTCCCTACCTTAAGAAAGTATAGTGATTGTCTGAAGACAAACTTGACACTATAGGGTAATATTTGCATGTTGCTAAAGCTCTTTCTAATGTTTTCAACAGGATAGAATTCCGAAAGCTAGGTCATAACCATATTTTGACTTCTATCCCCTTTCTTTATACCATTTATGAACATATTTGAACATGCAAAAGGCGGAAACAATACCGTCTGTACTAACTCCCATCTGTCATTTAACATATATATATTTTATAATATTTTGATGACATTTTATTTGAAGTATTCGAAATATCAGAAAGTCACTAGGAAGAAGGTTTGAGGTTGGCACTGGATAAAACGGCAACCTTGAACTAATTTTAAAGTTTGCAATTAGTAGAGATCACAGTGTGGCAAGTAAAAGTTTTAATGATAGACTGGCCCAGGCCTTGAGGTAAATTATGCATAATTATTCATAACTGCTATTTTTGGCTTGCCTGATTTGTCCTAGACCTCTGGCTGAGGAAACAATTTGAAATAATTAGTGTACTAGTGCACTGACAATGATGAATGTATTGAATACTTCTTGTGCCAAACATGGGTCTTGATAGGAAGCAGATAACTTTGGCAACTGTGGTATTTTGTTATTGAATGTCTGAAAGTAGAAAGTGTGTGGCTTTTGTGTGCATGTGTGTGTGTGTGTGTGTGTGTGTGTGGTGTTGTGTGTTTCATATGTTGTTTCTTAAGTCGTTCTCTAAAGATCCCAATCATTTAAAGAGACTATAATTAAAAACAAGCTAAAAAAAAACCCCAAAAATGAAAAAAGAACATTTTTTTTTGCTATAAAACTTGTTTATTTATACCTATTGTTTGTCCACTTAGTGTTCAAAGTTGAAACTATGGTAAATATAAACTAAATATAATTTTACAGTAATTAAGAAACTTTCTTTAAATTTTATGGGAAATCTTTCGGAGTTTAGTATATTAGGTAACTGTACTTAAGTAAAAAGTGTACTGAGAATGAACTGAATGTATTTCTTTTTGAAGTAGGGATTTTAAATAATGCATATGAATACTTAGCAATTTTTTTCTTTACAATTATTTTAAAAAGTAAAAACAAAATGCATATTAAGTGTATGCTGAGTTACTATTGTTAGGTAAAGAAACCTTATCTCTTTATAATATATATATAAAATAATTTTCAATAACTGTAATGAATACATTTGCTGAAATCTAAATGTTGAGTAATTTTTGTGTATCATCAGAAGATAAAATTAGAAGAAAAATTAAAAAAAGGAGTCTCAGATATTTTTAATTAATTGTCCATAAATTATATAAAGCTTTTTCTTAATGAAGAAAATACTCAGAAACACATATATTCACATTTTTCAGTAGAAAAACACCAATTGTCTCCATGTGGAAACAACAATTACCTCTTAGATACAGGTTTAGACAAAGAGCCAGACAATCCTTGTTTAGGTGAAAAAGCATCAGCCCACTTAAGTCATCTGAATGCAAAATTAGGTTTCCTTCTTCTAAAACCATAAAGTAACTTAGAAGTATAAAAAGACAGAATTCCCAGACAAAACTTTGAAATATATACCAGTTGAAATTTTATCTCCCTGCTAATAGTAAATGTTATTTTCTCTATTATAAAATAGTTTTTTAAGATACTCAAATCTACAGTAAAAATTGCATATTTTTTCCTGATATATACATTTTTAGGTAGAAAATATGTCTTTAATTTAGTACATATTAGGTAAATTACTTGCATATTAGCTTTGCTTCTGAAATGTTATGTTTACTCCAATTATTATATCTTTTATTACTTTTAACCTTGACAACCTTCTTTACAGGATCTTGTCTTTTACATATGGGATAAACTACAATCTTAAGTAATCTGAAAAGAAAATTATATACTAAATAGCTGATTGTTATATATAATGAAACAATTATTTTATGTAATCTTACCCCAAATGAAAAGGAAAAGTAATCATATGTGACCATACAGTTTTTTTCAATATGTGTATTATTAGATATCATATATGTCAGATGCTGTGTCCCGGAACTTGAAAATGTTATTTCTGTAAGGCCGTCATAAAAGAGGTCTCTCTCAAATTAGTTCTTTTGCCATTTTAATCTTTGGTTTAAAACCCAAATGTTACATAGCTTCAGTTTTACTGAGATATAAAAACCACTTCGTAGCCTTAATTTAGATTCACATTAATAGAAATTGGTGGTGATAGAAAAGAGACAAATGAGTGATTTTGAAAGTCAACAGACTCAAATATTGAGATCTGTAGTCTCACCAAGTAAAATTCAATCATTAAAGTAAAATCACTGAAGTTTAAACATGGAGATACTGGGCTTACTTTGTTTTATTTTTCTCAGAAAGCATTTATTACTTTGAATTATACTGTATCCAAACCTTCAAGGGCATCTTATTTTGGTTCCCTATCTTGACAGGAATGGAACAGCAATGCTCTGGCAGTGAATACACACAATATAGGTGTAAATGGGTGTCCAAGGAATGGATGGAACACTAACTGGGGTTTCTAAGGTTTGTTCTGTGTCCCCTGTGACAACTCCCTACTGAAAACAGAGCATGAGGATAGACAGTGAGATTCAAGCATAGGCAAAGTAAATTCCAAATTTGAATTATAATAATAGGTATATTTTAAATAATATATGAATGCACACTTCTGTCATTTTGGTTAATATTACCTTGCATTAGGTTCAGTAGTTGCCTATTCCTATCAGGTCATTAAAATAAAAGTAATTTACAGCATAAAAAGCACTTCTTATAGCCATGTTTTAGGAATTATATTCTTATACTTTCGCTTGGCTGCATGAGAGAAGAAAAACTTTTAATAGATTTGATCCTAAAGAGAGAGGTTCTGTTTAGCATCAGCTAGCTCATGGGCACAATATTTGCAGGTTGGTAAAAATTTGCCTCGGCACTACTTGTAGCAGAATTTGATGCTACAAATTTATGAGTGCTGTTTCAAAAGCTATAAAAAGAAGAGAGCGTTTACCCAGCAAAATAAAGTGAAATGTTGTACAAGAGGTTTATCTACTTCTGCTAAGTTCCTTATGTCAGAATTTAAAACAAGCACATCATATTTTTTGCATGCTTCTTCTCACTGGAAGCCAGGCAGATTCATTTTCATGGCAGCAGCCGAATGTTGAAATCTATGGGAGTAGTAATTTTTCAAATTGACTGAATAACTAATCAGTGCTAAAGAAAGAGTTGCTGTCTTTCTTTAAGGCAGAAGCAATGAATTCTAACAAACAATGTAGCAGGTGGTGCATAGGATAGTGTTTTTGTTTTTTTTCTTATAACACAAATTGGTATTTCATTTTGAGGCTTATGTTGAATGACTGGTGGAACATAATAGTACAAACTGCATGTCCCATTTGTTTGAGTCTAAGAAAATGACAGATGATAAAATAACGGGGAATAAAACATCTTTTACACTTTATTTGTTACTGTTCACTAATTTCTTCATTGCTGCAGGGTACAATGTCAGGCAGGACCTATTTCCACAATGTCATATTTTTTTTTCTTGGGATATGATTTTTCACAATCCTAAAAAAAAAATACGTTTGTTCTCAGAGCAGATGTTCAAAGCTCTACCTGGAGTGCTATGGAAACCTAAGGGAGGCACTTGAGAGAAGCCATACATAACCACAAATGGTCCAGAGCTGGAGTAAAAACTAGTTTGAATCAGGAGCCTCAAGGAAATGTGCATATCATTGCTAACACTTCCCTGGGGCATTCTGTGTGAATCTGCCTGTAATCTTTCCATAGACAGAAGCCCTCTGTTTGAGTGGAAGGCATTTTAAATCAGTTCTCTGTGAGATAGATTGCAATTTCTCCTGTTTGCTTTGTGTTTTTTTCATCTTCCCTAAACAACCGCCCCTACCTCTCCCACCATTTCCTTTTAGCTTGGAGCCATCAATTCATGTATTTAAATGTCCTGGAAACTAAAAGTGATCTAGAAAGTTATTAGCATATAGTTATACATGCTAATGGCCTGACACCAAGGATGGACTTTTTCTTTTATGGGTGCTGTGGACATTATGAGTTTAAATGGGGGGAAATCTTCCCCATTCAGAGTGTGGTCCTGGCCCTTCATTCACATGTCAGGAGCCCATTGTGTGTTTTAGTGGCAACAGCCTGCCATTGAGAGCTGGGAGGAAGGCCGCTGGGATAGTGGAAACACTGGCCTTAGCAGCCAGGTGGTGGCCAACTGGCCAGTAACTGACAGACAATTTAACCTAACGAGGCTGTACCGTCAGGCTTGGGCTACAAAAGGCCCACATGTGTCCTTAGCAAGCTTCATTAGCTCTTTTGGCAAGGGCTGTACTCTTCTGACATATTAATTAGTTGCATTGCTTTCTCTTTCTCCAGTATAACTTTTCTATTGGTTCAAGATGATCCATTGGAAGCATTTAGAATAATATGTATGCAAAATATCTGTAGCAGGAATAAGATATTTTCTGTCACTGGATTGATTTTATATGAAATAATAATGATAAAACAAAAAGAGTGACCATTCATATTTCACCCAGAAAGGTGGTCTATTTTATATTGTTAATAAAGATAGGACATCAATTACTATGTAATTATGTGCTGTGATAGGTATAAAATTGTCTTCTGTCTTTGTACTGAAAACAAAGGAAAATACTATAAAACAATGATTTGAGGTATTTTAGGTCATTTTAATGACCAGAATTAACCTGACCTTGGGTTATAAATTGATTCAGGGTTTTGAATAATTTTCATAAATTAAAAAAGAAATGTTAATGAAGGCAAGCTAATATAAATGTTTTTAAAATTATTAAAGTACAGAGCTTTCAGAATACATTAAATGTTTCATATGTATATAGATAGATATAAATATACTTGTAACTATATTCACTGATAAAGAGTGATATAATTTTTGAATGTAGTCTTTTCAATTTTATATTTAATAATCAAGTGCTATATTATATGAACTATGATTATATATGCATCAATATTAAATTTAATGATGGATGAAGATAATTTGTATTTGTTGTTCATTTTTCTTATAGAACATTTTTGGCATAGTTATTCTATAGATGCAAATTAATTAAGAAAAGTCTAAAGGCCAAAAATGAATTTTCTATATCTTCTCTTGCTAAGCAATAAATCTCCAATGATATAATACTTTAAACTTCTCACAGCAGATTAGTCACCTGTCAAGTCTACTAAGTGTAAATTCAGTCTTATTTGGTCATTGTACATTTTTTAATTTCTTTTCCAACTTAAGCAGTTTTATTTTATAACCAATACAATATTCCAAAGGGGGGAAAACACTATATAGGAACAAGTACAACGTGCTATTTTTGTACTTATTGTTAAGTTATAAGTTTTTGTTTTAAATATATTTTATTGATTTTTTACAGAGAGGAAGGGAGAGGGATAGAGTTAGAAATATCGATGAGAGAGACATTGATCAGCCGCCTTCTGCACGCCCCATACTGGGGATGTGCCCGCAACCAGGGTACATGCCCTTGACCGGAATCCAACCTGGGACCTTTCAGTCCGCAGGCCGATGCTCTATCCACTGAGCAAAACCAGTTTCGGCAAGTTATAAGTTTTTATTAGCTGTGTAAGATCAACCCTGAAAGTAAACATTGTCATCCTTTTAAGCTGCATGGCTAGAGAGAAAAGCTGTGTTCAAACTCAATAATCAGCACTACCCCTGCTTATTTTTCCTTCAGCCTATGTATCTTGTTCCCAGAAATAGTTTGTTAATGACTTTCATCTAGACTGACTCTAAAATACTGTAAGTAGAGCAAATCTAATACCCAGGGCCTTAACAGTGGGAGCATATTACACAGGTCCATATCTGAGTCCTGATTCTTTTCCACATGTACCTGTGTTACCCTGGGGAACTTGCTAAGCCTCTCTGAGCCTCAGCTTACTTGCCTAGAAAGCAGTCAGACCTAACTAGGGAGGTGACATGAGTTATAGTAGCTCTTATTATTATTTCATAATAAAATTCTGGAAAACCATGGCATTTGCTATTAAAATATATGCATATCCTCAGAAATCATTGAGATTTAAACCCATATTTGTTAGTTTTAAATCATATAAAATAAAATAATATCAGAATTTAAGAGAAAAAAAAGATTCCTTAGCCCAGCTGGCATGGCTCAGTAGTTGAGCATCAACCTATGAACATGAAGGTCATTGTCCAGTTCCAGTTGGGTCACAGGCCTTGGTTGTAGTCTCTATCCCTAATGTGGGGCCTACCAGAGGCAGCCAATCAATGATTCTCTTTCATCATTGATGTTTCTATCTCTCTTTTCCTCTCCTTTCCTCTCTGAAATCAATTAAAAAAAAACTTTAAAAAATGATTCCTTAGACACTGACTCTTGTTTTTCTAAACAATATTCAATAAAACATAGATTAACTTTAAGATACTGGTAGTAAGCACTGGCAGTCTGGTGGCATCCTTCACACTTGTGTATTTTGGGTGTATGCTTTGAGGAAACAGAACTGAAGCTGGAGGTAGAAGCAAGAAAAAATTATCCAGCTATTACCAAGAACAAACCGGAAATAATAATACTATGTAAGAAAATGATTCACAGAAATGAGTTATAATTGTTTTAATTTTCATTAATCTTTACATTTGATAAGTGTTCATAATTATGTGAATTATGTGTTAGTGAAAGTTCCTTAAATATCATGGAGGCTCAGTTAGATTTCTATGGCACCAGTGCTCAGTTATCTTATCCTTGGCTCTAGGTATTCCCATGGCAATAAGGTAAAGATAACAATGCCTGTCTTTAGAGTGTGTGAGTCTTCTTCATAATCAGAAAGAAATATGAAGAGAGCTGATCAATATATGGGCATGATCATAATGAATATTTTATTATTGATTTTAATAGGAATATACAATTCTTTTCAGTTATATATAATGAACTTATCTGAATTGTGTCTTGGTTGGTCTTCTTAATCCATTTCTTTAAAAAATATATTTTTATTGATTTCAGAGAGAAAAAGGGAGAGGAAGAGAGAGATAGAAACATAAATGATGAGAGAAAATAATTGATGGGCTGCCTCCTGCATACACCCTACTGGGGATAGAGCTGGCAAACCAAGAATGTGCCTTGACTGACTGGGAATCACAACTAGACCTCCCGGTTCATGGGTCATTGCTCACCCACTGAACCACACTGGCTGAGGGTTTAATGTATTTTTAAACAGCATGTGCACTTACATGATTTGTATATTAATTCAGAGAGTGAAATTATGGAAAGACTGATTGAAGAGAGTATATTTTTTATTGTATTCTAGCAAGTCTGTCATTTTTTCTCTAGGAATTCCTATCTTGAATGTAAATCATAATTTATTATTACCCATAATTTTCAAATAATAAGCTAGAGCCAACAGTCTTGGAAACACACATCTTGATGAAAAGTTATTCTTCCTTTTTTTTTCTAAGCATCAGGTGAAATTATGAAACAAATATCAGAGTATGATACTTATGAAACTTATAATAGTTTATTAAAGCAGGAAATTTGGAAAGAATGTACATTAGTCAATCAATTCAGTGTCAAAATTATAAGATTTTTCTAGTTCTGTGTTTAAAAATATCAAATCAAGCTTTGTCAATTTGACAACAGCATTTAAAAAAACAAAATAAAACATGACAGCATTTTGTGATAGTTTTGTTTGTCTCAATTGCACTGGGTGTATATAATAAAAACATGCTCTGGCACTGCATAATTCATTTTTAATTAAACCAAGCTTTGAGAATCTGATGACAGTAAGTTTTGTAAGGGGGGGAAAAACTGATGGCATTTTTTTATTTGACCCTGAACCTTTCACCTGAAGAAATAAACAAGAGTTGGTTGTATTTGGCAGTAGAATGTTGACTTTGAAAATACAACCTTTTCATTTGATGTGATATAAAATAATGCTTAAACAAATTGGGTCACAAGTACCAGACTTGATAATTTAAAATGTTGTAAAAATGATTGGTGTTTACAAGTACATTTTGCTCCAGGAAAACTTGGCACCACTTTAACTTGGAAAAGTGTCAATATTTTATGATATATTTTATACCAGCTATGCTCATATTACAAGATCCATTCCAAGTACATGCTCTAGACAACTGTAAACTATTCATCTAAAGTTGTGATTTACAGGTACAGTGCAGTTGCTGGTCATTTATGAAAGTTCATCATTTTTAAAACTAAAACACAGGATAGACAAATATGTATATTTTAAAAATGTTTTGAATAATTAACTTTTTGGGATTTTTGAATATTCCCGCCAGGGTGATTCCGTGGTTGGGTGTCTACCTCTGAACCAGGAGGTCACAGTTCAATTCCTGGTCAGGGCATATACCCAGTTGCAGGCTCCAACCCCAATAGGAGCCATGCAGGAGGCAGTCCATCAGTGATTATCATCATTGATGTTTCTATCTCTCTCTCCCTCTTCCTTCCTCTCTGAAATCAATAAAAATAAAGCAATAAGATTTTTGGAATAAATTGGTAAAATTTTATTTTCTCCTATTAGATTTTTAAAATAACTATTGCTAAATATTAGTTTGCATAATTTCATTTTAAATATTTTATTCCCACAAGGGAATAAAATTCCCAAATATTTTATAATATTTTTATTTAAAGAAAATTTGTCATAAAAAAATTTCCTTTTAGTTCCAGAACCATGCCTGTGATTCCTTCCTGATTATCTTATATTCTGAAATTCCTGATGTAAAAAAAGGGAAGAGAAAAAAGATAAGGAAGAGAGGAAGGAAAGGAGGAAGAGGAGGACACAAGACCATCATCCTGCTCTCTAGAATTTGATTTATCTTTCTGATTAGATTTACTTTGTGTTTTTTTTAAACTCTTTTGTTTATGTATTCATTTGTTTAATTCTGTCTTTAGTGAAACTATCTTTTTATTTTATGTGCAAGTTTCATATTCGTTTTTAGAGATAATTTTGACATTCTAATGCAAAAACTAAGTCTCCTAGCATTTTCTCAACCTATTTCTGTGTTAGTGATGCAAATATCAATACATTCCCATTAGTGACTATAAGTAGCGTAGCACAGTTGAAAAATTATGTTTGTTCTTTCTAGCCAAAACCTTGACTTGTACATAACTTTTTCATTTACTACTTATTCTTGTCCTAGTCATTTAAGATTTTTAACTCTGAGTACATTAACTTGTAGAATGTGAGTAATAATACATATCTCACAGAATTATATGTGAAACTATGTATTTTACAAAACACTTAGCAAATATTAGTTGCTTTAAATATTGGTTAGAACAGGGAGTCTTACAAATATACTTAGTTATAAGTATATAAATGAATACATACAATATTTGTCACTATTGGATTTTATGTAAATTACATGAATCTTCTCCCTGGTGTTCAGTGTGCTCCCACAGCCAACCTCCTGTGGTCCCTCCCACTCTGGCCAGCTAGACCCAATCAGGACTGGTGAGATGGCGTCAATTGGCTCCAATAGCTAGCCAGGCCAATGGACCTTATCTGTGCATAAATTCCTGCACCAGGCCTTTAGTAGAGAAATAAATAAAATTCAAAGATGACTTTAAAACTATATAATATCATTTTTTATAAAAATGAAATAAAGACATACAGTTTTTTAGTGTTTCAGACACTGATGCAAGAACAAACACACACAAAACACAGATACAAGACACATATCACACATATACATACAAGATTTTTCTAGACACTGATGAACAATTCGCAAAACTAAAACACTTGCCTATATATAGGATAGCATAAAGGGCTGATGTGTGTGTGTGTGTGTGTGTGTGTGTGTGTGTGTGTGTGTCTTGGATTTATCACTTCCCCAAATCCTTTGCAATTTTCCAAATATTTGAGAGTAGTTTTTCTTTTTATGTCTGATTTCCTATCTTCACAAACAGTTTTACTTTGAAGATTGTGAAGAATGCAAGCCAGCTCCTGACAGTGATTCTATGCAGCAGGCTGCAGAAGACACTTGTCTGGATGTTGTGCTTGACTTGGTGCGCTCTGACAACTGAGTGTTGAAATCTCTGGGGGAAGTTCCAGGAGAAACTGCAAGTCTGATGCCTCAGATGGCCTGTCTACATTGGAACTCAAACAATAAAAAAAAAAAAAAAGATTTATCTCTCATGCATCTGCCTTCCCTCTTTCAATTTGATACTCTCTCCCATTGGTAAGATTTCAGTCAACAGCTTTAAAGACTGACACAGGCTGACAGCACACTGCAGGGGCGAAAGATGACCTGTCTCCATTTCTTCTCTAGATTTCAATTTTATTACATTTTTTGAAATTATTAATTAGATTTAAGAATTTGTTTGTTACAGAGGGTTTTGAAAAGCCACTCAAATGACATGACATATAAATAAAATAGCAAATATTCAAGTGTTAATTCAAATTAGAGGTTGCAGCTTTTATTTTTTTATTTTATTTTATTTTTTTTTACCATACTACCCTGTATATCTTCCTCTGGTAATTTATAGTGTGATCAAGATGGTAACATTGAAAACATTTTATATTTATTTTTACTGTTTTTTGTTTTGTTTTGTTTTATTTTGTTTTGTTTTGTTTTGTTTTGTTTTTGGTCTGTGTGGCTACTATCTATCCTTTTCTCCCTCTTTTTTTTTCCTTACTCAATTTTTCTATCTCCTTTTTATATAGTGTATCATTCAAGTAAATGGTTGGTTAGCTTATTATACCCAAAAGCTGCCAAATAAGCTTGAGGCACAAAGCAAAAATATAATAAGTTTAAAGATAATTGAACCCAACAATATCCTCGAAAGGAACCAAAATATTTGAGAAAAATTCTAAGAGTTGGACTATATCAATATCCATTTAATCAAGTATACTTTCTAAACTTTTACCATTGAAACATCATCTTGTTTCTGGATAGTCCTGAAACATTGAGAACAACAATTCTATTAATTCAATTCAAGGTACAGTTTCTATAGCATTGAGAAAATACTGTAAACTAGAAAAATATTTTTAGGGCTTATTATCAAAAGAGACATATAGGTTTTTTATGTATAAACTTTTAAATTCATATTTTAAAATATTTATTGTATTTTGTACATGTGTTTGATTTCCATATGAATTTTTTACATTTGTAGAAAGATGGGACAAATATATAACAGAATGTTACTAAAGAACTTATGATTTCACATGCATTATAATTGATTTATAAGTTAGATTTAGAAATCTGTCAGTGGAGTCACATGGCATTTTAAAGATGCACCAACTGTTCTAAAAGACATTCTTGTTCTGAACTTTTAGACCTTGAGAAATAATGGCTCCTCTAAATTCATTACTTATTACTATAGATGGCACATTACCTATGAAGTTTGTGACTTAAGAAATATTTTGCATTAGTTATTTTGGGTTTATTAAAATATACTTTGAGGATTTTTTTATTATAAATATCATTAAGAATAATGCAATTTAATATTTAAATTATTAATATTTTCATGACTGTTACATTTTAAAAGATCCACACTTTTAAAAAGTGCTTTGAAAACTTTAACTCCTATTTGTTGGAATTAAATAGAAATTTAATCTAATATTTTAGGGATAAGTAAAGAGAAAAAGATATATTTTCTATATCTATTACTAGTTACCAACAGCATCTGAATCTTGAAACTAAAATGTTTCCTATATGTTTAAAGTAAACATTTTATTGCTTTTGGTCATGATATACTGTAAGAAGATAGTCAATAACTATATCTGATATAAAAGCCAAATTTTAGGCATAATGTATTATTAGTGTGCAGTATTTTTCTAAAAGCAAGGGATATTAAGTATATCACTTATATTTATTATAACATTTATTTTCATTCTCATTTTTTATCTTAAAGAATATAATTTCTGTATTTCCTTCTCAACTATTTTAGAAAATTTATTTGTGATTTCTTCCAATGTTAAATTATTTCATGAGCATTTTCATGTTTTACAAATATTGTGAAATGATATTGGAGAAAGAAATGATTTGAGAAACTAATATGTGTTTCCTAATATATTTTAGTGTAGTTCTGATCTTAATACTTATGATTTTCCTCTCAGTTATTACAGGGAGTTTTATATACAGGATTATGAGAGAAGGGATTCTAAATAGGTCTAATTAAAGAGAAAGATGGAGGACCTTTAAGAATGAGTTACCATCTTCATTTTTGATATCTGACTTTACTCCTGATATAATGGAACACATGATTCATCACCTAAGAAAAAATAAAATCATGATCCATACTGAAGCTCTTAATGATCTTTGGTTCAAACTAGTCTAAGGGGAATGTAAATGTATAAAGTTTGAATCTTCTCTCATCTTTGTTTGGATTAAGGTCACTGTTGGGGCAGAGCAGGGAACTATGTGGTTAGCTGTAGTGAAGACAGCCTTTGAGCCAATGTTAAGTGTTATGTGCAAATGTTGTCAATATTTTTAAACTCTATTACAAAAAGAAACAAAGATCTTCAAAAAATATGGACAATGAATTCCTTGTCTAGCTCCTTTTTTACTTTTTTCTATTAACGCATAGAGTCACAAACCCATGTTACCAAGTCAAACACACTCACACTTGTAGATGCATGTTCCCAGCAGGGTTTCGTTTGTGCTTAGTGCTGTGGTTTGGTGAAAAATCCTCTCATGTGTGTAGTTGTTTTCATTTTTGAGCTTATCACAGCATGAAATCAGTGTCTCACTGACAGCAGATTTTTTTAATAGCCTAAGACTTTCAAGCTAAGTAATTTGAATGTCTGAATATGTAAGGATATGGCTCAAATGTGGTTTGTTTGTTTCTATCATTTCCTGTTATCAAATAATAGAAAAGTTACATTAAAACAATGTTATGTAGTTGATATTTGGAAAACCTGTTCTTTATGTTTCCATGATTTTCTAGGACAGAGTGAATAATTTATTTCCTAAAAATCTACAAATGCATAGTATATCAATTATAAAATATCCAAACAACTATGCACTCAAATAATGATTCCAATTAAAGCCCCCAATTCCTTCCATATTTCAAAAATATCTTAGAGACCAGTTTTGAATGTAAGATCTTTAGATATTAGTTTTATAATATCAAACCTGATGTTTCTTTCTTGCATAAGTTTTATACTCTACAATAAACTGAATCAGAAATTAGTTACTCTTAATGTTCAAAGCTATATTCTCAATTTCCCAAAGAGAAAGATGAGACCATGACCTTAAATTTATAGTGTGTATATTCACTGACTGACATGCGACAGGAGCACTGGATAAGAAGCGTTAGCTTTATGATGCTTTGGGTCAAATGTTGTTTTGACATCATGCTTATTTTATAGTAATTGGCATGTTAAACTGAGGAACATTTGCTCATATATGCAAAAATCAGAATATGAAAAGCAGCAGTTTAGTAGCATTACAAGGCCAAGGGAGATTAAGGTTTACTTGCCTTGTGGTGCAGCTGATAAAACAATTGGACTGCTTCCAAGATTCCTCAACTCCAGCTTTGTCATTTATTTTTCTCTGTCATTATTTTTATGGAAGAAAAAAAGACTTATTTCCATGAAACTCTGAGGTGGTAAACCTGTACTTTGCATGAAATAAAAACATTTTTTGTAAGTGAAATGCATGTGGAAATACTCCAGCAAGTTCAGTTTGTCTAGTTTGCTATGACTTATATATAGGAGGAGCTAAGACAATTTTCAGACAGTTAAAGAAAAAGGGAAAGAAAATATATTTTTATAGCCTTTGACCGGATGTGGACAAACCATGTGAATGGTTAACCAATTTAAAAGTAACATTGTCCATATTTAACATGTAATAATTAACATTTATCTTTATAGTTTTGAAAATACTTATTTTTATGTAAATATAAATGTTTCTATGTTATAATCAAGCAATTTATGTTTGACAAACTTTAAAATAATCTCCTACTTTTATGTTTTAAACTACTTCCTTAGCCTACCTATTTTTGTTTATACTGCAGGTTTTTTTTTACACTTCCAGTAAATTTACATGTATTTATTGGATGCCTGCCTTATTCTCAAACTGTAGAGAGTATTTTGAAGAACACAGAAGAATTAGTGAGGAGATTACAATCAAACTGAGTAAATATAACAAGATATATTACTTAAATTAACAATGACTCTTCTCATTTCTTCTGAACAATTTTTTTTACAGTAAAAGGCAGCACCTATATACTGTTTTACATAGATTAGTTTTGCACACAGATTGAAATTTTTGAGAAAAAGACATTCAAATAGACCTATTTGTTAGTAAATCAATAATTATCTTGGAAGATGGAGGCAACATTTTTTTTTTAAAATTAGAAGACAAGACAATATGATAGAGAAGGTAGTGGAGAAAAATTTTGAAGCACTTAATACTGTGTCACATTTTAAAGCTGTTTGAACTTTTCTAAATTTTTAGTGGCAACAATCAATATGTATGCCTTAGCTTATCCACTGTTAAAAGGTATCAGTTCCAGCTACATAATTTGAGGGACACAGGGAATAATGAAAATTCCTTGTTCACAAATAATGAACAATTTTAAGGCAATGATAGCAGAACATTAAACCAAGTGCACACCCCTCTGAATTGACACAGAGTCTTGTGTGTGTGCACAGGTTATAGAACCAAAATGCCAAGGCTCTGAAGCAAGGTAGAGTGAAAGTCTTGGTCAGATCTGATTTCCAATTCTTCAAATTCTTGTTCCTTGGCATAATACTCATTTCTAATAATTAATGAAAAGCTGCATATAAACTGAGTAAGTGGCTGTGGACTCTCAGAGATCCTTTAACAAATGATAATTATTATTTCCATTCTTATTTAGATGTTAGCTCTCTTTCTCTGAAGTTTTTCTCTTGCTATCAGACATTTCTCTTGTACTAATTTTTTCTTCATCTTTTCTTTGTGATTTTACCCAGTTTCTTCCCACCCCACTCCTTTCATTGGGAAATAAATCCGGGTCTTGTCCCGCCCTTTATTTTCTATAGCAAGGGTAGTCTTAGTGGTTGGCACTCTACTGTCCCAACCATGACTCCATTCTGAGAACATTCTTTCATCAAACTTCCTTGACATCTGTAACAGATCAGTCTGGGAATGCATAATTGCTCGTTATATAGCCTGTGAGTACAGAAAGTATGGCTATTCATCATGGAGAGTAGCCCAATCACTGAAGTTTAAATACACAGTAGTCCCCCCTTATCCACAGAGATACATTCAAGACCACCAGTGGATTCCTGAGAATAAGGATAGTACCAAACTTTCACCTTTCACTTAAAGGAAACATTTTGTAGCTTCTCATTGGCATGTTTGAATTGCCAGGATCACTATTTTTGTGCTTTGGAGCTATTGTTGCATAAAATAAAGGTTACTTGAACACAAGCACTACAATACTGCAACATTCACTTAATAGTTGAGATGGCCACTTGGCGACTATCAAGCAGGTAGCATAGAGTGTGCAGAAGTTAGACAAAGAGAGGATTCAAGTTCTGGGCAGAGTGGGATGGGATGGAGAAGGTTGGGGCAAGATCCTATTACTCATTGCATAATAGAATGCTATAAGACTTATGAATGGTTTATTTCTGGAATTTTTTATTTAATTAATTATTATTTTTTTTTTTGCTTAATCATGAGTAACTGCAACATCAGAAGGTGAAACTGTAGATAAGGGTAAATTACTACATCAGATATCCTTTATAGTAGAAATACATTGATAGTTTGTTGTAGGAAATGTATAGTTTGAATAAATGTTTGACTCTCCAGATAATCCACATAGATTTCTACTCATTTCTGTAGTTTCAAAAGATACATCTTACTTTACTCCATGAAGAGGAAAATGTAAAAAAAAATGTTGAAAAGTAAAAGGAAAAGTTAATGCATATACAAAAACTGAACAGAAAATGTATGGCTGAATTAAACAGTTTTTTTTTTAATTATAGGTATTTAATTTGTGTGTGTGTATGTATAATTCTTTTGCTTTAAATGGAAATTATATATACATATATGAACACTTAGATGTAACCAACACAAAAGGCATAACTTTGTACTTTGGAACAATGTCAGGGAAGTAAGATGTTCCTCACACATTTTTAGAAAAAACTTAGAAAGATGAAAATCATTCTCTGTGATATAAGACTCAATGAATTGTGCTTTACAGAATCACATGATATACATTACTTTGTTTTTAAAACTTTTAAATGAAAATTATCTGTGATAAATAACTTGGGTTTGGATTAGAATATTCGAAGCCATCACTAAAACTTTTTAGAATGTCAGACATTTCTAAATCTGAAAGGAAAACTGATTACAAATGTAATTTTAATTTGGAGGTTCAGAGTTAATTCTTGAAGTCACATTCCCAATATAATTTAAAATCATCCAAGTTTTTGATCATTACTATGATAATTACAAGTTCTTTATCTTCCACTATATGTATAGTCAATGCTATCTATACATTGTAAATTTATTAATTATTAAATATGTACTTTTAACTCTGAATATATTATATGCAAAATTGAAATTAAATATAAATATAAAACCACATAATCTGAATTGAATTTCTGATATATTCCCCCTGCCTCATGTGTCTTACTGAGAACTTGACATGTGTTTATCCTATTTTGGGTAGTGCTTACTATGGACTAAATGTTTGTATCCCTCCAAATTTGTATGTTGAAGCCTAAATCCCAATGTGATGATATTTGGAGGTGGGCCTTTGGGAGATAACTAGGTCATAAAAATAGAACACTCTTGAATTGGATTAGTGCCATCATAAAAAAAAATACAAGAGAGAGATCATTTCACTGTCTGCTATCTGTCATGTAAGGATACACCAAGAGGATAGACATCTGAAAATCATTAAGTAGATTTCTACTCACTTGACACCAGATCTACTAGTACTGTCACCATGATCGTGGATTTCCTAAATCCTAGAATTGTAAGAAGTGAATATTTGTTGTATAAACCCATCCAACTCCTGGTAATCATCTACACATATAAAGACCTAAGCAACCATTACAACTGGACAACCAGATGACCAGACAACAGGCCGGTAGCTATGATGTGCACTGACCACCAGGGGCAGATGCTCAATGCAGCCAACATCCCACCGCCAGCCATCTTCCCTCAGTCCTTCCCCACTGTGGCTGGCCAGCCCTGATCAGGATTGGGTAAGATGGCTCTGATCAGCCCCAATCACCAGACAGGCCAAGGTACCTCACCCGTGCATGAATTCATACACTGGGCCTCTAGTACCTAATAATAGGCAAACATGTAAATTGACATATCTCTACTACACAGCCAATCAGAGTGAGTAGGCAAATTAACCCAACAAAGATGGCAATTAATTTGCATATGTAGGTGCCCTGCAGTCTGGGTCCCAGGAACTTTCTTGGCACCCAGGTCACTCAAGGTAGGCCCTGCATGGGCCCTGAGCAACCTGGGAAGGGCCTGAGCCAGGGGTCTCCTGGACAGGGGCGGAGCTGGCAATTGGAGGGAGTTGGGGGTCTCCTGCCCAGGCCCGGTGCCTCAGCCAGAGGTTTGGGACCTGGACAGGGATGGAGCTGGCAATCAGAGGTGATCAGTGATAGGTGTGAATGACAGAGGAAACACCTTTTCTGACCGCTCATTGGCTAAGCTCCCTGTATGCCACTGAATATTCTTTTTTTTAAAAAAATATATTTTATTGATGTTTCACAGAGAGGAAGGGAAAGGGATAGAAAGCCAGAAACATCGATGAGAGAGAGACATCGATCAGCCGCCTCCTACACGCCCCCTACTGGGGATATGCCTGCAACCAATGTACATGCCCTTGACCAGAATCGAACCTTTGACCTTTCAGTCCCCAGGCCGACGCTTTATCCACTGAGCCAAACTGGTTTCGGCTGGAATATTCTTGATAACTTAGATATAAGAATCCAAAAAGGTGATCTAAGGCTTTTCTACCACACTCCTGTAGAAAATAACGAAGGTCTGCTGCTGGAGGGCTAAGAAATGCCATATCCTGCCCTAGCTTGTTTGGCTCAGTGATAATGCCTAGGCCTGCCAACCGCAGGGTCTAGGTTCAGTTCTGATCAAGGGCATGTACCTAGGTCGCAGGCTCCTCCCAACCAATCAAAGTGTTCCTCTCACTTTTATGTTTCTGTGTTTCCCTTTCTCTTCCACGTTCTCTAAAAATCAATGGAAACATATCCTCAGGTGAAGAAAGAAAGAAGAAAGAAAGAAAGAAAGAAAGAAAGAAAGAAAGAAAGAAAGAAAGAAAGAAGGAAGGAAGGAAGGAAGGAAGGAAGGAAGCTCATATCCTATGAAAGACAGATCTTGAAAATGCCTAAAGAAAATTTTAAGTTTTTCATGGTGAAGGGACTGGAGTCTGTGTTGATGAAAACACCTTGGTGGCTTCAGTGACTGGCAGTGGCTGCAGCAGCAGAGTGATAGGGCTGGTGCCTCCCACTGCTCAGCCCAGTCACCTCCCTCAAAGGGAATAAGACATCTCCTGAGGGCTCCCAATCTGAGAGAGAGGGCAGGCTGGGCTGAGGTTCCCTCCCCAGTGCACAAATTTTGTGCACTGGGCCCCTAGTTTGTTATAAGGCCCTGAACTGATTAAGACAATGCTGGGTCATGCTTGGGTGGGATCTACAAGATATGATCTTTTCTTTTGCTGTGCCAATTTATCAAACAACCACATATATATTATCACTAACCCTACAAAATGTTAATATTTTTCATTTTACAATTCTTCTCTCTCACTTATGTCTTACCAAAACATTGCCAAAAGTTAAAAAAAAAATCCTCTTCTCCTCTCTCTCTCTCTCTCTCTCTCTCTCTCACACACACACACACACACACACACACACACACACACAATTACACTACACAAATTTTCTCTGTGGTTATTGAATATATTTTACAAAAAAGTATTTGCTTACAGAAAACATGTATTTTAGGTCTTTCCTATTCATGTAATAATTATTTTCAAAGAATTTATGTTATTTTTAATTTATGAGCAGAAATCTTTAAAAATTTATACAGTTTTTTGAATGATTCATGAAGTAGCTGTCTATTTTAGGAATTTGGAGGAAGCTACATATTTTTATACAGGTACTAGTGGCCTGGTGCATGAAATTCATGCATGGAGGGGTGCCCCTCAGCCCAGCCTGCACCCTCTCCAATCTGGGACCCCTCAGGGGATGTCTGACTGCCAGTTTAGGCCTGTGGGATTGGGCCTAAACCTTAACTGCTCACCTGCCTGCCTTTTTGCCCCTAACCAATCTGCATGCCATCCTGCTTGCCCCCAACTATTCCCCCAGCTAGCCAGCTTGCCCCCAATTGCCCTCCCCTCCAGGCCTGATCGCTCCTAACCACCTCTGCCTCGGCCCCACCACCATGGCTTTGTCTGAAAGGATGTTCAGAAGGTCTCCCAGTCTAATTAGCATATTACTCTTTTATTACTATAGATTCTATATGAAATTCCTTTGCAAAACTCTAAGCTTGAATATAATTTTAATTGTAAGGTCTTAGAGATTATGTGAATTAAATAAAATTATTGACTTTTAAATGATCAATTAAATCTCCTATGAATATAAATGTTTTAAGGATCTTATTTTTAAAAGGTAGATTTTCATTCAGGATAGAAACATAAAGATAGACATGTAAAAGTAGTTGAGTAGCTTTTTGACTTAAGTGACTTCATCAAAAAGGAGGCCCCTACACAGCACTACTCTTTTAGTATGTTACAAGTCACAGGAATTTCAGGGCATCAAAACCATTGTCCTCTATTTGTGCTTAAAAGACCTCCATTCATTAGACTGGTAGCTTATATTGGCATTAATCAAATTACATTCTGGTTGTTTTGAATTTAGTTTAAATATGCCACAACTGATTCTATTTTCAATAATCATATGCAGAAATTACAAAGCAGCAGTATGTAGAGAAGTTTAAAATAAATGAGTACTGAAACAACCAAAGTCTTATATTTTTTAAGTGTATAATCCAAAATCTAAACACATGCTGAAAAGCTCCTTTTAAAAAATCAATAAAACATACTATATTCATGACACTCAATGTTTTTTCATGCCATAATTTCTGGTATCCCTTGAGATTTCCAAAACAAAATAAAATAAAACTCTTGAAAATGAAATAGTTTTACCACCCTGCATCCCCTGCTTTTCTAACTTTTATAGTAAAATGATGATGAAGAATCATATGGGAAAATAGGAAAAGGGAAAGCAGCAGTGGTATTAGGATATCAAGGGAGAAATTACTACTTCAGGGATTAAATCATCAACGTGGCCCTGGCCAGAGTGCTCTGTTGGTTGGGCGTCCTTCTGAACACCAAAAAGGTTATTGGTTGGACTCCTGGTCAGGGCACATGCCTGGGTTGTGGGCTCCATCTTCCAATCAATGTTTCTATTTCTGTCTCCCTCTCCCTTCCTCTCTAAAAATAAAAAAATAAAGTATTTTTAATCAATAAATTAATCATCAAAGCGCTCTCAAATCTCCTGTCCATTGCCAACAAGGAGTTTGATATCTCCAGTTTGGAAATCATATTCTTGATTTCTATATGTCTAAAATAGAAGAGCCAACTTTATTATTTGCGTCTTCTCTATTTCTAGTTTTTTATTTTTATATGAGCTCTTAGCTTTATCTTCATATATCTGTGTTCTGTGAAGACATTGTTTGGCTATCGACGTGCCTCTTTGTCAGATGACATTAAAAACACCAATCTTGAAACATTATGCCATCTCTTAATATATAATTCATAGCAAAACAGTATCATTATTATAATAGGAAAGTTAGACCAAGTTACAACTTTCCTCCTGAAAAATAGTATTTATGTTTATGTATATTCTTAAAATATATCAAACATATTTTTAGATTTTGAAAATGTTTCTTTCTCTTTTTTTTAAACTAAAAGTTTGATGATCCTGCAGTCCCTTGATCTACCCAATGGGTAATACAACACTAATTTTAAATGAAACGGGCATTTAACTGGCTCATTATGCAGAAATGGACTTACATTCAATATATATTTAATAGATGAAAAAATAGAAATTCAGGATAGTTAAGCAATTAACCAAATATCATGGAGACAACATTAGAAGCAGAATTAGAATTCAGTCCTCTTGTTGGTTTCTCATCACTCTCACCCACTGATATTTCACTATTGCCTGAAGGGCCATGTCTTTTATGTATTCTCTAGGGCTAAAACTTGAGGAAATTATAGATTGGGTGGGATTTGAAGAATGTGTTTTGTTTTTCCAGTTATACCCTCTTAATTTTCACTGCCCAGGATCCTCACTATTTCCACACAGTCCTGACTTTCAACCCTACATGTTATCAGAGCATTCACACTATTAAGCAAGTGATAGTTTTGCTTTAATATAATATCACACTCAGGGATGTGTTCACTTTTAGTTGTCTTTTAAAAAGTGGTGCTTTGAGAGCAGGATCATCTTTTTGTCAATCAGTTACATTTGAGGCATATACAAAATAGCTTATTTTCTTTGCAAGAAAGGTCTCCTTTCCTTCCTTCCTTCCTTCCTTCCTCCCTGTTTATTTTCCCTCCTCTTCTTCCACCTATTTATCCTCCTCCTCCTCCTTTTACTTAACCCCTGTCTACCTATCATCTATCTATTATCTATTCTCTATCTATCTATCTATCTATCTATCTATCTATCTATCTATCATCTATCATCTACCATCTATCTATTATCTATCCATCCATCTATCTATATCTCTTCTCTCTATCAAGAGGTACAAGAGTACTGTCTAAAGTCTACTTTTTGTTTCTAGAAATAAAAAATCCTAAATCATTATATATTTTTTGATTAGTACAGTTAGTTGCTTCCAACTTTTCATATAAATCTCTCACTTGGTAAAATTTCTGTATTATCATGAGATATTAATTTATTTTGACTGTAGATTTTGAGTCCCTATAGGCCTTAATAACTTTCCCTTCTCTGAGAGACCCAGGGACCTGTCTAAATAACTCTGTTTATCTGTATAATGGTGTAAGCTTTACCCTATCACTATATATCCATGGTTAAATAAAATGTAGACCAGATGGTAAGCTTACAACTCACCTACAGATTAGTTTACATTTTTTCTTTTACATTTTTTTATTGTTTCAAAAGAAAAATGTCTTAAACTTATGTTTTATTGTCACAAATTCAATTATGTGAAATAAAAGTCAGACTTCACATTGAGAAGTATTTTCTGACATTTTGTTAGTTGTGTTTGTGTGGTACTTCCAATTACACTATTAGCCCTAAATATTAAACAGCTGGCAGAATTCCACTGTATATAAATAAGTCATCTGAGACCTGGACAAGTGCCATTTTGAATATAGCCAGCTGGTGCTTTTTACAGTTTCATTCAACGCAGCAGTACTGATTCAACAGTACATGCAGTGTTTAGGTAAATGACAATAGAAAAACATGTTGTGAATAGGGATCCTTATAGGAAATTCTACTGTGTAGAAATATAGCACTTCAGCCCTAGCTGGTTTGGCTCAGTGGATAGAGCATTGGACTCCAGACTAAAGGATCCCAGATTCAATTCTGGTCAAGGGAATATGCCCAGGTTGCAGGCATGATGCCCAGTATGGGGTGTGCAGGAGGCAGCCAATCAATGATTCATTCTCATCATTGATGTTTCTCTCTCTCCCCCCTCTCCCTTCCTCTCTGAAATTAATAAAAAATAGATTAAAAAAGGAAACATACCACTTCAAAGATTAGTAAAACCAAAGATTTTTAAAACCAAGGATTTGATACAATATGCATCTATTTGTTGAATTTGTTGAATATTTTGTCACCTAAGCTATGTTTTTAATCTTAGTTTTCTATGTGCCCATTTTGTAGAGCTGAGTTATGCCATGCAAATAATTGCTGCTTGGTTTATTTTTATTTTCTAATAAAATTGAAATTAGTTTTTTTACAGATTTATATTAATTATATAAGTGTATTGGACTTAATAATGTGCACTTTACATTCTCATATCATGTGGTGAATTTACTCTTTTAGGATATGACAGAGTTTATTTATTATTTTTTTTACTACTAATGCTGTCTATATACTGTATCTTTGTTATTGAGTAGATATGAAAGCCCTTTATCCTGTTAGTATATCAAATTAATATTTTAAAAATATAAATATATAATACCATTATATTGGTAACATGCAGATAAATGTAGATAAAGTGAATTTAAGATTTACGAATATAGTAAATATGAAGTAAATATTAATAAGTGTAAATTAAATTATAAATTTGGACTTATAATTATAATTCTTAAAATATCCCCTTGTTTTGGATATTAAAATATCCTCTTGTTTTGACTAAGTGTATGTTCCTATAAATAATTGATAAATATCCTAGAAAAATATTAATTGATGTATATGTTGTTTGTGTGCATTTATGTGGGTATAAAAAGTCTAAAGTAAGCAGCAGCCTTGTCACTGTAGGGGCTTCTCTGAAATAATGGGCATGACAGCTCTGTGCCATCATTTAAGGACTGGGTTGAAAAAGATAGTATAACAACTCTTGACTTGTTGAAAATGAATCTATTATATGCTAATTAACACAAAAAAATTTTGACAACATTAATCATGTTTAAATTATATTATCAGTATATACTAAATAAAAATAAGCATTCTGAAGAAATAGATACTTTTAATAAGCAATAAAAAAGCTTACTTTATTCTAATGGTAAAAATAAATAAATAAATAAATAAATAAATAAATAAATAATAAATAAAACTATTGCTGCATTTTGTTTTTCATTTGTTTTGTGATTTAATGGTTTGCTTATAAAAATAAATGAATTCATTTATTTTCGTACTTACCCTTTTAATAGCGAGTCGCTCAATAACATGTTTTTGAAAAAACAAATAGATGAAATCATTCAGATACGAATAAGCACAGCAATGGCATCGTGTTGCCCAATGTAGTGACTCTACCCTCAGCCCTCACTTTCCCTTCTAGCACGAGCATTTGACAAGGCTTATCATTGGTTTACTTTCTCCTAGAGCCTTTTTCCTCATTTGGTGTTGGAGCCCAATTTTTATAGTTCTCTTGCTTTACTTGTCACTTATTTTTTAGACTCATTTGCTAGATTCTCCCAATATTCTTTATTTCTAATAATTAAAGAGCTCCAAACTCACTATTCAAATCATTTATTTTTTCTACACTTATTTCCTGGCCATGGTCACCATCTTTACCATGACAAATCCTATCCATATTGCATCTGTCTTCACTGTGCTTCTGCATCTCAGACTCAGAAAGAGAAGAGCTCGTCATCTTTGCTTGGAAGTCTAATAGACATGCATAATGCACACATCTAAAATACCTTCATATCCTTTCCCCACACCTGTTTCTCCTGCAGTTAATCTTTTCCATCTTCATAAATTGTTCTCTTCCTCACACCACTCAAACCTCTGCCCAGAACAGTTGATTAGCATAGTGGTCCTTGAGGACGCTTTCCCTTTATAAACTCTTTCATTTTCTATTTTCTGCTCTCATTCACTCCTGGAAAATAAAAGTTCCATGAAACTTAGTTATTTGTTTTTTTCAGTGGCTCTATACCCACTCTTGAATATTCTCTGTTTCATAATCAGCCCTCAATAAATACCTTTGCAGAATTGAAGTAAGCGTTTCTTTCATGTTCTACCTGGACCAGGTGCTTGCACATAGAGTGTAGTTGTTAAATGAATCCCAGTCTCCTTAGAAAACGTTTATAAGGTTTTCTTAAAAGCATAAATTGGGGTTTTTCTTAAGAGCATGAAGAGGACCAAACAAGAATAATTTATCATATATTATAAAATTAGAAATATACCATATGATATAAAGTGGAATGGATTATGGTAATACTATCCATACTTTCATTGCATTAGTATTAATGCTCTATCATTTATCCCAAGTATATTCTTGAACACTATACTGAGACCTAGCTAGTAGCTATATTATGGACTACCTTTCCCATCCTGAAAGCTTCTGGTGTCCCTAAGATATAATAATGCAAAACAAATTTTAAACTCAGCTACTTTTATTTGGAAGCATAATTTCAACAGATGAAAACAGGTCTCTCACTGTACAAAAATTGGACTCTAAGATACTTCCTATACAACACTATTAAACAACCTCCATATGTAACAATTCAAGGTTTTACTGCTTAACTGTGCCATGACCAATTAACCTAAAAGCTATATCTGTTTCTTTGATATATGTTATATTTTATATATTATATTGAAATCAGGTCACACTTTCTTTTTTAATGTTTCCTAGGAAATGCTGATAAATGAAAAATATTTAATCACTTTGGACCAGTTTAATTATAATAAAAGGTCTTAAATGTTTGGATTTTTTTTTTTGTTTTGTTTTGTTTTGCTTTTTCTAACTCTCTTCAAAACTCTGTCAGACATATCTATGAAAACAGATGAAGCAAGACTTTTGAAGAATATAATAAATCAACCAATTAATTAATTACCTATTAGTATAAACTTCATTTGAATACTAAACTTTTACTTTAAAAATTTGCATAAATGTTATCACATGGTATATTCTTTGCTAGGGTTGTCATACCAAAGTACCACAAACTGTTTGGCTTAAACCACAGAAATTTATTTTCTCATAGGCTGGAAGTCCCAGCTCAAGGTGCTGACAGACAGAGGTAGTTCCTCCCAGGGCTGTGAGGGAAGGACCTGTTCCTGGCCTCTCTCCTTAGTTTATAGAGAACTGCATTTGCCCTGTGTCTTCACATAGTCCTCCCTTGGTACATGCCTGTGTCCAAATGCCCTCTTCTTATAAAGACCCCAGTCATATTGGATTTGGGCTTAACCTTATCTTAATTTACTCATCTCTTTAAAGACCCTATCTCCAAATATGGTTACATTCTGAGTTTCTGGAGGTTAGGACTTCATCTAATAAATTTGGGAAGAGAAATAGTTTAGTCCATTAACACATGGTTAAATGTCTACCTGTTTATTGTTCTTTTTATTGGAAAAAATAAACTATATTCTTCCTCTTACATTAGTTGATCAAGTATTTATTGGTGACCCCTAAATATTGTGAAATTAAGAGACAAGAGTGCATATGAAAAATTAATGTGGAATTTCTTCTCTAGCTCATCATAGTTCCCTTGAGACTCCATTGTGCCCAACCAGCTTTAAACCTTTATAAGATCTACAGCTGCAAGTATGTAAATTTTCAAGCACTCTGCTAGATTTTGCAGCCACACAGAGATCCCACTTAAAGATCACATAAATTTACCTTCAGGGAAGTGTAGCCTTTTTGGAGAAAAATGTTTGGGCAAATCAGTGCAGTATGAGGTAATACATACAGTAGTATAACTTTAGGAAATGATGGAAGTGCACAGCTGAGGACCCAGTGACTCAATCTCAGTGTAGGGTGCAGGGGGGCGGGGGAGAGCGGAGGTGGGGTGGGGAATCTTAACAGAAAAGGCATTACATGCATCAATTGCTAGCTCATTGAGTAGGAAGCAGTAGAGCAGGGAAAGGATGAACTTTGATTTCTATGTAAGTGGAAGAGTAGCACAGAAGTATGTCTTTTGGAACTGCTTCTCCTCCCAATTTATAATAATAAAAGCATAATATGCTAATTAGACCGGCATCCTTCCAGGTGTCCTTCCTTCTGGACAATGCCACTGCAGGTGGGGGTGAGGCAGAGATGGCAGAGGTCCATGGCGGCGGCAGTGGCAGGCGGCAGGCTGGGACCAAGACTTTTGCACGAATTTCATGCATTAGGCCTCTAGTTATAATAATAAACACCAGGAGGGAAATAGAAGAAGCAAAACCAAATCAACCAAGAGTACAATCTATGAGCTAGAGTGTCTAACTTCTAATCTCCTCTGCATATCCTAGTATGAAACTATAGGATTTTACTTAATCGTTTGGTAGCTTAATATTTTCATTTGTCAGAAGTCAATATTAATGATATTTAACTGTGTAGGTTATTTATTTATTTTTAAAATACATTTTTATTGATTTTTTACAGAGAGGAAGGGAGAAGGATAGAGTTAGAAACATAAATGAGAGAGAGACATGGATCAGCTGCCTCTTGCACACCCCATATTGGGGATGTGCCTGCAACCAAGGTACATGCCCTTGACCAGAATTGAACTTGGACATTTCAGTCCGCAGGCCGACACTCTATTCACTGAGCCAAACCAGTTAGGGCTGTATAGGTTATTTTTGAGGATTATATTAAACTAGAGGTCCACTGCATGAAATCTGTGCAAGAGTGGGCCTTCCTTTCCCCAGCTGCTGGCACAGGCTTCCCACTGGGACCCAGGTTTCCCTTGAATCCCAGGCTTCGTCCAGAATGTTGCCCAGAAGGATGTCCAGTCTAATTAGCATATTATGCTTTTATTATTATAGACTAGAGGCCCAGTGCATGAAATTCATGCAGGGGGGTGGAAGATGTTCCTCAGCCCAGCCTGCATCCTCTCCAAAATGGGATCTTCTCAAGGGATGTCGGATTGCCTGTTTAGACCCGATCACAATCCAGGACTGCTGGCTCCCAGCTGCTCACCTGCCTACCTTCCTGATTGCCCCTAACTGCTTCTGCTTGCCAGCCTGATCACCCCCTAACCATTTCCCTAGGCTTACATTATCTTAATTTACTTATCTCTTTAAAGACCTTGATTGATCCCTAACTGATCCCTTGCCAGCCTGTTTGTTCCTAATTGCCCTCCCCTGCAGGCCTGGTCATCCCTAACTGCCCTCCCCTGCAGGCTTGATTGCTCCCAACAGCCCTCCCCTGCTGGCTTGATCACCCATGACTGCCCTCCTTTGCAGGCCATCTTGTGGTGACCATCTTGTGTCCACATAGGGGAAGGATCTTTGACTACATGGGGGAAGCCATCTTGTGTGTTAGCATGATGGGCAATCTGTATTACTCTTTTATTAGATAGAATAGAGGCCTGGTGGATGGGTGGGGGGCAGCTGGTGTGCCCTGAAGGGTGTCTGGATCAGGGTGGAGGTTCTCTTGAGGCATGGGGCAGCCTGGGCGAGGGACCTGTGGTGGTTTACAGGCTGGCCATACCCCATAGCAACCTAAGCAGAGGCCCTGGTATCTGAAATTTATTTATTTTCTACAATTGAAACTTTGTAGCCTGCAGTGGAGCCAAGATTCCTGCTCGCTCCATGGCCACAGCCATTTCTATTGGGATTTATTTATTTTCTATAATTGAAACTTTGTGGTCTTAAGCAGAGGTTAAGACAGGCCAGTGGTGTGGAAAGTTTGGCTTCCTCCATCACTGGGGACAACTTTAGCTTCCTGCTCTCTCCAGCTCCATGGCTGCCACTATTTTTGTTGGAATTTATTTATCTTCTATAATTTAAACTTTGTAGCATTGAATGGAGGCCTGGGCCAGGTAGGGTGTGTGGAAAGCTTGGTTTCCTCCATCGTCGAGGAAGCCCAAGCCTCCCTCCTGCATGCTCCATGGCCATAGCCATCTTACTTGGGTTAATTTGCATACCCGATCCTGATTGGCTAGTGGGCATAGCTCGGGGCATGGGTGGGTTTATTGGAGGTATGTTCAATTTGCATATTGGTCTTTTAATAGATAAGAGTGTATATAAAAAGAATTTAGGAAAGTGTCTGGTCAATAAGAAGCATTCTGTGCCTGATTATGTTGAGGAGCAAGCAAGCCTCGTGAAATAGCACCAACATATCAAAGGAGAATCCTGGGCATTTTGTGCTAGAATTCACACTATAGTAACCTCGGTTCAACATCTACAAAATTATTCGATGATTGTTTATTTGGTAAATAATATATTCTGAGCCCTCTTGGCTCCAGGAATATAGGTAAATGGGTTAATTATCTTCAAAATAGCAAGGCTAAAATTTTAAAGTAGGAAATTCTGAAAATAAATGCAAATAGGGGTAAAATATACTGATTATAAAAATCACTATATATATATATACTGCATATATTATAAAGTAGCATATATACTATAAATAATATACATATTTAATTAAGTGGAAATAAATAGCAAATGGTATTTATAGCAACCTACATGATTGTGGGATGTTGGAATTAGTTCTCCAATAACCAAAGTATAAAAATGATTAGAATATCACATAAGAATATTTACTTTCCAGTGCACTTATAAAAATATGTAAACTATAGAGTTAATATTGTTTGTCTTTACTACAGTACTACCATTCTACTTATAATTCTAAAGTTCACTCAGGTTCCATATTTTGAAAATGATCATAACATAGAGTACAAATTGGTATATTTCATCATTAAGTGCTATGTAGTTCTAGATGCTTTGAGGCATGTAATATTGGGAAAATAATATTAGGAACTATCCTAACGATAACCCATCAAAAACAATTGCTTTAAAATATACCAATGTTAGCCTCCATAAGCAAAATAGAAACTGATAATCAGTGTAATATTTGAAGGAGAATTTAGAGAAATATTTTTAAATAGTTAATTTTGGTACATCTATTATTTACATTTAAAATTTAAATTAATCTGTAAATTGTCTCTGAAATATTTTGTAGGAAGTGAGACAAAAATTTATTTGGATAAGTAGAGGTGCAATAACATACAGTTGTGATTTTTATTGATAAAATACTTGAACCCACAACATAATGTTCTGTTAAAAACCTTTCTTAATATGGGCCATTTATAAAATTTGTCAATATTTGAGATATCACACAGAAATAAATGGTCAAACTGTCAACAAAGAAAATAAAAATTCTGTAACTTATGTAGTTAGCCATGAATTTTGAATTCAAATTTTTAAAGTTCAAAATTGATCAGATGATAATTAATAACTATTCCCCCAATTGACAGTGGATTTTGCACTACTGTGTGAATAATTGTTAGGATTTGATAAACTTATTTTCATAATTTAATTTATCAATTCAAAATGTTCTTTATTCTCAATAATTTTTATATTGGAGCAATTATTTTTTTGTTTTAAATTATTAGCAATCTACTATTGCTTTTTAAAAGAGAATAGAATGGAAAGGGAGAGAGATAGAGAGAAACTTCATGCGAGAGTACAACATCCATCCACTGCCACCTGCACACCCCCTTCCAGGTATCTAGCTGGCAACCTGACCAAAAATCAAATTGGCAACATTTTGGTGCAAAGGGCAATATCCAACCAGGACAAGCCCTACCAGCCAGGGTTCTGTTTGAAAATTCATTACACAACTCTTTGAGTCACTTCCAAAATGTTTAACTGATATTTAAATATTAGGTAAAAAATCTGGAATCCAATTTGATGAACAACCCATGTATTATACATATTTCTAATCCTGAACAGGTGGTTATTTGAGATCCAATTTATTTCATTGCTTCAGCTTCTAATCGAATTCACTTTGGGCAATGAAACTTATATACAATATATTGCAGAATACACACTATATTTACAGATCATATATATTGCTAGAGGCAATATGCACAAATGCACAAATTCATGCATGGGTGGGGTTCCTCTGGGTGGCCTGCAGGGATCGGGCTGAAACCCGCAGTCCAATGCCACCTGTAGCTACTACCTGCCGCGCTTGCTCATTCCAGCCACACTGTGCCTGCCGTGGACTTGTGCCCAATCAGTCCTGATCAGGAGAGGCTTGCGCTGCCACAGCAGTGCTTGCCAGCCATGAATGAGCCTTGTCTCTGGTGCCCTCCCAAGGGAAATGGCCTGTAGAATCAGGCTGAAACCAGCTCTACAACATCCACTGAGGGGTACCATATTGTTTGAGGGCACAGGCCAGGCTGAGAGACTCTACTGGTGCATGATCAGGCCAGGGAGGGATCTTGGTAGGACACCAGGGCATGTCCAGCCCATCTGACTCAGTCTCAATCAGCCAGACCCCAGCAGCAAGCTAACCAATGTGGTCAGTGCACGTCATAGTGACTGGTCGACCAGTTGACTGCCACAGGGATAAGGCCTAAACTCTCAGTCAGACATCCCTTCACAATTTAGGACTGCTGGCTCCTAACTGCACACTTGCCTGCCTGCATGATCGTCCCTAACCATTCTACCTACCTGTCTGATCCCCTCTAACTGCCTCTGCCTGCCAGCCTGATCACTTCTAACTACTTCCCTGCCTGCCTGATCAACCCTAACCTCCTCTATCTGCCAGCCTGACCATCCCTAACTGCTCTCCCTTGCTGGCCTGATTGCCCCTAACCACCTCTGCCTCAGCCCTCGCCACTGTGGCTTTGTCTGGAAGGACATCTGAAAGATGTCTGGTCTAGCTAGTCTAATTAGCATATTACCCTTTTATTAGTATAGATGATAATACTAGAAGCCCAATGAATGAAATTCAAGCCATGCTGGCACTGGCTTCCCTCTGGCACCCAGGACCTAGGCTTCCTTCACAGAGGGAGGTCCTGCCCAACTGCCACAGCCTACTGGTCAGTGGCCTATGCTGTCTCTGCTGGGCAATCATGGGTCAATGGCTGGGCTCCCAACCATTTGCATCATACCCATCTTGACTGGCCTGGCACCAGTGGGTGTCATAGTGTATTTCCTGATGGTTCTTCCACTGTTTAGCTATTCAGTCAATTTGCATATTATGCTTTTATTATAGAGGATGCTAATTTTTGTAGTCGAATATCTATCACTTATGATTTGTTTACAATTGTTGTTAGGTGAGGATCAAAATAAGATTAAGTCTATTCTCAAACATCCTTCCAGAATTCTTTTTCTTTAAAAAAATACTAGCCGAAACCGGTTTGACTCAGTGGATAGAGCATCGGCCTGTGGACTGAAAGGTCCCAGGTTCTACTCCAGTCAAGGGCATATACATTGGTTGTGGGCACATCCCCAGTAGGGGGCGTGCAGGAGGTGGCTGATCGATGTGTCTCTCTCATGGATGTTTCTAACTTTCTATCCCTCTCCCTTCCTCTCTGTAAAAAATCAATAAAATATATTAAAAAAAAAATAAATAAATAAAAATAAAAAATACTATTATTTCAAAACATCCTATCTAATAAAAGAGTGATATGCAAATTGACCGTACCTCCAGTACACCCACCAGCCATGCCCATCAGTCAATCAGAGCAAGTATGCAAATTAACCCCACCAAGATGGCTATGGTCACAGAGAGAGAGCAGGACAGAGGCTTCGGTTGCCCCTAGCAATGGAGGAAGCCAAATACCCAGGCCTCTGCTTAAGGCATCAAAGTTTCAATGGCTGTGCAGCAGAAGGCTTGGCTCCATTCCAGGCTACAAAGTTTCAATTGCAGAAGATAAATAAATCCCAGATACCAGGGCCTCTGCTTGAGTTTCCAGGAGTCGTGGCCAGCCTACAAACCACCACAGACCCTTCTACCAGGCCACCCCACGCCCCAAGGGAACACCCCCGCCCTTATCTGGGACACCCTTCAGGGCAAACTAGCTGGCCTACACCTGTGCACCAGGCCTCTATCCTATCTAATAAAAGAATAGTATGCAGATTGATCATCACTCCAACACACAAGATGATTGCCCCCATGTGGATAAAAGATGGCCACCACAAGCTGGCCAGCAGGGGAGGGCAGTTTGCAGGGACCAGGCCTGTAAGGAAGTGTCATTGTAGGTTATCAGGCCATCAGGGGAGGGGAGTTAGGGGTGACCAGACCTGCAGGGAAGGGCAGTTAGGGGTTACAAGGTCCACAGGGTAGGGCAGTTAGGGGCAAACAGGTTGGCAGGGGAGCAGTTAGGCATCAATCAGGCTGGCAGGGGAGTGATTAAAGGGTGATCAGGCTGGCAGGCAGAAGTGGTTAGGAGCTATCAGGAAGGCAGGGAGGTGAGCAGTTGGGAGCCAGCAGTCCAGGTAGGATCAGGCCTAAATGGGCAGTTAAACATTCTTTAAGGGGTCCCAAATTGGAGAGGGAGACGGCTGGGCTGAAGGACACCCCCCCCAACCCCTTGTGCACTAATTTTGTGCACCAGGCCTCTAGTGTTAATATAAACTATGAAATACATAAATTGATATGCTTAAATTATGAAATTTCAATAAAACAAGTTTCATCTAAAAATATAGCAATACCATGTTCACACTTTTAATGCAAACCCATTAATCTTTGCCTATAGCTGAGGGGAATTTTCAGGTAAATATATCATATGGATTACTAGTGAATCAAGTTTCTACCAAAACTGACTTTAAAATTAGTGCTTTCTGTATTGCAAAGACGATATTGTTTATTGTCACTAATACAGGACTGGGAATAAGACCTGGATCTTGGTTGGTCTAGGTTGGACCCTTATTAGTATTGTGATATTGTTCACTTTTATACCTTTCTTTAGATGTTAATTAGTAAAGAAAATTTCAAGGTCCCTTTATATTATAAAATGCATTTTCCAGGCCCTGTTTAATAATAAAAATTGTCTTAAAAATCTGTAATTACTGTAACTTCTTCCTGGCTGTACCCTCCTTAGTTCAGCAAAGTTTGGGAAAAACCTCTGCTGACTAAATAAAAAATAAAAATATCCCTTCTAGTCTCCAATATCCTCTGCTCACCAGTTCATTCTTCTCAACCCTATGTTTGTTTTTTACTCTATAGTAAATTCAAAGTTTTTAAAAAATCTCTCCCTCCTAATATTGTTGGCATGTTCTCTTTGTTCTACTTCCACCTCTAAAAAGGATTCTTTTCCTAGTATTTACCATGCTCAACTTGAAAAACATTTTTGATATGGAAAACATTTCAATATGGATGCTTTGAAGAAGCCATATTTTACATTTTCATTTCTTTCACCAGCTCATCTTTCTCTTTCCACCCTGTAAGCATAAGCATTTCACTATAATTTCTGAAATTATTATTTTTCTTTTTTAATCATTTTATTTATTTCCAAAGTTTTAATTATGCAACTCCAAAATCTGAATTTCTATTTTTATACTTTCTTTCCCCTGACTTCTGGATGACCTTTCCAATGTTTGAAAACATCTTTGTCCGTGTTTCATATTGATATAGCAGATTCTGCCTATATTAAACAAAATTGATCCTCTTTCTCGCCTTTTTGTTGCCTCTCTTTGCTAGTGACTATTTTCAAGTCACCAAAACAGAATAGTGGCAAATAAGGAAGTCTTTGTAACTGAAACATTCTAGATTTGAATCCAGGCTCCACTATCTACCAGGTTTTTGATTCAACGCAAGATGTTGAATTCTTACTTAGCTTTATTTGTAAAATTTGCTGATAATAACATAGCAAAGGATAGTGTTGGACAAGGATAAATCATACCAGGAAAGCCCATAACTTCTACATAAAATGATCAATATAATAATCAAATGTTAGCTTATAACCTCAGAGTCATTTTCAGTTTTTCAATTTTCTCAAACCAAATATCTTTCAATTGCCAAGTAAGTATTTATCTTGACCTTGAACTATTACTGTCACTAAAAAGTTAATTCATTCAATGAGTGGAATATGTGGGACTGTGCTGGATGCTATCCTATATAATAAAGGTGTAATATGCAAATGGTCGTTACATTGTGTAGCGTAATGACTGACCGCATAACAACTGGATCACGGATCAGCAAGAGGGTGGGGAAGAGAGCTAAAAGTGGGTAATAGAGCAGCAAGCTATGAGGGGAGGCAGGGGGTGCAGAGCTACAAGAGGGTGGGGCGAAGGCAGAGAGCTACAGAAGGACATCAGCGAGCTTCTGGCTCCAAGTGGGAAGCAGAGCACTACAGGAAGGGGCAGGGCCGCAAGTTATGAGGGGGGTAAGGGGGAGAGAGGTGGAGGGAGGTACAGCAGTGGGGGGGGGGCAGTGGACAGCAGCAAGCTTCTGGAGAGCTACTGGCACATGGATTTGTGCACAGTACTACTAGTGAATCAATAATGAGCAAAATGGATGAGACCTCATCACCTCTCTCTTAGCTAACCACAATAACTGATTCATTTCATTTCATTTTTTCTTCAATCTATCCTAATCACTCTTGTCAATGTAATGTCACTATGTCTAACCTTTTTGAATCACTTGAGTGATAAGAAAAACCTCAGTTACAATCTCACATGATCATCTCCCATTCCTACTCCTTTTTTTCTTTCTTCCTTTCTGTTCTCCTTATAGTAACCAGTGTGATCCTATGAAAAGGTGAGTCTTTTCAATTTTCCATTCAGATCCCAAGATTAGACCTAACCTCCAACTCTTTCCCTCTCTCCCTCCGCCCTGGCCATTGGCCATGCTCATTTCCTCCTCTTCCTGAACATACCAGGTACACTCCACTCTTTGTGTTTTTTATATTCTTGGTACCAGTGAAATCTTTCTTCACTCTGATCACTTCTTCCAGGTCTTTATTGAAACATCAACTTTCAGGTGAGGTCTTCCTGGGCCATTCTTTTGAAAATCTCCTGTTCTCAAAATACATCTGTCCCCCCTCCCTTGCTTCTTTATTGCCTCTTCTTAAAGCATCCTATATCATAAAAAGCCTAATGAGCTAAGTGTCCAGTTATCCAGTCAGCCATTCAACCAATCAAAGCATAATATGCTAATGATATGCTAAGGCTGCTCAACTCCTCTCTATGATGTGCACTGAGCACTAGAGAGCAGACCCTTTAACCAATAGGTTAGCTCGCTGCTGGGGTCTGGCCCATTGGGACTGAGGGAGATGGACTGGACACAACCTGGAGCCCTCCCGTGGTCCTTCCTTGGCTGCCCAACCTCTCGCATCCCTCTCCAGCCCAATCACCCACCAGTTGGGTCCTTTGGCCTGGCCCGTGCCCCCTCTCAATTTGGGGCCCTTCGTGGGATGTCAGAGATTCAGTTTTGGCCAGGCGGCTGAAGAACCCCACTGGGTGCATGAATTCGTGCACCAGGCCTTTATATAAGAACACATAAATTTTACTTCTTTATCTTGTCTCTTTGGTATGTCTTTCCCACTAGAATTTAAAATCCCTGAGGAGAGAGATTTCAGGCCATTTTGCCATTACTATAATTCCAGAGTTTCTAGTACATAACTGGTATATAATAAATACATGTTGAATTAGTCAATGAAAGATAGCTTCATTTCTCACATTAGGTGCTCCCTGATACCCAAACTCAGTCAGTGTTTTTGTTTGTTATGCCTTTGTTCATATTCGCTTCATCTGCTTTTTCCTGCTTCTCCCTCACTGTCTACTTTCACTAGTCAAAAGTGAACTTATTAAATGTATTGCCTGAACCCCAGTTCTTGGCTGTGATTCTCTTTCTCTGGTCTCACATAGGCATTGCCACTCTTTAGCAGTGCATATCCCATTCTTCACCTTTCAAGTTCTTTTGGCTATACTACCAAAATATTTCCAGAATTTGATCTGTTCTCCCTACCTCCACTGATAATATCCTATTCTCTGTTGCCTGGACTATTATAATAACCTCTTAAAATCTCACTTCTTATACTTTGCTCTCTTCATTTTGTTTTCCACACAGAAGTCTGTGACTATTTAGTAGATGAGTCTGAGAATAAAATTCAAAGTCTCTTACAGGACCTTTCCTCTCAACATAAATGCTCTTGTACTCCACTGCCTCTCTGATCTACTTTTTCAGCACTTCAGGCCTGAATCACTCAGTTTCAGTCAAAGTAACTCCCTTGCTCATTCAACACCACCTTCAATCTCACAATGCATGGACTTTCTGTCCCCTCAACCTGAGATGCTTTATTTACAGACTAGAAACCCAGTGAATGGAAATTCTGCAATCAGGTGGGAAGTGTTCCAGCCTGCATCCTCTCGCAGTCCAGGAGTTCTCAGGGGATGTCCTACTGAAATGCAGTCTGGCCGTCCTCTGCAGGAGGTGACCTGGGGCAGGTCAGGGGATGGCATGGTTGGCCGCACCTTGAATCGCCCTCACTGCAGTCCTGATGGCCTCCCTCTGCAAGAGGCAACCTCTATGTGCTGATCTGGGAACAGCGAATGGCTGGCCCCACCGCGTCATCCTTGCTGGTGGCTTCCCTCTGCAGGAGGTGACTTCTATGGGTCTCTTTAGGGATGGAGAGCAGCTTGTCCTTCCCTGAATCACCTTGCAGTGTCATTGGTGGCCTCCCTCTGCAGGAGACAACCGGGAAGGTGATCAGGGTATGGCTCCAGCTCCCATCACTTTGCCCCTGGTCGGCCCCTCCCCCAGCCTACCCTATTGCTGTCTCCTCCCTCTGCTTACTGGCACGTGCCTTGGCTGGCCTGGTGCCACTGCTTGCCTGCCCAGCCTTCCCCCTCCCCTCCATGGACCATAGTTCTACCATTTGCTTGATTTTACTTATTACACTTTTATTATATAAGACATTCTCTTGGCCTGTTTTACTGGTTTTATTCAAGTAGCTGCAAAAATGAGAACTGACCTATGATTTCCCTATCTAAAATATCATATTCATCAACCCAAGTATGGTCTTCTATCTACTTACCTTGTTTTTTCATCATGATCACAGCTCACCTATCGTGTGTGTGTGTGTGTGTGTGTGTGTGTGTGTGTATGCATATGTATTTTTCTCTTGATTAGAACATAACTTCATGAAAACAGTAGTGGCTTTATTATTATTTTCCCAGGACAAAAAAGGGCCTGGGTCACATAAGATTTCTGTTCAACGAATGATTGTCTAACATTAGACTTGCACATGCATATTTCTATTCTTATAATGCAAGATTTTCAAGGGCAGGAAACCATGACTTCTGTATCTCTATTATAATGATAACACCAAAAAATCATTTTGTGGCATGTAGGTATTCACTAAATAAAATAAATTAGTTAGTTTGCAGGTAACAGCTATGTAAACACTTATAAACTACCAATATTATCTGTTAAGTACATGAACAATCTTATAAGAAAGGTACTATTATCTTTATTTAGACATGCGATAACTAAAACTTAACACACTGGTCTGTATAGAGTAAAGCTGTAATATAACATAATGTTGGGTCTGAGCCCTTTTGCTGGGGATAGGACCTCTATAGACAATGGGCATTGGAAGAAGTCACGAGCAGCTGCAGGCAGATGGGAGAGACTTTAGTGCAGACACAGCAACCATTGCACATACAGTAGTGCTTGCAAACACAGCAGCCAGACCAAGTGGTCTCACCACCAGCTGGTCAGCAGTATATTCTATATTAGTTCAGGCAAAATAAGCTTCTTAATGTAACATCAGTGTTACATAAAATAACACTGTGCAGTATATACAGAAAACTACTGCATCATTGTTTTGCACATGCTTACGGCAAATGGACCTTTATTATCTGGTGTAGTCTGGTCTGGGTCCCCACACAGATTAATTATATTAAATATAGTTAATTTTATTAAATATAGAATCTTTATATATATATATATATATATATATATATACACACACACACACATATATATAGTTAATTTTATTAAATATAAAATCTTCATATATATATATATATATATATATATAGAGAGAGAGAGAGAGAGAGAGAGAGAGAGAATATGCAAATTAGCCAGGACACTGTAACAGTCACGACTGGTTCAGGAGAAGGATGCACGCACAGATGGGCTCAGAGTGGAGACACAACAAACAAGGGGGACTGCCACTGCTGGGAGACAGTGCACCAGCAGTCCTGCCTCTGCACACCAGCTACAGAGGAAACACCTTTTCTTACAGCTCATTGGCTAAGCTCCCTGTATGCCACTTGCAGTGTTCTTGGGAACTTGGGTAATAAGAATCTAAGAAGGTGATCTAGTATTTCTCCACCTCACTCCTAGAGGAAAGAATGAAGCTCTACTGCTAGAGGGGCTAAGAAATGTCATATCCTGCCTTAACCAGTTTGGCTCAGTGGATATAGCCTCTGCTTGCTGACCGCAGGGTCCAGGTTTGATTCTGATCAAGGACATGTACCTAGGTTGCAGGCTCCTCCCTGGCTGTGGCCCAGGTCAGGGCTCATGCGGGAGGCAACCAATCAAAGTGTACCTCTTACATTGATATTTCTCTCTGTCTTTCCCTCTCTCTTCTATGCTCTCTAAAAATCAATGGAAAAATAGCCTTAAGTGAGGAAAAGAAAAAGGAAGGAAGGAAGGAAGGAAGGAAGGAAGGAAGGAAGGAAGGAAG
>JAAGEH010000286.1:29395135-29592681 GCA_011751065.1 Lasiurus cinereus | reverse complement strand
AAGGAAGGAAGGAAGGAAGGAAGGAAGGAAGGAAGGAAGGAAGGAAGGAAGGAAGGAAGGTCATATCCTATGAAAGAGATATCTTGAAAATGCCTAAAGAAAGTTGTTATTTTTTCATGGTGAAGGGACTGGAGTTCGTGTTGATGAAAACATCTTGATAATGTAGCAGCCAACAGTGGCAGCAGCAGTGGGGTGATGGAAGTGGCACCTTCCCTTAATCATCTGGTCGCCTCCCACAGTGGGAGACCTATTGATGACTTAGGTCCACAGGAAACAGGACTATGCAATTAGTAGGACATCTCCTGAGGGCGCTCAGACTGTCAGAGGAAGCCGGCTGTGTTGAGGGTCCCTCCCCCAGTGCATATATTGTGTGCACCAGGCCTCTAGTTTAAAAATTAATAGTGAATGATAGTGAAGTCAATGCCTAAAAAATTACAAAACTGTAGTACTTAATAAAGTGTGGAATATTATTGGCAAAACTATTATTCCATATGGAATAGCAATTTTACCATAGAAATTGTGGTTACCTTAGACAAGTTTGAAGAAACTCTATTAAAAAAAAAGATGAATAAGATATAGGGGAAGATAGAACTTAAAATATATTTGGAAATATCAGTGTATTCCAATAACATGTTTAGTTAATTGGGCTTAAACTGAATAACACTAACTTCAGATCATTGTTTCCCAGGCACAGCATATTGTTTAAAATAGACAATCTACTTTTCTTTACAACATCTCTAGAAAGAGTTCACAGTTATGTTCAGATGTGTGAATTAAATTATAGTATATTAAACTATTAAGTAGCAGAGCTAGGTTTCAAACCCAGAGTCTGTCTCTAGAGTTTTGACCCTTAATCTGGGCTTTGCAGATGCTCCATGGATAAAGGATTAAAATGTTCCTGTGAAGCATGGGTGCTATCCTTGTGGGAAGAGCAGGAGAAAGAATTTCTGCAGCTTTAAAATTGGTTCTATAAAGCCAATTACATTTCAGGGAAATGCTCTCAAAAACTACATTTATAGTGTTAAAATAAACTTAGTTATCTGGGGATCTGTGAAACTTAGCGTCTGCTCCACAGTGACATGAGTTAATTTCATTTCCGTCACTATGAGTGCTCCGCAGGTATGTGGTAAATTACTCTGATTCCTGTGGCTATAACCCATTCTTATAGCAGGAAATTACATGAATCTCACAACTGATATAAAATGTACTGCTGCCATTGCTATGCATTAATATATTAGTAGCTGGCCATTTGTAATAATTCTGTCAATGCCCATCTTAGCACAGTTTTCAGTCTAGACATGTTAAACCCAGGTGCATGGAATTTCCCCTTATTATTTTCAAGTAGTTATACTGAATTCTAAGATTATATTTTTATTGGGCAATTTTATATTGAGCCTTTTACCAAGAATTGAAAACATGATATTCTAATTGTTCTATACATTAAAATTTAAGGAAAATTAATTCTATAAAAAGTAAAGTCATTTACCAATATATATGAACAGGAAAACAGAATAAGAAAAATATCTGATAGCATAAACAATATTAATTTTTCTGTTTCATGGGATAAGAAAATGGTTTATTAAATAATTTTTGACCATATTGATCTCCTCTTCACAGAGATCCTTTCAGTTAATGTTATATTTCATGGTTATAGTTTTTAAAATAACATTTCTGGAATTATATGTTTGTCTTACTTTATAAATAAAAAATATTTAATCATTTAAATCAAACCTCTATAACATAAATTATATCTTTCCTATAATTCCTTTGATATTGATCTTCTTCCCCACACAGAAAATAACTTCCAATTAGCAGATTTAATTGAAAATCTTTGACAATGGTAAATTTAGATAATATCTTTTTGAGGTATATTTTATATTTTAATCCATCATATCTGTTGTAAGTTAATTCCTCTGGCTAGATAATCACATTTTCAGTAATTCTTTAAACATTTCACATTATTTTGTTAGTTTTCTCTTTTTGAGGATTTTTTTATTGTCTGAAGTTTTACATATGTCTCTTTTTCCTCCAATTGACCCCCCCGTTAGCCGTTCCCACCCCAGGCAAGCCCCCACTGCCCCAGTGTCTATGCATATGCATGCATGCAAGTCCTTTGGTGGATCTCTAGCCCTTCCCTCCCTTATCATTAGTGCCGGATCTATTCTTGTTCATCAAATTATGTTCATCATTATATCCCACATATGAGTGAGATCATGTAATATTTATCTTTCTCCAACTGGCTTATTTCACTTAGTAAAATGCTCTCAGTTCCATTCATGCTTTTGAAAATGGTAAAAGTTCTTTGTTTTTTATAGCGCTGTAGTATTCCATGGGGTAGATGTACCACAGTTTTTTAATCCACTCATCTGCTGGTGGGCACTTAGGCTGTGGTCAAATCTTAACTATTCTAAATTGTGCTGCTATGAACATGGGGGTGCATACATCCTTTCTGATTGATTTTCCTGGTTTCTTGGGATATATTCCTAGAAGTGGCATCAAAGGGTCAAATGGGAGTTCCATTTTTAACTTTTTGAGGAAACTCCATACTGTTTTCCACTGTGACTGCATCATTCTGCATTCCCACCAGCAGTGCACGAGGGTTCCTTTTTCTCCGAATCCTCACCAGCACTTGCCATTTGTTGATTTGTTGATGATTGCCATTCTGACAGGTATGAGATGGTACTTCATTGTTGTTTTGATTTGCATTTCTCAGATAACTAGTGACTTTGAGCGTGTTTTCATATATCTCTTGGCCTTCTGTATGTCCTCTTTCAAAAAGTATCCATTTACTTTTTGATTGAATAATTTATCTTCCTTTTGTTATATTGTATGAGTTCTCTGTAAATTTTGGAGATTAAACCCTTATCTAAAATATCATTGGCAAATATGTTCTATGCAGTAGGCTTTCTTGTTGTTTTGTTGATGGTTTCTTTTGCTATGCAGAAGCTTTTTATTTTTATGTAGTCCCATTTGTTTATTTTCTCCCTATTCTCAATTGCCCTAGGAGCTGTGTCTATAAAGATATCGCTATGACATATGTCTGCTATTTTGCTGCCAATTGAGTCTTGAAGGATTTTTATGGTTTCCCGTCTTACATTTAAGTGTTTTAACCATTTGAGTTGTTTTTGAGTTTGGTGTAAGTTGGTGATCTAGTTTTATTTATTTTTTCATGTATCTGATCAAATTTCCCAGCACCATTTATTGAAGAGACTGTCTTGATTCTATTGTATGCTTTCGTGTCCTTTGTTCAATATTAACTGAGCATAGTTCTTTGTTCTGTTCCACTAGTCCATATGTCTGTTCTTGTGCCAGTACCAGGCAGTTTTGAGAACCTGGCTTGTTTATGTAGCTTGATATCTGGTACTGTAATCCCTCTAATGTTGTTCTTCTTTCTCTACATTGTTGTGGCTATTAGAGATCTTTTTTTTTTATTCCAGATCAATTTTTGGAGAGTTTGTTCTAGATATTTGAAATATGCCATTGGTATTTTAAGGAGGATTGCATTGAATCTGTAGATTGCTTTGGGTAGTTTGGACATTTTAATGATGATGTTGATTCTACCAACCCATGAACATGATATGTTCTTTCATTTGTTTATGTCTTCCTCTATCTATTTTTTCAATGTCCTGTAGTTTTCCAAGCACAGGTCTCTTATGTCCTTAGGTAAGTTTATTCCTAGGTATCTTATTCCTTTTGGCAGTTTCTTAAAAAATGTTTTTTATTGATTTTAGAGATGGATAGAGAAGGAGAGAAACATCAATGATGTGAGCTAATCATCAAACTGCCTCCTGCACACTCCATACTGGGGATTGAGCCTCTGCAGCCTGGGTATATGCCCTGATTGGGAGCTTAACTATGACCTCCTGGTTCATAGGTCAGTGTTGAATCACTGAGCCATGATGGCCAAGGAAGTTTTTGTTTTTGTTTTTTAATTGCAACTCCACCATCTCCTAAATTTTAAGATTCTTTTCTTCATCTTTTAAAATTTGTTAATATCATTTCCAAAAATATTTATCATAAATTTACTGACATCTTATTTCTAGAAATTTTCCTCTTCTTTAAAAATTTTTTAAAAAATGCTTACATTCATGGAATGAGTCTAATATTTACTCCTTATAAGGTCACTCTATGACACATAACTATACAAAGTAGTGATTTTTTTTCTATTAAATGCCTTCCATATCAAAAAGCACACTCTGGCCGAAACCGGTTTGGCTCAGTGGATATAGTGTCAGCCTGCAGACTGAAAGGTCCCAGGTTCGATTCCGGCCAAGGGCATGTATCCTGGTTGCTGGCACACCCCCTGTAGGGGGCGTGCAGAAGGCTACTGATCGATGTCTGTCTCTCATCAATGTTTCTAACTCTCTCTCCCTTTCTCTTTCTCTCTGTAAAAAATCAATAATATATATATTTTTTAAAAAAGCACACTCTGCTTTGTTAGCTATATAAGCTTAACATTTTATACATAATATTTAATTCTAGTTATTCTTTATATAGTACTTGGTTTTAGACACAGAAATAGATGTTTAGAAGGAGAAAAATGACCAAACTAGGAAGCATGTTGGGTAGAAAGAATAATGAATAAATAATTAAATAATTATTTTAAAATATGCCTTTTAAAATAATAAGATATATAATAATGGGTATAATATAAACACAATAGGTATTTAAGAGCAGGTAATATGTCTATCTTTTCCATTACTCAATTTTTGATGCAGACTTTGACTCAGTCATTCAATAAATATAAATTGATTGTTTTTTAAAGGAATTCTAGAGTATAATGAGAACATTGTTTCTAAAGAGAAGCATTAAAGACAAGCATGGATTTATATCATACACTTACATGTTTTTTCAGCTGATACAATTTTTCAGTACAGGGATCTTTCTGAAATATGAATTAGTAATCAAAAAACTCTAACATAATGAGCAGCTGTTACACTGTATTTATAGAGGTAACCTGTATGTATTCATAAAAAATTGTGTATGTCTTTATGATCTTTTGAGTAATGTTCAGTGTACATTTATTCAACAAAGGTCACCTTATAGCTTCTCTCCTAATTTTTGTGGTGCTCTTTTTAAAGCCCCTCACTCCCAGTTTTGAGAGATCCAGCACCCAGTTTAGAATTAACTTTGTACCTTTTTTTCAGTAGTTTCTCATGGCAGCACATGAAGTAGAGACATGTCAGTGGATATTGTTTAAGTGGGCCCAGACCTTTCTGTCCTAAGTAACTTCCCGCATAATCATTGCTCAGTTTAGCTGTAATGAAACCCAATTTATTAAACTGGTCTGTCCTTACACATCTTATGGTTTACTCACACTTTTTTTCTCTCTGTATTTGACCTTCCGAATGCTAGCCTTACTACCCTTTCATTTTTTTTTCTTATTCCTTTCCTAGGACTTTTCTTGTGGTGTTTTTCTTTCTCTTTCCCCACAACTTTTTCAGGAGGTCACATGGAGATCATTTCATAATTTGCTTGTGTGACACTTATACATCTCCCTCCAGCATTAAAACTTCTGCATAACAAAAATCACACTTTAACTTTTGACTGTCCATGGTTTCTGATCTAGATTTTTTTATATATTTAATAAATGCATGTGGAGTTGAATACAACTTCTATCATACAAGCATCTTTAAAAAATCACCATAGAAGGCTGCAATGGGAAACTATCAAACTATAGCAAACATAAAAGTAGCAGCATGTCTAAAACAAGTTGTCTCATATTCATACCTCAAGAAATATGTGACTGAAGGTAGCCCCCCCACACACACTGTTTACATCTATTTGTAGTGCACACAGTTTACATTTACAGCCAGATGGAAAATAAAACACTATGATTAAATTTACTTTGTTTGTTATAATAATATCATATAGTTCTTTGTGGGAGGTAGAAGATGAGGTTATTCAGGTGAGCTTCTATATAAGGTGTGCTTGGGCTTTGTCAAAGCTGGAATTAAAGTACAGATGGAAGGAGGGCTGAACAAGGGCCATTCTACAGAGAGGGACAGGGCTATCTAGAAATGCATACATAGTTTCTGAGGAGATTTGGAAATCTTGGGAGCTGTTTTTGAAATATGCTGCCAGGTCAGGTAGAGCACAGAAATGACAAACCCAGTTAAGGGATATATAGCATTGGTTCTCAACCTTAAGGGTCCGTTAGAATTACGTAGGTAGTTAAAAATAATTATGAAACGTCCATGCAGTAGTATTTTAGAAAAGTTTGCTTGCTATCTTTTTATATGAGACATTTGTCCACAGGTACAAAGTTATGGCAACATCAGCAGTGAGATCTCAATATAGTATTACTGATTCCAGTTGAGAGGAGAATAACTAACATTAAAGCTGTAGAATGGTGAAGCCAAACTGCTCTAGCTCTTGTCTCAGTCTGGGGGTTAAAGGAGCTGAGACGCACTGAGAATGAAGATGGAAGCATCTGTGAACATAAATTGCAGAGTAAAGACAGAGAATTCAAGGGAGGGAGTTAAAAGGGACACAAGAATTCCCATATCATCAAGCTTTCTAGAGACAGTACCCTTAATAATCTGTGTGTTATTATAACTATGAAAAGTATCCAAGACCTACCCAATATTCTTCATAATCCTAAACAGGTTTGTTATACCATCCTAGTTCTAACTCTTTGTTGGCTTTCATCATTAGTACTCTCTGTCCTGCCCAACCAATGTGGTGCAGTGGTTGAGTGTGGACCCTTGAACCAGTAGGTCACAGTTTGATTCCCAATCAGAACATGTGACAACATGACAGAGTTGCTGGCTTGATCCCCAGTAGGGGACATGCAGGAGGCAGGTCATCAATGATCTTTATCATTGATGTTTATCTCTCTCCCCTTCTCTCTTCCTCTCTCTGAAATCAATAAAAACATATTTAAGAAAAAATAATCTCTGTCCTTTCATCCCTGCCCTGATTTTCTTTTAGTATACTTATCCAAACTGGGGCATTGTGCTCCCATATTCATTAAGACAGGCCTAATACCATTATCAAAGTTCTGCTGAATACTTAGAGGTTTAGGGATGAGTGTAGGGGGATAGATAGTGGTCATTACTATGAAGATACTGGCCTACCATCCTAGCCAGGCCCCTTCCAGGAATTTCTATTCTTTGTCTCTGGCCTGCATCTTGTTACTGATGCTGGCTTTCCAACATCAAATATCTATCTTCTTCTTCCTTGATTTTCTGGTTACAAATGTAGTTCTCGGATTTGGCTAAAAGTCAACATCAACAGCAACAAAAACCCCAAACCCAAACAATTCTATTCCTTATTAATCTCAACTTTTTTATTCTAATTTTTTATATAATACTAGAGGCCTGGTACCTGACATTCATGCACTGGTAGGGGTGTGGTCCCTCAGCCTGGCCTGCACCTTCTCCCAGGCCAGGACAACTTGGAAGATGTCCCCTCAGGGAGCACTCACTAGCAGTGATCCTGGCTTCTGGTTGAGCAGTACCCCGCCTTTGGGAGCACACTGAACACCAGGGAGCAGCTCCTGCGTTGTCTGCCCCCTGGTGATCAGTGCATGTCATCACAACTGGTTGTTCAGCTGTTTGGTCAATTTTCATATTAGGGTTTATTATATAGGATTGTTAGAAATATATGTATATATACACACACAGATAGATATATCTCTGTGTATGTCCTTTTGAGACCAGAATGGGCTAAGAATGACTATTTATAAATAATTGAAAGTATAATGACTTTTATAAGTATTTCTGTGCCTGACACTTGATAGTGACACTCTTATTGTAAGCAGTTATGCATCTCTATGCTTAAATATTGATGTGTATTGTCCAAGCTGGTTTGGTTCAGTGGATAGGGCGTCATCCTGAAGATTGAAAGGTCCTGGGTTTGTTCCAGTCAAGGACACGTACGTCCATTACAGGCTCCTCCCTGGCCCTGTGCCCGGTCAAAGCACATGCAGGAGGGAACCAATCTATGTGTCTCTCTCACAGAGATGCTTCTCTCTGTCTCTTCTTCACTCTGTCACTCTCTCTAAAAATCACTGGAAAATATCCTTGGATGAGGATTAAATGTGAAAATATTTCTAAGATGAACACTGAATTTTGAAATGAGTGTGTGCAAAGGAAGAAAAATGAAAGAAATATAAATAAAGAATAGCATGGACCAACTTAATATCACTTACAATCATTGAATGCAAAGTTAATTATCAGCATTTTATAATGAGCAGAAATTGATTTTATTAACCACTGAAATGCAAAGGCAATATTGTAAACATAAGAATATTGTTTTTCTATTATCATCTGCAGTTTTTTAAGATATTGAATTTATGTCTTATTAGTTAAACCATAAAGTTATTTTTTCTCACTTTCTTAATATTTTCCATATCATGTAACCTATACCCAAAATGTATATCAGGTTTTCCATCTTTAAAAAAAGAAAATATGCAAAAAGTCTTGGCCAAGGTGCCTCAGTTGGTTGAGTGTCTTTCAATTCACCAAGAGGTCATTGGTTAGATTTCCAATCTGGTGTACAGACTTTATCTCCCTGAGGAGTGCAAGAGGCAGCTGATTGAGTCACATTGATGTTTCTTTCTCTCCTTCTCCCTTCTTTTCTCTCTAAAATCAATACAAACATATATATATATATATATATTTAATATATATATATAAAAAAAAAAAAAAAAAAATATAAAAATATTTAATGCACACATTTTCTCCTTACCAAGTAGCTAAAAATGTATCCAAGAGAGTAATTAATATTGAGTAAAAATCCTTAATTACTATAATTGAGGTTTGTCAGAATGATATTTATTAGGTTAAATGCTGATTAATTATTAAAATATAGTTTTTGCCTAAAAAAATATGTTTGACTTAATTGTAACTGGACAACTGAGAGATTCAGGCTGCCTGTCACTACTTAAGCCAATAAAGTAGAGACAGGGTTGAACCATATCTGAGCATTTATTCTAATAATGCCATTGGTATGGGAGAGCAGCAGGTCATCCCAAAATTCTGCTGTGCCCCTTCCCATAGGCCAACTGCTCATATTGGGTAGGAGGCAAAGATTATGTGGTAGAGTAAGAATTCTAGGCATAGGCAAGTAGGCAAGGTATAATGGTTACAGGTTACTGACAATGCAAGTGGAGATGTGGCGGGGGGGAGGGCATTGCCGAGGGAGGATGCCTCTGGGCACCTCTGGGACCAGAGGCTGGGCATTTCAAAAGGTAGGTGCTTCTAGGACTAGATTGTCCCAACTATAAGGCTGTACATCTTTCTATAATGTAGGCAGTTCTCAGAAAACGAAGATGGACTGGATACTAATATTAGCTCCCATGTCCCAGGGCATACAACTCTCAGCCAGATTAGAATGTGCTTTCTCTAACCGGAACAGAACAATCATGGTTAAGAGAGCATGATTAATATTTCTTATAATTGTAGCTATTTTTCAATATTCTATTTCTGCCCCTAACACACTGACAAGAACTGCTTTCTAGAAAATATGAGTTAAGAGTCTCCTACACTATCTTTTAATGATGGGGAGGTTCACTATGATTATGCTGTTGAAAATAGATTTCAGAGTGACCTTGCTAGGGAGAGGATATCTGGATACTACTGGTTTCCAGTCCTATAATTTGGAACAAGAGAATACAACACAACAACAGGGCACTGAGCTCTTTCTGATTTCTGTGATCTAATAATAAGTGCTTGGAGTAAGAATCTACATATCAGAATTGTTAACTTGGGAGACTTGAGCTTTAGAAAGAATGTGAGCTCCTCCTAGTTCAGTATCCCCTTCTACTGAAGACAACATTGCTGCTGTGTACGCCTTGCAGAGATTTTATTTTTAAAAATATTTCTTTATTGATTAAGTTATTACATATGTGTCCTTATTCCCCCATTATCCCCCCATCCCTCCACTCATGCTCTCACCTCCCTGATGTCTGTGATTTTCTCTAGGAATGAATACAGTGAAAAGAAAGAACCTTTGAACCACCCACTTATATATGGCACCTGTTTTCATTTTCTGAGTCCGCCTTGGGACAATGATTGTGGCAATAACATAATAATGTATGAACATTACATATTAGTTATTGGAATAAGAAAATAGAGTAAATATGGACATTCTTTAAAATTATATAGTGTAAAGTTTACAACAGCAGTTTTAATTAATGATTTTTGCTTAGCTGCTGCTATTATGAAAATGCTCATTAAGGGATTTTGTTTTCACTATCTTCAGTCCTTAGTAAATTCCAGAGTTAGTGATAATGTTTTTGTAAGTGGTCTGAAACAGCAAGCCACTATCACTTACAGGCAATTTGGTCTTCATTACAAATTAATGAAGTGATAATTGCTCTCTGCAACCTTTTACATTCAAAGCATGGTGCTGTTTGCATTATGTTTCTGAGATTTATAGGTCTGCATTCAAGGACTTGTGATAACTTGCCGAATTAGCATTGAGAGGGAAATTGTTAAACCAGAATGAAAGCTCCTTAATTAAAATAATAGTTTACATCAAATTATGAACATCTCTCTATAATCTCTTTTCTGTTTCATGATTAGTACAAGTGCTGCTCATACATAGCAGAAGAAATTTGCAATCGATTCATCAAAGTACAAACTCATATTTATTCTGAAAAGGAAATCTTGACCTAATTTTTTTAAGTCAACTGGTTTGTTTTTAAATAATGATGTCATGATCTAAGTTTCTTTAAAATGTCTACAGAAAACATTTACTCTCTGGGGTTTTTGTTGGCTCTGCCTTTACAGTGCCATTGGAGAACCAATGTGATGACCACAGAAGTGGTTCCACATCATAATGAATTTTCAAAACCAGAGTATCAGAGTTTTGAGGAACTACAACTCTGTTCACTCTTTCTTCCCCCCTCCTTTCCTCCCTTCCTTCCTTTCTTTCTTCCTTCCCTCCCTCCCTCTCTCCTTCTTTCATTCCTTCCTTCTTTTCTTCTTTCCTTGCTCTCTCCCTCCCTTCTTCCCCTCCTTCCCCCCCCTCTCTCTCTTCTTCCTTTCTTATAATTTTTAAATATTCACTTGAGATTACACTTATTCATTTTAGAGAGGAGAGAAACCCACAACCTAGGCATGTGACCTGCCTGAGAATCAAACTGGCAAACCTTCCTTACTCAGGTCTATGCGCTAACCAACTGAGTGAGCTACACCAATTCAGGCTTTTTATTTTTCTGGTATTAAACATATATATTAATTTTGCTTCAAATATGACTATACTATTATAAGCATCTCAGTGTAAAATCCTGAGGATTGAGACTCTCATGTATAGTTTTCTTCTTAAAATTTCATAGAGTGGATGGCTGGAAATGGTGTATTATTGATTAGTAAAAGCATAGTGTGAATATTTTATTTTCTTGTATTAATGTATAAATGTGTCTTATATATTAAGTCTAAGGTTTTCTAAAATACTCCAAATTTGTTTTTTTGTTGGATCTAAGTCAAAACAATTTTGTCTCCAGAAAATTAATGCCTTTTTTATATTCTAGATCTTGAATGATTGAGATTATTAAAATAAGTAGTATTTTTTGTTTTTGTTTATTTTTAGTTTGTAGGGAAGGTAGGGAGAATAAGGACTGTTTTAACTGTATTGATAGTGGTCCACAAATTAGTTTTGTTAATTTAAACACCCTAATGCAAATAATTTATTTTTCTAATAGGTCAAAGACCAAATAAGTATCATATTTCTTTTCTTGTGATTATCATCAATTTAATATATTAATATTTCATCTTATTTTGTGTCTAGAAGTTATAGATTGAAATTAATTTCTGTGTTTTTAATAAATACACATAGAAAAAATGTTAATGCACCCTAAGTGTCATTGTTGAAAGGTATCTAAAACTTGCCATTCCCTTAATGGAGAAAAAATTAGAATACATTTATAAAGGAATTCACAAGAATTGTGTTTGTTTATTTATTTGAAAATTAAGATATATTATCTAACAAGAACCTTATACGTGTTACTTCCTTGAATTATTTCTACATATATTATAAGAAAAAATATTATGCATCTTCGGAAAGGTGAAGTTTTATGTTGCATACTACTGAGGATATGAAGAGATCTAATATTTAATAAAGGCATTGAAGCAAAACTAAACTTACCTTACCATGTTTCATGAATTAAACATGGTATTTAATAAGGGTTATACAATACATTCTTATGTAATAAGAGTGAGTGAGGTATGGAAGGCATCAAGGAGAAAAGAACACAGTCCAGTTGGGGTAAAACCATAGACAAAATAACAATCAAATGTATATTTAAAAATAGTGAGAGACTTCAGATTGACGAGAACATAGTATGTACATAGTGAAAAATAATTCACTAATCTCAATTCAGACTTCTAGCAAAATGTAAATATAGGTTACACCGTTTTTGGAAAAACACAAATGTCAAATGAGTGTTATGCATAGGTAATAGGGAGCCTTTTATTCAAGGATGTCATGGTAAAAATTGTACTTTCTGGGCAGCAGTAGGCAAAACTGTTATAATCATGGAATTGTAAGTAACACAAACTATCTGATGCCAACTTAAAAGTTTCTCAAAACCTGCTCTAAGGATTGGAAAGGCAGGGCTTTAGTCTTCTAAAAATTTTTAAAACATTTTAAATGTTTTTACAATAAAACATTTGTATTAGGGTAGACCTAACTGCTATAACAGCAACAACACAAATTGTCATTTATTTTTTTTTCTTCTGTAAAATTAAATGTGGGTAAAATATATTAAGAACTGAAATGTTTACTACAATTTTATCTTTTGTTCTTTGTGCATAACTTTTTTTTATTTTTTATTCTGGAGCAGGATAAAGGATGCTTATATTTTTACTTCAGATTTTCTTTCATAGTCCACCATGACTAATATTAAAAATGTCATAGATGAAGACAGATGGTCATAGCATCATTTAGATTTATTTTGCTTTTCCATATACAGATTTTACCAAAATGTGGCCCAAATTGAGATAATATTAATTTAGGCAGTCATATTTTTTCATTATCCTATCTAATAAAAGAGAAACATGAAAATTGACCATACCTCCACTATGCCCACAAGACATGCCCATCAGCCAATTAGGAACGACTATGCAAATTAACCCAACCATGATGGTGGTAGCCATGAAGCTAGAGCAAGCAGGAGGCTTGGGTTGAAAAAGAAAAGAAAAAAAGGAGGAGTTGGGAGCCTGGATCAACAGGAGCATGGCCATCCAGAAAACAGCCCTCAGCTCTTTACCCAGGCTGGCCACAGTACCATGGGTGAGGGTTCCTGCTGGGAGGGATTGGCCAGCGGCAAACAGCCATCAGTCCCTCACCCCAGGATGGCTAGGCACCCCAATGGGGACCCCAACCCTGAAGGGTGTGTGGCTAGATTGAAAACAGCCCTTAGCCCCTCACACAGGCTAACCATGCCCCCCCAACAGGGATCCTGCAAACCATCACAGGCCCCTTGCCCGGGGCCAACCCACACTCCAAGGGAACTCCCACCCTGATCTAGGACACCCTTCAGGGTAAACTAGCTGGCCTCTATCTATACTAATAAAGGGTAATATACTAAATAGACTGGGAGACCTTCCAGGATACCTTTCAGATGTTCTTCTGGACAAAGCCAAGGTGGTGAGCCAAGGTAGAGGTAGTTAGATGCCAATAGGGGAGGGCAGTTGTGGGTGATCAGGCTGGTGGGAGGCAGGGCCATTGGGGGTAAGCTGACCAGCAGGGAGGTCAGTTGGGGACAAGCAGGCCATCAGTGGGGGTCTCCAGATTGGAGAGGGTGCAGGTGGAACTGAGGAACACCCCCTGCCCCATACACCCGGCCACTAGTTTTTAATAACAAAACAAAAAAAACAATACAAAATATCCAAAAATACACAATACCTATAAAATACATTTTACAGGGTTACTGAAGGTGCCTCAGTTGAGCCTTTTGTTTATTTGTTTTAACATATTTTTATTGATTTCAGAAAAGAAGGGAGAGGGAGAAAGAGATAGAGACATCAATGATGGGAAAGAATCATTGATTGGCTGCCTCCTGCATGCCCCACACTGGGAATCCAGCCAAAAAGCCAAGGATATGGTCTGGCCAGAAATTGAACACTGACCTTCTGGTTCTTAGGTGGATGCTTAACCTATGCCGATCTGACTGAGTTGAGGTTTTAATGCTGGAATATTTTGTGTCTAATGAAATGCTAAGCAACTTTTTCCCTGAATGTTCCACAAACTTCAATGCAATTTACATGTATTCATCAAAAGTGTAAATTACTCTGTGCCAGAGAATTCAAAGAACCTTGCAAATAAAAAAATCAAGAGTGTTATGGTGTTTCTCTACATCATGACCTTTAATGAGTAACACTAAAGTTTCAGTTTATTTATTTTGTATTTTCATGACACCATTAGCACCCTCATCTTATTTATTCATTATTCTTAATTTATTAAGTGCCTCTTTTTTTCTTCTTCTTCTTTGGTTCTTCAGTGGGAAGAAATCAGTGGTGTTGATGAACATTACACACCTATCAGAACTTACCAGGTGTGCAATGTAATGGAACATAGTCAAAATAATTGGCTGAGGACCAACTGGGTCCCCAGGAACTCAGCTCAGAAGGTCTATGTGGAGCTCAAGTTCACTCTACGAGACTGTAATAGCATCCCATTCGTTTTGGGGACTTGCAAGGAGACTTTCAACCTGTACTACATGGAGTCTGATGATGACCATGGGGTCAAGTTCCGAGAGCACCAGTTTACAAAGATTGACACCATTGCAGCCGACGAAAGTTTCACGCAAATGGATCTTGGGGACCGTATTCTTAAACTCAACACTGAAGTTAGAGAAGTAGGTCCTGTCAACAAAAAGGGATTTTATTTGGCTTTTCAAGATGTTGGAGCTTGTGTTGCCTTGGTATCCGTGAGAGTGTATTTCAAAAAGTGCCCATTTATAGTGAAGAATCTGGCCATGTTTCCAGACACAGTACCGATGGATTCTCAATCCTTGGTGGAGGTTAGGGGTTCTTGTGTTAACAATTCCAAAGAGGATGATCCTCCTAAGATGTACTGCAGCACAGAAGGTGAATGGCTTGTACCCATTGGCAAGTGTTCATGCAATGCTGGCTATGAAGAAAGGGGTTTTATGTGCCAAGGTAAGTCTTCCCTATTTTCCTTAAACTGATATTTCTCACTTGCGAGTTTATTGTAGAGTAATTGAAACAAATTAATTTAACCTATACTCACTTGGCAGCTAAACATGCCTTAAACAGAACAGTCTAGTTATAGACTAAGTTTATCCCACTTGATGTGTTGATTCATAGTTTATTTTAGAAATATCAACATGTTTGAGTATGTGGTGCTGGCATATACCCCACTAGAGGTGTAACTTCTGCTATTTTTAAGTTTTCCCTGCTATTTAATGACTATGGAAATGTAACTCCAAGAAAAAATAATCTCCTGTCATTTTCATGTTGAGAGAAAAAACATCATTGACTCTCGGGCAGGTAAACTAATTCTAACAGAATTAAAGTGTGTTGATTAGGTTTGTGTTATCCATCTCATAACATAATGTATTATATTGCTATAAAACTAGTCTTTTCTTATACATTAAAATTTTAAATGTATAAATGCATAGGAATATATGTAAGTACCTAGTCTGTAGAATCTAATCTGTTTTAACATTTTTGTTTGCTATTACACTATGCCAAAGAGGTTGAGTTTGTTATTATTCTTAAGGTCATTCAGTAAATCTCAAGTCCACAGGGAAGAAATTATTATATTTTATATATAAATTTACCTTTCTAAGAATCTGAATGGAAAATAGCATTTTGCTTTTGACTAAAGATATAGTTTATAGAAAAAAATTTTAATGAGAACAAATGGTACACACTAGCCTCATATTTCTTGATATTATTTAGATCATTGGCAATCACTTTTAGAATACTGTTACTACCAAAACCAGTTTGGCTCAGTGGATAGAGCGTCCATCTGCAGACTGAAAGGTCCCAGGTTTGATTCCGGTCAAGGGCATGTACCTTGGTTGCAGGCACATCCCCAATCAGGGGGTGTGCAGGAGGCAGCTGATCGATGTTTCTCTCTCATTGATGTTTCTAACTCTCTAACCCTCTCCCTTCCGCTCTGTAAAATATAAATAAAATATATTAAAAACAAAAAACAAAAACAAAAGAATACAGTTACTAAGTATTGTTTTGAAAGTTCTAAAATTGAAACAACATACTAGCTACTACTTGCTTATATACATGAGTAGAGGAAACTCTCAATAGCATCATTATCCACTTGAATTGTGTTTTATTTTCAGTACTAGAGGCCCAGTGCATGAAATTTGTCATGGGGGAGAGGGAGTCTTTCAGCCCAATTTGCTCCCTCTCCAATCTGGGTCCCCTAGATAGGGCCTAAATGGGCAGTTGGACATCCCTCTCACAATCCAGAACTGCTGGCACCCAACTGCTCACCTGCCTGTCTTCCTGATTGCCTCTAACCACTTCCACCTGCCAACCTAATCACTCCCTAATCACTCCCCTGCCAGCCTAATTGATGACTAATTGCTTTCTTGCCAGTCTGTTTGCCTGTAAAAGCCCTCCCCTGCAGGCCTGGTCACCCTTAACTGCCCTCCCCTGCAGGCCTTGGTCCCCACACCAACTGCCCTTCCCTGAAGGCCTGGTCACCCCCAACTGCCCTCCCTTGCAGGCCTGGTCCCTGCCAACTGCTCTCCCCTGCTGGCCATCTTTGGTGGCCATCTTGTGTCCACCTGGAGGCAGAATCTTGTGACCACATGGGGACAGTCATATTGTGTATTGGAGTGATGGTTAATCTGCATATTACTCTTTTATTAGATAGGATAGAGGCCTGCTGCATGAATGGAGGCCAGCTGGTTTGCCCTGAGGGTGTCCTGGATTAGGGTGGGTGTTTCTTTGAAGCATTGGGTGGCCTGGGCAAGGGGCCTGTGGTGGTTTGCAGGCCGGCCATGTCCCCTAGCAGCCCAAGTGGAGGCCCTGGTATCCGGGATTTATTTATCTTCTATAATTAAAACTTTGTAGCCTAGAGCAGAGCCAAGTCTCCTGCTCGCTCTGTGTTGGCAATCATTGAAACTTTGTTGCTTTAAGTGGAGCCCTGGGCATGCTAGGATGTGTGGAAAGCTTGGTTTCCTCCATTGCCAGGGTCAACACAAGCCTCACTCTGAGGCAGCAGCCATTGAAACTTTGTTGTCTCAAGCAGAGGTCTGGGCCCGCCAGGGTGTGCGGTAGCTTCCTCCATTGCCAAGCCTCCCTCCTGCTCTCTCTGTGGCCATAGCCATCTTGGTTGGGTTAATTTATATACTTGCTCTGATTGGCTGGTGGGCATGGCTTGTGGGTGTAGTGGAAGTATGGTCAATTTGCATATTACTCTTTTATTAGATAGAATTATTTGTGATATATGATGTTTGTGAGATTAATTTTAAATGAAATGATTATACTTAGCTGAAGAGGAATTAAATATTGTCCACTATCTCTAATTTCATCCCTATGGAACTAATCTCTGATACTCATACCAGGAGAGGAATCATGTGTCTCCATTTTAATAATATGTATTGATTTAAACAAAGATATCTCATAAAATATGATATTCAGCATGAAGTCTAATCATTAGATATTTGGATTTTAAATAAGTTTACATAGTGCTTTATATCTCATTCAGAGTTATAAGAAACAGAAAAGTGAGTATCAATGAGGTAAATAGAATGACATAAAAGTGATAGTAGACAAAGAATTCAAATTACCAGCTCATTACACATGCTGACTTGAAGACAAACTTCAGAATTATTTTTTAAAAAAGAGTAATGTTAAGTGGTACTCAGAAAGTTCACAACAAATTCAGAATTGCTATTATTTTACTTATTGTATCTTAAGTTACCGAACCACTTTTTAAAGTAACTACTATGCTATTCAGTGATACTCCATGTCAAATTACTCCCAGAGAACACATTGATGTCAGTTTTACATCCTTGAATTGTGTACTTTATTATATTGACAGCACAGCACCTCTTTGATATAAAAATGCTATATTATTGCAGACTTTATCAACTTTTAAAAATATTAGTTTTAGAATAGGACATATATACATATATTTGCATAAATACAATCTATTCTAAGAAAACATTTTGGAAATAAACTAATAGCAATGATTTTAGTAAAAGTGGAGATGGTGAGATGGTGTGTAAAAAGGGATGATTTTTTAGTCATGTGATTTGAAGAGGAGAATAGTCTTAGAGCTGACATTTGCTAATTTATCAAGTTCTCAACACCTTGATTCTATAATAGTGTAGGCCAGCCTGGCTTGAGGCTTGTAATTTTGCTATTGTTGCAGTTATAGTGCTGGTGTTTGTTATGGTTTCCTTTCTTAATTTTTAATTTTATGGTTGTTTTTTAATAAGATGGTAGGCTGGTCAGAATAGCTTGCTATGACTCTCACAAATCAGTGTTTGATCACAAGTACGTACAGGCACACAGAGACATGGTAGTACTTCGAAAACGTAAACATAACAAAATAGCTAAATATGTGTTTCATTGGTTGTTTATTTTGTTGTTTTTTGTTTATAAAAATATGTCACTCTTTTTAAAAGTAATCATAGGCTTTTAATTGACTAAAACAGAAGAAAATGAGACTCCTTCACTTTATTTCAACAACTTTTATTGAAAACCTACTTTATTCCAACCACTGTAGTAACAATTCAAATAATTTTTAAACATTAATTAAGCACTCAGGAGATGCCAGACACTGTACTGACTTGTTAAATAATATTTATGAGTTATTTCATTTTTTCTTTGAAACAACCGATTTATGTATACTGTTATTACCTCCATTTTTAAATGAGAACAAAGCTTTGATAGTTTAAATGTCTTGCCTTAAGTTCCTTAATAAGTGAGTGTGAGCATTGAGATCTGAAATTAGGCAGTCTGATCCCAAGGTCTGCTGTCCTAACCTCAACCCACAAGCTTCCCTATGATTCAGTCCAGTGGTGACAGAGACTAGGAAACCCCGGGACACAAATTCCATTGGAGTTACAGTTCTATATATTGAAGAAGAATGAGTGAGGCTACAAAAAGTTGACATAAAGTAACTAAAAATCTGTTAATACAAGGTTTATCTATTTCAGTATATTTCACAGATTTTTCTGTTTCTAGATTTTTAAGAAAGAATTGCTAGCCAAATGCCATATTGTGGGAAGATGAGGTTAAGCCTACTTTAGTAAAATCCGGTTATGTGGATTGCCATGCACTTTAGATATGCATAAAATGTCTGCCAAATTTAACTCAGTGTTTTTGACCAAATACAAATTAATAATATGCCAGGCATAGAGGAAACATGGATGAGTAAGTCATCTGATCTACCTTCTAAGAGCTCACAATCTAGTATGAAAGACAGGTTTATAAGTGGATAATTTTAGTGCAAGACAGACCATTAAATCTTCCACCAGGGGTACAGAGGTGCTTTGGTAAATAGGGTAAGAAGATACTAATTTTTGAGTATTTCAAAATTATTAATGGATAATTGTTCATTTATAATGAGAAGACTTTGCATTGAGATTTTGTACTTGCTACTATTGTGTTTAGAAAATTTTGGTGTAAAGAGAAAGAACTAATGACTTTACACAGCTTATATATTTCAGAAGTTGAATTTTATAATTGGTTTATTTAGTCATCATCTCAAAATGTGGAAAATTCCCATTAGAATTCTGGTTGTTCCATAGGGAGGCCTTACATAGTTATTTTCATAACATAGTTGTTTTATGACATCAAGTGAAGTATTTTGAATTAACTGTCTTACTCTTGACAGTTGTTGCAACAGTTATTAAATTATGAAAACATGAAAATATCTGTTTTATTGGAAAATTATATTGATAAAAATATTTTGTATTGAATAAAACTCATCCATCACTCTCAGAGCTATAAGAAAAATCAAAATTGTCTTTGTATAGCACCACAGTTCTAACCAAGGTGTTATCACTTATTCCTAAAATGAGAAAAAGTAAAATCACATGGTATTTATATTTCTCTGGCTGGCTTTTTTTACTTAGCATAATACTTTCTAGAACTATCCATGTTGTCCCCGAAAGTAAGATTTTTTTTTTTTACGGTTAAGTAGCATCCATTGTGTATTCGTACTGTAGCTTTTTTATCCACTCATCTGATGGCCACTTATAGGCTTCTTTCACATCTTAGCTATCCCAAATAGTGCTGCAATAAATATAGGGCTGTCTATATTCCTTTGAATTAGTGTTTCAGGTTTCTTTGGATATATAACTAAAAATGGAATTGTTGGGTCATAAGGTGGTTCTATTTTTAATTTTTTGAGGAAACTCTATACCACAGGTTCTCAACCTGTGGGTCACGACCCTTTTGGGGGTCGAACAACCCTTTCACAGGGGTTGCCTAAGACCAGCGGAAAATACCTATTTCCCATGGTCTTAGGAACCAACAGACCGCTCCTCGGTGTAGCAAAGTGTAGCAATGTAGTTTACTGTTGTCATATGAAGACTGTTGCCCATGTTACACCACGATTCAAGACAAAATTTCATTTATTTGTAATTAGAAATACATAAATATTTCACAATATATAATTACATATTGTTTTTGTGATTAATCACTATGCTTTAATTATGTTCAATTTGTAACAATGAAAATACATCCTGCATATCAGATATTTACATTACAGTTCATAACAGTAGCAAAATTACAGTTATGAAGTAGCAACAGAAATAATTTTATGGTTGGAGGTCACCACCACATGAGGAGCTGTCTTAAAGGGTCGTGGCATTAGGAAGGTTGAGAACCACTGCTCTATGCTGTTTTCTATGGTGGCTACACCAGTCTGTATTCCCATCAACAATGAAAGAAGGTTCCCTTTTCTCCACATACTTGCCAGCACTTGTTTGTTAATTTATTGGTGATAGCCATTTTGACAGGTTTGAAATCAATTTAATGAACAAAACAAACAAAGCAACAAAATAGAAATAGATTAATAATTAAAAAAACAGCAGACAAACAGCTATCAGAGGAGAAGGAGGTATGGGACTGAACGAGAAAGGTGAAAGGATTAAACAAACAAACAAACAAACAAAACACTCGTAGACACAGGCAACAGGATGTGATTTATTTCATTTAGAAAATCCATCATACTTCGTACATTCTGCCATAACTCTTCCATAAATGTAGGGCTGTCTATGTTCTTTGTAAGATTGGAGGTTTGGGAAAATTTCACATGAATTCCAAGGGGACTTTATGATCCTTATTATTTTTTATCCTTGTTAATGAACTCTATTATCTGCTTTGATTCAATTTGAAGAAATGAGAATGCTAATGGCTTTTTATATAGTCAATTAATTACATTTGAGGCAAATACCAGGAGGTTACTATAAATATTCCTGCTCCTACAAAGTTTGTTTAGACTTAATGTACCAAGTACCTTATTAATGTCACTGAAAAATCTGCTGCTCTATGTTTTATCTCTGTGCATTCATCGTGGAATGTTAACTTTCTTCCTTGTTCTTGTACATTAGCAGCTTTGTAGAAAAGTGTGTTTGATATGATTTATCAAGGCATGGAGACTTGTTGAGGATTATTTGTGATTATGTTTGTTTCACTTAAGACTTAACAATACCAACTCTCACTCTCAACTTCTCGTCAATTCACAAACTGTCTTAAAGGAGCTGTCAAGGTTTCCATACAGAAAGGTTCTACTTGCTTTGACAGAGGACCTAGAGAAAATGAAACATCTCAGTAGAAATTTCTTAGCATCTACTGAGTCTATGTGCACCTTCTAAAACTGCAAGGTGTTCTTTTGTTGTAATGAATTTAGAAGCAGTTCTTTCCAGTTTTAAGACAGGAAGTTTCTTGTCTTTTTGTTGGAACATTGTGCTTAGAACCTGATAGAATATAATTAAGTTCTCAATTAGATAATTACTGAGTTAATAAATACTGGGGGACTTTGATGCCAACTATGTATTCTTGCAATATAAGTTATGGAGAGAACATACTATATATTATTTATCTTTGAATGAATAAGATCTTTAGAAAAATTTGAACATGAAGATGTTCATGTTTGTAATTTGAAACAAATGCATCTGTTAGATCACATACAGTAGCAACAATTAAATATTATATTTTATCAGAGTTATCATTATAGTGATGAATAGATGAAGTAAAGTAATAATATTTCATATGCCTGAGAGTATACTTTTTCTTTTATAAATTTATGATGAATATTATTTTTCTGACTTGCAAAAATCAATTACACTAGTTTCATACTATAGTGAGAAGATCTGTTTATGAAGATGCTGAATTTTCTCCCCTAATTTTGTACTTTAATTCTTAATGTATGGATTCATCTTTTAATGACTGCATTGTAACGGTCAGGTTTCTTACCTTGAATTACAAAAATTTTGTTTTTCCTTAGCTTAAAACAATAGTCCTTAATTCCCACTCTGCCTTTAGCATTACACAACCATGACTTTTCAAACAAATCAATTTATTTTAATAAAAATATGCCACTTATAAGCAATAATCTAAAAAAATTTCAAATGAATTAAACAGATACGTTATGGCAACTTACTAATAACTATAAAGCCTCTGATTTATACAAGTTTCTGTCTTTTCACCAATTTAGATAATAAGTTATGGCAACATTAACATAGTGCAGAAAATTTGCCAAGTTTATTCCCAAATTTCAATTTTTATTTTGTTGTTCTATTTAGCAAAACTCACCTGCTGCTTAGTTTCTTAATGCTTGAGCTCAAGGGTTCTAAGAATACTACTGATCAATTGTGTGGCTAAGAAGTTGAAGCCTCATTTTTTTCACCCACAAATTTTACCCTTTAGAATTGCCAATCAATGTGTGGCTTATCCCAGTGTAGAGTATCTAGCATTGGATGAAAGGTATTTGAACCTCATTATTATTATCTGTCATCAGCATTATTGAATACTAGAAGCCTGGTGAATGAAATGTGTGCACAGAGGAGTGTGTCCCTCAGCTCAGCCTGCATCCTTTCTAATCCGGGACCTCTTGAGGGATGTCTGACTCCATTTACAGGCAGTCGGACATCCCTCTCACAATCCAGGACTGCTGGCTCCCAACTGCTTGCCTGCCTGCCTTCCTAATCACCCCCTAACCACACCTCTGCCAGCCTGATTGATGCTTAACTGCTCCCCTGCCATCTTAATTGCCCTGAACTGCCTTCCCCTGCAGGCCTGGTCACCCCTAACTGCCCTCACCTGCAGGTTTCTTAGCCCCCAACTTCCCTTCCCTGCTGGCCATTTTGTGACGTTTATCTTGTGTTCACATGGGGACAGCCATCTTTGACCTCAGGGGGCAGCCATCTTGTGTGTTGGAGTGACAGTCAATTTGCATCTTACTCTTTTATTAGATAGGATAGTGGCCTCGTGCATGTGTGGGGGCCAGCTGATTTGCCCTGAAGGGTGTCCTGGATCAGGCTGGGGTTTCCCTTGGGGCATTAGGCAGCCTGGGTGAGGGACATGTGGTTTTTGCAAGCCAGCCATGCCCCCCACCCCCCAGTGAGACAAGCGGAGACTCAGATTATTAGAAGATAAATAATCTGGGATTTATTTATCTTCTATAATTTAAAGTTTGTAACCTTGAGCAGATATCAGAGCCAGCTAGGAAGTTTGGCTTTCTCCATTGCTGGGGAAACCCAAGCCTTCTATTTGCTCCATGGCCACAGCCATCTTGGTTGGATTAATTTGCATACTCACTCCTGATTGGCTGGTGGGCATGATTTGTGGGTATAGTGGAGGTACAGTCAATTTGCATATCACTCTTTTATGAGATAGGTTATTGCCTTTCCTGCTTTCTTGTTTTAATTTGTATTAAAACACTTAGATATGACACCCTTTTAATAGTCTGTATATTACCTTAAACCTTAGACTTTATAGAGATATCTTGAGGGAGACAAAATAGCTTACAATGAATTTATATAATTATGTATTTATGATTTCATCACTGGCTATCCACCTTCTTTCAAACTGGATTCTTCCTCCCACCCCACCACTCCCCACAGCCCCGGATATTCCATTTTTAGTTCCATTAAACTTCTAACCTATTCAATCATAGAGGATATTTCCTCTTTTCTCTTATGTTTAGCTTTTATTTTTCTCCTTCTTCTTCTAAACATTTCTTGATTTTTCCCATCTGGCATATGTCTCAGTGGCTTATTGTTTCTAACATGGGTCTTTTTGTTGGTTTTTCAAAAGCAGCTTTGAATTTTTATATGGACAACTTCATATTGTATATCCAGAAAGATATTCAGGTTTTAGAGATTTAAGAAAATATAATTTAGGAAACAAGCAAACAACAGTAGCAAAATAAAATAAAAATTCTACATTTCTATAACATTAAATCTTGAATTATTTTATACTCTGATCTGTTCTGACATTCATTGTAAAAAAAATTAGATTACAGAGTTAGAGAGTATATGACAAGAAATAATCTTACCTTGCAGAAATTATGTGAATAAAAAATAAAAATAAGTAATCAAAGAAGTAAAATATTTATCTGGCCATTTTATTTGACTCTGTGTAGTGCTAACTGTATCTATTTGACTTATTTCAGGTATTTATTATGCATAATTGAGAATAGTAGAAAAGGCAGCAGGGAAAACAATATAAATTGTACGAAGTAAAAGACAAAGGTGCTACCATGAATTACTTATGTGATATTACTGGAAACTTTCAATCAAATTATATACTTGAACTGTCTAAACAGTAATTAAATAAAAACTTGTTTCAAACATGAAAAAGAGGAAAAATAAGGAAGCATGTTTTGTTTGTGACTTGTTTAACTATGTAGTTTATCTTTGAGTCTGTATAAAAACAAACAGTATAAATTTGAACCATGGATTTGCATCTTTAAGATACTAGGAAGAAATGCAAATTCTTTGTGTATACTAAAAATCAGACTATTTTGAGCAGCCAGAGACAATTTAATTGCAAACATATTTAGAAGAGACATGCCTGTCCTTAAATTTAGGGAGTAGAACAAATTTCTATACAACCATTTAAATACCTCTTAATGAATAAGAACAAGTTAAATGATCAGTAATGAACTACCATAAAAGACCTTAAAAATCACAGGCAGTTTTATAACTGTTAGTAACATTCTAACACAGAATTACAGCTAAATAAGAATTACAGTGTTTTAGTAAAATAGTATTCTTGTACCTTATAAGGGTTAATTTAGTTATATAATCTTATTAATCTGTTGTTCAAAGAGGGGAAAACAGTATGACATTTTCTCTTTAAGAGGTATTTTACTAGTCTTTATCATAACCCAGAAGACCATTTTTATAGGTCAGTCTTAAGGCCTAAGGTTATAACCTAGTTTACAGTCAGCACTTATCAAATAGCTCTAGGGTATTTGCTTTTGAGATACAAGTTCTTTTTCCTACATCACTATGCTGTATGAACTTTAGAGGCTTTGCATGGTTTGGTCCAAATAATAATTTAGGTAACCCCTAAATGCCAAATGTATAGTCTTTAGAGAACACAAATAATTTGCCCCTTGAATCATTTATTTGTTTAAAGGTCTGTCTGTGGCAAAATATGAATCAAGCTCTCCAGGATAGAATTAACTGAGCTAATTTAAGACATGGGGGAAAAAATGACTTCCAATTCCAGAAAGAAAAATAGTTCTGATTTTACTCAAAAGAAGTAGTATGTGTCATTTCATTTTCAGCCTCATTTTCAAAGGCAGTCCAGACATTGTTCTATATACCACTTACTAAGTATCTATTGATGTAAACTAATCTGAAAAGTGATTAAAATTTTCAAGAAAAAGCTACATTTCCTTGTGAAAGAAGGAATATTGGTTATTTTTAATATATAAAAGTTATACTGACTTTGACATTTTAATAAATAACACCTTATCCTATAACTCATGGATCTGTCATCATAAATTACTGTCAAGTATAGTAAGACTCTACAGGAAGTCTTGAAATTTCATTTCAATTTATATTTCTTTAACTTTGACTACTTTGGGAGAGTCATTTTTTGTTCTGCTTTGCTGCATGGTATTTCATTAAACACATTTTTAAAAACCTTATATATTATAAAATCTATGGCTTTTGTAAGTAATATTCATCTTTGATTTTTCAAACTATATTTTTCCTTCTAACTATTCAGATCTTAGCAAACTTCTGTATTTTAAAATTTTCAAAATACATGTAATAATTCTGAAGAGGTTATTGATATTTTATTAAAACTTTCATTCATTTATTTTATCGTGTTAGTTGTCCCCTCCCAGAGGAGGAGAAATCAAACCCTATGCAAAATAAACTGAGAACCAGGTCCTTACTCTGCGCCCGCCCCCCCGAGATTCTTAGATCCTGTGAAATGCATTGGTAAAAGTTTCAGAGTGATTACTTTGCCAGTACAACTTCATCGAACACTTTCTACCTTCTTTCCTGTGATTTCCTCCCCCACTTAGGTCTGTGTTTGGAGTTTTGACAATCCCTTATTAGTTCCAGAGTAGAACTTATAAGAGCTAATAAGGGTTTACATTACAGCTTTGACAGCTGGCACTAAACTTTAATGGAAAACAATTGTAGAGAGAGTATAAGTTTTGATAATTTATGAAAGTGCTCTTAAAGTAAGAGCCATTTGAAAAGAATAACTAGAAAGACTTCATGTATGACCTGCTGTTGCTGCTTCTCATCCTCCAGGCTCTGGAGAAGTATCTTGCTGGCAGATAACTCTGTGGTCACTTATGGATGCTTACTTTAGGGAGCACAATCCATGAGAGTAAAAAATACGGGTGTCATATACTTCGGTCACTTTGTGATTTACTGTTCTGATAGCCCTCTGATATGTGTAGCTGTTGATTGTCTTTTAAAAACATGATCACGATGTGAATTTCTATTCATACACTTTTTCTGTGAGAAGAGGGAGACCTAGGGATCCCAAGGGTGACTCAAGATCAGGAAAGTCATAAATATCATATAATCAGCCACATATTTTTGTATTTTAAGTAGACAAATAAGAAGTATAAATGATTTCTTTTTTTTAAATATATTTTATTGATTTTGTACAGAGAGGAAGGGAGAAGGATAGAGAGTTAGAAACATCGATGAGAGAGAGACATCAATCAGCTGCCTCCTGCGTGCCCCCCAGTGGGGATGTGCCTGCAACCAAGGTACATGCCCCTGACCAGAATCGAACCTGGGACTTCTCAGTCCACAGACCGACGCTCTATCCACTGAGCCAAACCGGTTTCGGCTAAATGATTTCTAATAGCAAAAAATCTGAATATAAATATTCCTGAATTCTCTTTTCAGTGATCAGTTACAATGCTACAAATGTTAAACATGGGTGCTATAATTGAAAACAGCTGTTGCTTTTTGATATGAAAACTCATTTGTGTTTGGTTTGCTTGTTGTTTTTGCAAATGTGCCTCTTTCTACTGATTTAAATACTTGGTAGATCATCAGATGCCTTCAAAAGTTATAGAAATTCCTAAGTAAGCCCAGAACAAATGAGTACTCAGGTACACTCATAAGATGCGTGAACCAGGGCTCCAAATTGACTTTTTAACCTAAATTTATATCTCTAAGGCCTTGGATAGGTTGCTCTGTTTGTTAAAGCATCCTCCCAATATTCCAAGGTCATGGGTTCAATCTCTGGTCAGGGCACATATAAGAATCAACGAGTGAATGTACAAATAATTAAAACAACAAATTGATGTTTTTCCCTCTCACAAATCAAACAATAAACAAATGCAATTTTTTAAAGAAAGGGTGATTTTAGATCAGAGTTTCTCCATCTTGACATTATTGACGTGTTAGCCCTGCCCTGGTAATACTCTCTTATCCCTGCCCTGGTAAATTATGGTGACTTACCTGTTGTGGAGGCTGAGCATAAATACTATGGGATGAAGTGATATTATTCTTGAATTAGTACGTAAAGAACATGTAAAGTTTTGTGAAACTCAGAATCAAATCTGTATAAGTATTTGGTTGAAAAGGAACATTTTTACTTTTCTGGTATTTATCTGTGTTTCAGAGACTTGGATCTATCTGCTGTCTTAATAGTGCTGCTACACTGAAGATGAGATATTTCAATTTTTCAATCAGCATGTGTAAAAATTTTATGACATACAGAATTGATTAATATGTTGAACTGGGGAGAGGGAAAGTACAATACTTGCTCCTGATTATCTTATATTCTAAAGGTGATATGAACTGAATTTATGTTAAATAAAAGCAAGCACAATATTCTTAAGGAAAAAGTGCTGCTGAAATGTGATAAACAGAGTTTTCAATCTCTATGCAGTTAGATACTCCATCATTGTTCATTGTTGGGAACAAAAATCTAATGAGTTTCAGCTATACTAAGTATCCACTGAACAAGATAGAAAAAAATTCTGTCCTCAAGGAACTTAGTGTAAATATCAAGAATGCTAACGCAAATGCTTTCAGTGTACCATCCATAGAATTGTAAAGCCTAGATTAATCCCTGGCAAGATTGTCCCCAAGGGATATTTGGCAATGTCTGAAGACATTTTTGTTGTAGACACTGAAAGAGAGAATTGCTACTGGCATATAACATTTAGAGGTCAGAGCTGTTGCTGAATGTGCTGCAGTGCACAGGGCAGCCTCCACAACAGGTAAGTCACCATAATTTACCAGGGCAGGGCTAACACGTCAATAATGTCAAGATGGAGAAACTCTGATCTAAAATCACCCTTTCTTTAAAAAATTGCATTTGTTTATTGTTTGATTTGTGAGAGGGAAAAACATCAATTTGTTGTTTTAATTATTTGTACATTCACTCGTTGATTCTTATATGTGCCCTGACCAGAGATTGAACCCATGACCTTGGAATATTGGGAGGATGCTTTAACAAACAGAGCAACCTATCCAAGGCCTTAGAGATATAAATTTAGGTTAAAAAGTCAATTTGGAGCCCTGGTTCACGCATCTTATGAGTGTACCTGAGTACTCATTTGTTCTGGGCTTACTTAGGAATTTCTATAACTTTTGAAGGCATCTGATGATCTTCCAAGTATTTAAATCAGTAGAAAGCGGCACATTTGCAAAAACAACAAGCAAACAAAAAACAAAAAACAAAACTGATATTCCTTATCTGGAAGAAATAATAGAAAGATTAGGTATATTAACCTGAGGCTGGATGCTTAAGCCTATTTTATACAAGGGAAAGAATATTACATGCAAAGAGCTGGACAAAGTGATTAGCACTCAGTGGCTTGAATTTAATAGTGCAAGAATAGACAATGTAGAGAGAGTAATAAAAGAGACATCAATGAGAAAGCATTGAGAAGTTGAGGGTGTTTTCTTATGCAAAGGGTTCAAACACCTGCTATGGAGTTAGTTCCCTTTTAGGGTACTCTGAAATGCTGACATGAGATCAAATCTTACATTTGACTCTTTTTTTCTGTAATGTGATATTAATGCAAAGATGACAGGTAAATGCAGTTATATTACATGACATATTGTATTAATATCTTCATATAAAAATGCTGCACTTCTAGTTTTATGACCGTTTGTTCTTTGAAAATTAAAGCTGCACCTCAACATCAGCTGTTTCTTTTAAAAATAGCATTTCTGTCCTCTGACATGTCACTGAGCTTGGCAGCTTGTTTAATCCTCCCAAGGACCTATGAGGAAAGTGCCATCATGTCCCCATTTCCCATGAGAGGAAAGTAGAGACTTAGATGACTTGGACAATTGTCTGATGTCAGTGGATCACGAAACTGAACTTTTCCAAACTGAACTTTGAGTGCAGAGCACCTGTGTGTGGCCAGCATACACCAGCCTCTCTGGTGCAGTAGGGAACCTGAAGCCCACAGCCTGTGCTTTCAAAAATAGCCCCTGCAGTGCAGGGCTGTCATTATTTGCATTCCCCATAAAAGTTCACAGAATTATGTGTCTTCCTACATCCGTCAATCAGGTATGCCTGTGCAACATACCTTTTTGATATGAAACTCCCTTTGTATTCCCTTTGTCCTGTATTATTCACCTTTAAAGTATTTTATAGTAATTTATTTCATCTTAAATGACAGGTGTATTATCTCAAGTATGATAAGTCATAAATACATTTCAAGTGCCATTTATTGATTGGCTAGTGTGTACCCAGTGATTAACATATCACTTTACTCTCAACAAAACCCTTTCCAGGTAAATATTAATGGCCATAATTTACCAGGGCAGGACTAAGAGAGTATTAATTTGTCCTGTTGCACAATGCCAGGATGTAAATCAGGGTCTCTAATTCTGAAACCCAATCCTTCTGTAACATTCTAAGTCAGGATTTTTCCTTAAATGATGCTTTTGTAAGTTGCTATACTGTGAATATTTGAAAGTTCTTTTTTGCCTAAGGGGTAGCTGGATAATTTGGTTATTAGTATTGAGATAAGAAGATTGGCAGTAGTTCTTTAAAAAGACAAGAACTTCATACTCATTTACATAATACTTCCCTCTTTTTTTTCAAGATAGGTTTGTGTAAAACTCTAACACAGAGATGTTTTAACAGGGTTTCTGGCCATGTGGAACTGAGTCACACTTCTAATTACCTTTGCTTCTCTTTCCATTGCCACTGCTGTTGCTGAGGACATAATTGATAGGAGATGATGGCGAGTAGGAAACACGCTCCAGAAAAACACTCCTATGTGCCCAATGTGTGTGCTTGCACAATATGCTTCATTACTAGCTTGACAGATCTCCAAGTGGCAGATTGGGCATGATTTTTGGAGATAGCTGACATATCTACTACACATACTGGATTTATAAAAAATTCACATACACTTCTATGTATAAAAATGTAAGTCCATATGTGAATATATATATCATGTGTATTTACATGTGTATAAGCATGTATGTATATAAACCAATGTAACATGTATATCTATAATATGTGCACATATACATATATGCATGTTGCATATTTTATTAGCACATACACACATTTAATTATTTAATAGGTAATATGTGTACTTATAAATGCACTTAAAATGTTTATTTTATTTCCATTTTTATTTTTATTATTTCTTTCCTTCTGTTTACTTTGGATTTTGTTTATTTTTCTTTCTTTAGTTTCTTTAGGTGTAAATTTAGATTGATTATTTTGGTGAAAAAGGAGAGGGGAATATAGTCAATAATTTTATGATGCATTTATACAATGAGAGATGATTACTTGAATTACTAGGGTGATCACATCGTAAAGTATGAAAATGTCCAATCACAATATTGTTTACCTGAAATTTATTTAAGCAACATAAGATTGTATGCCAACTATAAAAATATCTTTATTTCTTAAAACAATTTAATAAGATTGAAATAAGGCATAAATATCATATAACTTCAGGTGCTGTTGGGTTAGGCACATATTTTTATATTTTCTGTTCCCTTTAAAGTGAGGCAGCATACAAAATAAGTTAATAGCTATAATATGCATAAGTTTTAAATTTTGGAAGGAAAACATACTAATAAGTCTGTATACTTTTTAGGTAAATAAATGTGGTTTAAAATGTACATATTTTCTAAGTTACTAATCAGGTTGTTTTATATGCAGATAATTTATGAAACTATTTTTCCTATGTCAATGATACTGGTGGTAGAGATTATAACCTTTTGTGTTGCTATTAGAATTCTTAGCCTTTTAAGCTTTCCAAAATATAAAAACTTATATAAAGCAACTATTTAATTAATATAGTAAAAGTCCCTTTAAAATGTTGTCATGAACAGAAATAATTCTCTAGAGCTTTTGCTGTTTACAGTAGTTATGTTTTAGTGACAAGATATATACTGCTTTATATCCAAAATTTTGTAAGGATGATGGGTAGGATAATGGTGCTCTATTAGTCCTTTAGTCAGAACTACTGGGAAAAGGAAGCTAAAAGTAAAAGCAGACTATATCTTTCTTAAGGTTGATGGTTGCTCTCATTAATGATGAAAAGGAAATGAGAAAATGCATTGACTTGCTTTTTATTAAGCACAATAGGTAAAGCAGATGAATGTTTGAAAGCTCATTGAGGTGTCATAAAGAAATTTAAACATTGTTCATGTTGGCGAGTAGCCAAGCTCATGCTGTAAACTCCAGACAAGGCAAGGCATTGCAGAGGAATTGTCAGCTCTATGTGTAGAGGATGGTTTCTGTACATTCTTGGTCCAGTAATAAACCTGAGATTTACCCAGCAGGGTTGGTGAGATGACATTTGTTTGACATGACTTAATATCCACCTACGTTCAACACGAAGGTCCACTAAGATTCTTTAGTATAAAATTATTGTGTCACTTGATTTTATATATTTGGATCTTGTTTATATCACATATAATATTTTACATCTAGGAGTAAGTTTGGTGCTACAAGTCTTACCCTAGAATATTATTTAAGAGTTAGAATTAGGAGAGAACCATAAAATATAGCACTAAAATATGGGTTCTAAATAGTTTTAAAGTGAATAAAAAGCAAGCTTTGTTATTGCTACAGACTGTGGTCTTTCTAAGATTAGCAGATTCCCTTCAGAATCTAGTACAAAATTTGTACATAATAGATTTAGCTTTTGTGTGCTTATTGACAACTCATTTCTTCATCATATTTTTCATTAGCATATGCATTAAATCAATATATAACATGTAAATGAAATTACAGAAAACTTTGGGTAACTTTCTCAAATGTAGGCACCCATGGTGGAGATTGAAGTACTTAAACAGGAATTTGCTATACCCAAACTGTATTATTTTGTGAATTATAGCAACTTTCCTTTCTGTACAGACATTTTTCCATAAAAATTATTTAATATTAAATTTCATGAAATAGAAGCAAAATTTAAATGTTTAGTTGATCACTTACTGGTTGACTGGAAAATTAAAAATATTGAGACCTTCAGTAGGCAAATTTATTGAAATACTTAATCTATAATAATAAAAGTGTAACATGCTAATTAGACCGGAAGTTCTTCCAGACAAAGCTGGGACTGCGAAGGAAACCCAGATCCCCGGTGCTGAAGGGGAGCTGGTGCTGACATCCGGGGCCAGGAAGGCCTTGCATGAATTTCATGCATCGGGCCTCTAGTTAATAATAAAATGATAAGATAAATTCTACTATATTAGTTAGCACATAGTCTGCTTTACACAAGTTCATTATCTATTATATTTCCTAATTTATTTAAAAAATAATAAAAGGCCACACAGAGTAACAGAAAAAATAATTCCTTTAATTTCTAAAGAAGGAAGAAGGCTAGAAATAGCCCTTATTTTATAATAAAGATATACTCTTATGAAGTCCATACATTTGAAGTAGTCTTTAAATGTTTAAGAAATAGACAGTAAAAATAGTTGCTTAATTTTTTTATACACAAATAAGAAAGTCTTCTGTGATTTGCAAGATTACTTCCCCAGTCTGAAGCAAAAGGAAAAAAATTAAATTTCAAAATTGATGGATACCTTATAAAAATATAAATTGAAGGTGAAAGGTATTCAGAAATTTTCAAGTTATCCATGGTTGAAATTATCCATTTTAAATATCTATTTTAAGATTTTAGGGTTTGAAAGGTTCCAACTTAGTAATTATATTTTATTTTCTATTGCTCATTTGCTGGTCATTTATGTGGAATGATTATGTGCTGTTGCTTAGATGATTGTAATGATAAGGGGAAATGCCTCTATAGTCTAGTGCATCCTAAATCTAAGAAATTCAATGGGTACTTTCTCTGAACCTCTAGACACTCTACACTTCCTCTGAAGACTTTTGGTGTGATCACAATGTCCTAAAAGTACACTGGGTTTGAAAGCAAACTAGGAGGAACATTTACATTTTCTACCAATTGTAACACTTTACACATCTCAATCATTCACATACTTCTGTATTTCTTTTAGCTTAATAGTTATCATGTCCCTAAACTGATGCTAGTTTAAAAAATTAGTTCATGATAGCCTAGATTCTAAGGAAGATGCATTTTCCCCCCCAAAAAAATAATACTATAGAAGATACCTATGCTAATTGCTAAGCTAGCAATCCAGGATGTCAAATATGTCTCCTAGATATGTCACAATTTTGGGTAGGGAGGTTATGGCAACACTCCAAGGCCACCAGTCAGAGTTCACCTTACTTAAAAAAACAACATAGTTATGACTTGGTGGGGGATTCAGTTTCAAATCTAACAGGAGAAAATATTAAAAGTTGTAAATAGTGCATACAGTGAGTATGGTGAACATTATAATCGGCAGCCTGAGTATAGCACAAGAGGCTGGAAGAGCTCTGATAACATACACACATGTTTATATTACATTTGCCTGGGATCTCTGAGGGGCCACAGTTTTCTTTGCTTGAGTAAACCCTGAGTGCACTCCAGGACTGAAGAGTACAGAAAGCAAATGGAAATATTCATAGCTATGACCTTAAGGTTTCAAAAATGTTTGCGTTATATTTTCTCCACTCTGGCAAAGAATGAAGTGGTTAAATATTTTACTATTTTCTTCATAGAAAACAGTGGTTAGAAGCATCGCTGCTTTAATCGGGATAAATGGCATAAAAAAGAGGCTCTGGATTTTATCTTGGTCACTGTGTGAGCCGGCAAAGTAACTAATTGCTCTTGGTCCCTCTCCTTTGTAGCACTGTGGAGATAATAAAGTGAGATATTGTAATACTTATAAAATGTTCAACATGAGTCCTGGAACATATTTAGTACTTTAATGTGTTAGACTTTTTTTTATCACAATAAGAACAAAGCTCTAGTTATGGGAGAAAATCAGCTAGCTATCATCAAAAGAACAATAATTTTCTATATGTGTAGTAAAAGGATAAAACAAACAAAATGAAATTTAACTAAACAGCACACAATTTGTCTTTTAACATACACCATTTCTTTACTCTAAATTGAAAGATACTCTATTCTTATATATATATAGACTTGGACTAATCTGGGATTGGATAGTTTTTCAGAACTGAAAAACTGACTACTTGGTTAGGTAATTGGTTTTGATGATCTGACTAACCTGGTTCAGGCTTATTTCTTTTAAAGAAAGGCATGCCATAGAGTTCTGAATTCTTTATATTTTAAAATACGTTGTTGTGACAGTATTTTTTCTTTAGTATGTGGAAAACCAGTTCTCATTCAGGGCCAAATAATTAGCTACTTTGCAAATGTCATGCATGAAGTTTGAAGCTCAAGCATGATTATTGAGACTCAATTACACTTAAATAAATGAGATACATTCCTTTGTATAATATTGTATAGGGAGACCGAGGTGCAGAAATAAGTGTGTATAGAAATGAAGGAAAGCAGAGGACAGTTTTCAGGCAAAAAGCAAAAGAGTGACTATTATGTACATATTACACAGTAAACTTCTTTTGAAAGGTCAAGAGAGAGAAATCAGTGAAGATCAGATACTCAGAAGTCCTTCAATTGTATATGTAAACTAATGGCCCAATACACGAAATTCGTACAAAAGGGTTGGCCCTTGTCCAGAGGTAGTCCGAAGTTTGTCCGGGTGATCGTTCCACTGTTTGGCCATTCGGTCCATTTGCATATTACACTCTTATTATAGATTTTAGTTAAATATATAATTGGTATATGTTATGAATAGTGTGTGTATAATACTCAAATTATGATTTTGTGTTTTCATATCTACTCTTTTTTCCAATTAGAGAGACAGAAGTTCTCACATTGAGTTTCTAATTGTGTTTATTAAGTGAATTGTTTCAAATTGCCTTTAAGAAATAAGCGATAGCCTCTCTCCTGGAAATTTTGAAAATGAATCCTGCATGTTGGAGGTAGTCTTGATTAGATATTGAGGAAATCGTCTCAAGGGATTACTTCCAGATGTCTGATTCCTCATTCACCAATCATAATGTATTTTTTGTGTGTTTCTGAATAAATATTAAATTGATGTAAGTAATTTATACATCACTGACGATGGAATACGTAAGTCAGTATGTTAAAGAAAAATATTTGAAAGTCATGATAGAAACTTTAATCCTGAAACTTGGAGCAACATTTCTCCAGTTCTTGTGCCTTTCGAGGAACAACTGAGAGTCATGCTGATTGTGTGTACTGGATTTCAGAGGGATGACTTATTCATAGCTTTACCTGTGATTTCAGTAGGCTACGTATTATTTTATTCATTTTAACAATTCAAGAAAACTTACTATAATAATGCAGTCAGGATATCCCAGAACATGGTGACTATTATTTTCTGCCATTTATTTGTAATGTCCCAAGTCCAAGAATGACTAACTCTTGTACTGGGTTGTTTAAACTGGAAAGGTCAAATGACTTAAGCTTCCAAAAATTCATTTAGCAAATTTCACATTTGCTTTCAGCACTTTGGTTCCTTTAACCAAAGTACAAAATGTTAGGGCTGTATGCACAGTAAATTCACAAGGTTAATTATAGTGTATTGTGCATAACAGTCATTTTGCTGGTATTTCAATATTATGTTTGGCATGTGCGATAACATTGCAAAGTAGATTTGCTGTAACTTTGACTTCAATATCCTTAGTTAGAAATGACTGGTCTGTGAGACACATGGTCTCCAGATAAAATGCCTACTCAGATTCACTTTAAAAATTTTAATATGCTTTCTGAAAACAGTTTCAACCATTCATTGGTATTCACTGACAAAGTGTGTATAATTTGTAACATGTAATTAAGTGGTGCACAAAAATTTAAAAATGACAACAGAATATTGAACATAAAAACTTGACTGACATGTAATAATCTTAGAAAAATTGGAGGAAATGCAAATGAGACAGCTTGTCAATACAATTACAGTGGATTAATTTCCTGGTGTTCACAGTTAAGCCTAATAAACACAGTATACTTATAACCAAGCTCATTGTACTATATATAGTTCTCTTTCTACTCAAAATATTTAGGAATAAATGTTGAAAGCATAGTAACAATGTCATGTCCATTTAAATAAAAATTGTGCACTTACTATGATAAAATATACTAACATATGGTATACATTTGGCCCTAGGAAATATTAACGTTATATATACATGGTGGTTGATTATTAAATTCAAAGCATTATGCAAAACACTGTGTAGTATGCAACACTTGAGTATCACATAAACATGACCAAAGAAATATGTACTAACAGTGCCTTTCTTTTGTGTGTGTGTGGTTTTCAGACTTTTTTTTTTACATGTGTACATATCTTTCCATTGCCCGCACCCTCCCATTTCCATACATGCCTTCACCCCCAAGTGTTTTGTGTCCATTGGTTATGCTTATATGCATGCAAACAAGTCCTTTGGTTGATCTCTTATTTATCCCACCTTTCCCTAACCTTCTAGCTGTACTTTGACAGTCTATTTGATGCTTTACTGCCTCATTTTGTTCATCAGTTTATAATGTTCTTTATTATCCATAAATGAGTGAGATCATGTGGTGTTTCTTTTTCATTGACTGGCTTATTTCACTTAGCATAAGGCTCTCCAGTTCCATCCAGGTTGCTGCAAATAGTAAGAATTCCTTATTTATGGAAGCATAGTATTCCATTGTGTAGATGTACCATAGTTTTCTGATTGACTCATCTGCTGACTGGCACCTAGGCTGTTTCCAAATTGTAGCTATTGTAAATTGTGCTGCTATGAACATTAGGGTGCATAAATCCTTTCTGATTGGTGTTTCTACTTTCTTAGGATATATTCCTAAGAGTGGGATTACTGGGTCAAATGGGAGTTCCATTTTTAGTTTTTTGAGGAAACTTCATACTGTTCTCCACAGTGGCTACACCAGTCTGCATTCCCACCAGCAGTGCACGAGGGTTCCTTTTTGTCCGCATCCTCACCAACACTTGTGGTTTGTTATTTTGTTGATGATAGGCATTCTGACAGGTGTGAGATGGTATCGCCTTGTTGTTTTGATTTGCATCTCTTAGATAATTAGTGACTTTGAGCATGTTTTCATGTGTCTCTTGGCCTTCCTTCTAACAGTGCCTTTCAAACTGAAGCACATGTAAACTAGAGAGTCATAGAGAATGTCCAAGGGTTACCTGGGCATCTATGGCTTTAAGAAAATTAGTTTCCATATCCTCAACTTTCATATTTACTGAAGTTGACTTGTATAAGAATTAGACTGTGTTTAAACCCAAACTCTCAAGATAGTTCTTCTTCTCCACATTGCTTTGCAGAATTGCTCTTTCCCCTCTTTTCTAAAGAAAAGCATTCCTCTCATCCTTCAGAAATCTAAAGGTGCACTATTCTTTGGTTATGTGTTTAACAAAGGGAATGAAAATTTACTTTTGAGAAAGTGAATGGGTGTGTATAAAATTCTATTTCAAGTCAAATGGATTTTAGTTCTGTTTTTATTCAACTGAAGAAAAATCTAATAAACTGTCATTGATGAAGTTGTAAAAAATCATTTTAATGATAAATTATTATAGTATTTAACATAACTTAAGTTCAAAGAATGAATTTATTTTACTATAAAAAGTCATTTCATTCCTACTTATGCAAATCTGATTTTCTAATATATCTAAAACATTAAAAAATAGAAAACAAAGTGATTCTGAATATACAGAAATAAGTAATATCCATCTTAATTGAAAAATAAATTAGCCCTAGCCAGTTTGACTCAGTGGATCCAGCATAGGCCTATGGCCTGACCGGTCCTAGGTTCGATTCTGGTCAAGGGCATGTACCTTCGTTGCGGGTACATCCCCTGTAGGGGGTGTGCAGGAGGCAGCTGATCAATATTTCTCTCTCATCAATGTTTCTAACGTTCTATCCCTTTTCCTCCCTCTCTGTAAAAAAAATAAATAAAATATATTTTACCAAAAAGAAAAAGAAATTGGTTCATCTAGAAAGACATGACTTTCTAATAATAACTTGTTTAAATTGTTTTTAAATGTATGTATATGAATTTTTATTATCCTTTCACAAAATATTATAATAAAAATATAATTTGCAACTTTAGAACATTAGAAATACAAGTTTATTAATTTTAATATTTTATTATAGCAATATACAATAGATTAATCAATATCAGATTTTCAAGCATGAAAATATATTACCTTAGCATAATATTTTATTGAGAAGTTGATTGAAAATATTAACTCAAGGGGAAAAGGAAAGAACAAAATATCCATACCTTTAGAGAAGAAGGTTTTAAATTATTCTTACATGGTAGTGGGTATCAATATGGTATTTAGATTTCATTGGATGCATTTAAAAGAGTAGTATAACAGCTTTGTTTAAAATGTCAGTATGTACAATATGCTTAAAATAACATCATTTATTTTCCAATTATTGACACTCATGAGGAAACATTTAAATGTTGACTCTAAAAATGAGTTAATATTTAGATTTTAAAGTCTATTTTAGGGTGCATATAAACAATAAAAGTTAGAAATTCATAGATATGTACAAACTACTTTATATTACTAATGAAATAATTAAGATCCAGAGCACTCTATGCTAATAAAAGGGTAATATGCAAATCGGTCAGGACATCCTCATAGTAATGAGTGAACAGCAGGCTGTCTGGGGCAACCAGACCAGCATGGGGGCCCTGAAGGGTGACCAGGCCAGCAGAGGAGCAGTTAGGGGTGACTTGGCTGGTGTGGGGTGGTACAGTTTGGATCAACCAGGCCAGCAGGGAAGACAGTTGGGGGTGACCAGGCCAGCAGGAATGGGCAGTGAGGAGAAACCATGTAGGCAGGCAGGTGAGCAGTTAGGAGCCAGCAGTCCTGGTTTGTGAGAGAGATTTCTGACTGCTGGTTTAGGCCTGTTTACTGGAATTGGGCCTAAACCGGCAGTTGGACATTCCCCAAAGGGTCCCAATTATAAAGGGTGCAGGCTGGGCTGAGGGAACTTCCTCCCTTCCTCCCATGCACAAATTTCATGCACCCAGCCTCTAGTTATATCTATTACCAAGATCACCTCAGCTGTTAATAAACAGCATCTGACTAGAAGAGCCTGTGGAGCAAGAAAGGTGTCATTGAAGGTAAAGTTTTACTGAGTGAAATGGCCTTTCAATGCTGTTGAAAGACTTGAAGATAGGTAAAGTTTTCACCTTAGGTGTATCACTTCCATCCTTTAACCATTGAATATTTCAGTCTGCCTGAATTATACAGTTTTTTTTAGATTGAATTGGTATATAAAAGTGGGAATTTATGTTGGGGTTGGATGGCTTATGAAATATTTTAAATTTTCTTCAAATATTGTGTGTGAGGGGTGACTTTTGAAAGTTTTTTTTTTTAGAAGAATGAAGGTGAAAAATAATATAAGTCTAACAGAATTTATAAGTAACATCGTATTACATGGTTTTGATAATCTCAGGGGAGGTGATTTGGTCAAGACTTTATTTTAGGGAAATCAATCAAGTGTCATTTTATTTGGTTTTACTTTCCTTCAGATTTTATAGTGGCTATATCCATTGGTATGGCTCCATTCCCCCAACATGTGTGCACGTGAACGCGCGCGTGCACGGGTGCGCGCACACACACACACACACACACACACACAACTGAATCTGTAAATTTGCTCTCAAGGGCTTTATGTTGCAGTTGCTGGACTTTGTTTTAAGGCACTGGCTCTCTCCATGCCTACATATCTATGCTTTTATAATATTCACCATATTATGTTTATTTTAAATTTTTAAAAAATCATTGAATACACACAGAAACTTTTATTTATTGCATATTTCTCCCCATATTTCTAAAAATTGAATTTACCTATGAAAAGGAATATATATTCCTATTTTATTAACTTTCACTAAGCTAAATCTAATATGTTTATTGGCACAGTTGTCCATCAAAGAATAAATATTTCAGTGTCATTTTATTAGACAAATGAAATTATCTTCCATTTATTTTAATGTGTTGGTAGTAAATTATTTATTATGAAAAATACTAACAATCTATTATAACATTTGGATCATGTCATCATATTTTAAAATACATCCTATATTTTATTATAATATATACTAGAGGCCCGGGTAGCATTTTTAATGTAATAGATGCAATAAATTCGTACTAGAGTAGGCCTTCCTTCACCCAGCTGCCAGGACCAGCTTCCTTCTGGCACCTGGGACCTGGGCTTCCCTTGCAGTCTTGGCTTCATCTGAAAGGATGTTTGATCTAATTAGCATACTATGTTTTTATTATGATAGATATGTAAGGGATATATGAGCATATCTTAAGTATTTTGTATTAATACATAACTTACAAAGAATGCAGTAGGTTTGACATTTACTTTTTTACTTACTCTTTCTTCTTACTTCTAGCTACTAGTTTTTTGCTTCTTTGCGTTATTTTTTTGTTTGTTTGTGAATAGTGTTTTTGGAAGATAGTATGCATATAGATTACCAGCAGATCTTGCTAAAAATGTAGATTCTAAGTATGTGGCTCTTGGAGGCCTGACACATACAACAAGCTCTCAGATGATATGGAAAATGCTGGTCCACAGACCACAGGATAGTAAGACTTTAGAGATAAAAATGGCACATACCTACTTCAGCTCACAAAACAATTTTCCTTATAAAGTTTAATTGAAATGTACATATTTAAAAAATGAAAAGTAAAAACGTAATGGTTGGGCATTGCCAGAAAGACCCATTTCTGGCAAAGTTGATAGATCTGAGAAATCTTTGTTGGTGAGAAAAATCCTGAGGTAGGCTAGTATATATGGAGACAGCAGATGTGTTCAGGCAGATGAGCAGATCAGGTGGGCAAGCCAGATAGGTGAAAGACTTGCAATACAAATTAATATTGGAAATAGAAAGGTGTCTGAAGCTTCAAATATTTTTAAGGGAAAGCTTGATATGGTAAAGGTTTATGTAAAAAGTACAAATGCACCTTGATTTGGAGGGATGTTTAACTTTTAGGTCTATGGAAAATTTTATGTACTAGTGGGTGGGGAAAGATAACATTTTTCATGATGTAACTTAGGCACAGAAATCATTTCTCAATTTTTTGCCAGATTAAATAATGGAAGACAATTAATATTACAGTGTGTTACATAAAATAGTTTTTTCATACTTGAAATTATTCAAGTAGCCAAGAAAGAATTGAAGTGCTCTATAATTAATTTTAAACACACACCCACAATGAAAGGGATTGTTTGTTTGTTTTTTAATCCTAATATAAAAGGCCACATACTAGTATATGCCATGTCTACATATTTACTTTTCATATATAAAACGACACCTAAAATAACAAAGATTAGGATTTAAGAGCAGAATAACATTTTGTCCTGGTTATTTATCTTGTATTGTTCATATACTCTATCATATGTGAAGATACACCACTTAAAAATAGAAAATATTTTTAAAAAGTTGAAGACTTCATTCATTTATTGGTAGCATTTTAATGCAATAGATGCAATGATAATGATATAAAGTTAACTGCAATAATTTCCCAAAGGCCTACATTGTCTCCCCCACTTCTCTTTCTTTGGCATTGAGCTAGCATGTGTAAATGAGGTTGTCTGCTCTTTCTGCCCTGTTGTTAAGTCATGAGCAGCAGGCCTTGCCTTTGGTACCCAGGCTATTCATCAGATCAAAGATTTAAAAGTGTTTTCATTGCTATTGTTGTTGACATGACTTTTTGCTTCTACTTCCCCTGCTGAGCCAGACCCTAAAAACTTTGCACCAGCTGTTATTTTTTCTCATATGCTGAAATGCTGTTGGTTTGAACACTGCAAAGGCAGAGTGAACATTATACCGGTTCCTCAATTAGAGTTATATTGTTTCTAACCAAAGACTAGATTATAAGTGCTACCTCTCTCTGGGGGAGACAGTGGAAAGCATAAGAAGATAAAAGAATTCATTTTGGAATTGTCAGCTGGGAAAGTCAAAAAGTTAACTAGAATGAGTATTTCTCCCATAGACTTCCAATAGACTGTCATGCAAAGATGTTAAGATTGCTTGAGGTGGGAATACTAATAAATATTTACTATAGATGCTTAAGTTAATTCTTGTACTAGTATTTAAAGGGGATGCACTTACCATTGAAGCAAACATCAGGTGCCTTCCTTTCAGTCTGAAGTCTTATGTAATCACTTAGCTACTTCAAAAAGAAGAAAATAGAGTAACAATGTCTAGACTGGTTTTGAAGTGCTTTTTTTATTTAAAACTAGAGGCCTGGTGCACAAAATTCGTGCATGGGTGTGGGGGGTGTCCTTCAGCCTAGCCTGCTCCCTCTCCAATCTGGGACCCCCTCAGGGATGTCCAACTGCCCATTTAGGCCTGATCCTAAACGGGCAGTTGGGCATCCCTCTCACAATCCAGGACTGCTGGCTCCCAACTGCTCACCTGCCTGGCTTCCTGATTGCTCCTAACTGCTTCTGCCTGCCAGCCTGATCACTCCCTAACAACTCCCCTGCCAGCCTGATTGATGCCTAACTGCTCCCCTGCAAGCCAGTTTGCCTCTAACTGCCATCCCTGGAGGCCTAGGTCCCCCGCAACTGCCCTTCCTTGCAGGTCCAGTCACCTCCAACTTCCTTTCTCTGTTGGCCTGATCAAATCTAACTGCACACCCCTCCAGGTTTGATCACCCCCAACTGCCTTCCCTTGCAGGTCTGGTCCCTGCCAACTGCCCTCCCCTGCTGGCCATCATGTGGTGGCTATTTTGTGTCCACATGAGGGCAGGATCTTTTGACTGCATGAGGCCAGTCATCGTGTGTGTTGGGGTGATGGTCAATCTGCATATTATTCTTTTATTACCTAGGATAGAGGCCTGCTACATGGGTGGAGGCTAGCTGATTTGCCCTGAAGGGTGTCTCATATCAGAGTGGGTGTTTCCTTGGAACATGGTGTGGCCTGGGGAAGGGCCTGTGATGGTTTTCAGGCTGTCCATGCCCTCCCAGTGACCCAAGCAGAGGCCCTGATATCTGGGATTTATTTATCTTCTACAATTGAAACTTTATAGCATGGAGCAGAGCCAAGCCTTCTGCTGGCACAGCCATTAAAACTTTGTTGCCTTAAGGAGGGCTGGGTCGGCCAGGGTTTGCTGAAAGCTTGGCTTCCTCCATCGCCAGGGGCAACCCAAACCTCCTTCCTACTTTCTCTGTGACCGTAGGCATCATGATTGGGTTAATTTGCCTACTTGCTCTGATTGGCAGATGGGCATGGCTGGTGGTCATGGCTTGAGGGTTTAGTGGAGGTACGGTAAATTTACATATTACTCTTTTATTAGATAGGACTAGAGGACCAGTGCATGAATTCATAAACAGGCAGGGGTCCCTCAGCCTGGCCAGCAATCTGGGCCAATTGGGGGCCAACTGGCCCTGAGGAGGGACCACAGGAGGTTGGCTGTGGGAGCACACTGACCACCAGGGGACAACTCCAGCTTTGAGAATCTGCCCCCTGTTGGTCAGTGCACATCATAGCAACTGATCAACTGGCTATTTGGTCATGTAGGATTTTATATATATATAGATCATAACTGGAATGTCAGCACTTATTCTCTACTCCAGAGATTCTCTGGTGGAGAAAACCTTGAAAAGAATTGTTTCCTAACCTGCATATCTTCAGGTGGTGCCTGTAGAATCAGCGGGCCATGGAATTAGTTGCTCATGTAGCCCAGCTTGGTTCTCAATATGATGAATGATTTATGGATTAAAATAGATAAGCATGAAAAAAAAATAGTTGACAATTTCTGCCAGAATTTCAATGCCCCATTAATATTTAAAATATTATTATTGAAATCAATTTTATACATACACTCTTATGGAAAAATTCTATGTGACTTTTTTTTTGTAATTTTCTATAAAGATGATCTACAATTTTTAAAACAGTCAATTGAAGGAAGTTATTTCACTTTATTTTCTTTTTAGTGAGATATATCTATTTTTTCCTTAGCTCATACAATTATCACTTGGTTTTGGCCAGAAACTGAGTCCTGAATGAGATGTTCATAAACTAAATAAATTATTATTGCCATTAGTAAAGTGGCAAGGATTTTTATATTTTCTCATCCTTTTCACAGGCAAAAAAAATATTTTGGAGGCTTGCAATAGAGGTGTGGTTAGGTTGGAAGATAGAACAGTAGAAGAATGCCTCTGATAAAATAGCACAAATCTGAGTGGTAAAGCTCTATAATAGTTAAAGAGTCTCACTTTTCAGGTAAACCTAAAGCAAAAAATGTGGGATATAAATTATATAATTATGCCATAAAAATTGCCACTTTGATAAGAAATGAAGGATCAGAGATGGGGTAAATAAGAGATCAACCAAAGGACTTGTATGCATGCATATAAACATAACCAATGAACACAAGACATGAGGGTGATAGGGTATGCCTAGGAGGGGGGAGGGGCAATGAGAAGATATATATACATGTAATACATTAATAAAAATTTTTTTAAAACATCAAGAAATGAAAGATCAATTTAAATATAATTTAGAGTACTAATGATGCTATATAAAAATAAATTAAAAATAACATAATGAAGAAATTCTATAAAGTCATTTTTAATGTACTATTTATTTATTTATTTATTTTATTGTTTAAAGTTTTACAAATAGTAGTACATATATTTACTTTCCCCCTATTTACCTCCCCCCAACCTACTTTCTGTCTTCTTTTAAAAAGATTCTATTTAGGCCTGTTGCCCATTTTTTTATTAGATCATTTATCTTCCTTTCATGAAGTTGTGTAATTTCTCTGTATATGTTGAGATTAAACCTTTATCAGTGATAACATTTGTAAATATGTTCTCCAATACAGTGGGCTTTCTTGTTTTGTTGATTTATTTGTTTTTTTGTTTGTTTGTTTACTATGCAAAAGATTTTTATTTTGATGTAGTTCCATTTGTTTATTTTCTCTTTAGCTTCCATTACCCTAGGAGCAGTATCAGTGAAGAAATTCTCTCAGCATACGTCTGAGAGTTTGCTGCCTGTAGATTTCTCTAGTATATTTATGGTTTCCTGTCATGTTTAAGTCCTGTATCCATTTTCAGTTTATTTTTGTGTATGGTATAAGTTGATGGTCTAGTTTCATTTTTTTTTCATGTATCCATTCAATTTTCCCAATACCATTTGTTGAAGAGACTATCTTGAATCCATTGTATGTTCATGCCTCCTTTGTCAAATATTAATTGAGCATAGTGCTTTGGGTTGATATCTGGATTCTCTATTCTCTATGTCTGTTCTTGTGCCAGTATCAGGCTGTTTTGAGAACACTGCCTTTGTAGTACAGTTTGAAATCTGTTATTGAGATCCCACCTACTTTATTCTTCTTTCTCAGGATTGCTGTGGTTATTTGGGGTCTATTTTTATTCCAGGTGAATTTTTGGAGAGTTGTCTAGGTCTGTGAAATATGCAATTGGTATTTTAATGGGAAGTGCATTGAATCTATAGATTGCTTTGGGTAGTATGGGCATTTTAATGATGTTGATTCTACCAATCCATGAACATGGTATGTTCTTCCATCTGTTTACCTCTTCCTCTATCTGTTTTTCAGTGTCCTGTAGTTTTCCACTTTTAAGTATTTTACTTCCTTAGTTAAGTTTATTCCTAGGTATTTTAATTTTTTTGGTTAATAGTAAATGGAATTGATTGTTTAGTCTCTCTTTCTGTAAGTTCATTATTGGTATATAGAAATGCCATAGATTTCTTGGCATTAATTTTGTATCCTGCTACATTGCCGAATTCATTTATTTAGTCTATTAGTTTTTTCATGGAGTCTTTCAGGTTTTTTAAGTACAATATCATGTCGTTCGCAAATAAGGACTGCTTTAATTCTTCTTTTCCAATTTGGATATATTTTATTTCTTCTTCTTGTGTGATAGCAATGGCTAATACTTCCAGTACTGTGTTGAACAGGTGTGGTGAGAATGGGTATCCCTGTTCTTAGGAGCAATGGTTTGTTTTTGCCCAGTGAGTATAATGTTAGCTGTGGGTTTATCATATATGGCTTTTATTATGTTGAGGTATGATCCTTCTATTCCCCGCTTGTTGTGAGTTTTTATCAAGAAAGGGTGTTGGATTTTGTCAAATGCTTTTACTGCATCAATTGATTTGACTATGTGATTTATATCTCTCAATTTATTTGTGTGATGTATCATGTTTATTGATTTGTGGATATTATACCAGCCTTGCATTCCTGGGATAAATCCTACTTAGTCATGGTATATGATCTATCTGATATACTGCTGGATCTGATATCCTAGAATTTTGTTGAGGATTTTGGCATTGATTCTCATGAGAGATATTGGCCTGTAATCCTCTTTCATTGTGTTGTCTTTATCTGTTTTGGTATTGGGGTGATGCTGCCTTCATAAACAAAGCTTGGAAGTGTTCCTTCTTCTTGAATTTTTTGGAATAGTCTGAGAAAGATAGGATTTAGTTTTTCTTGAATGATTGGTAAAACTTCCCTGTGTAGGCATCTAGTCCCAGGCTTTTGTTTGCTGGAAGCTTTTTGATAACTACTTCAATTTCTTCCATAGCTATTGGCCTATTGAGATATTTAAAATATATTTTATTGATTTTTTTACAGAGAGGAAGGGAGAGGGACAGAGAGTTGGAAACATTGATGAGAGAGAGAGACATCGATCAGCCGCCTCCTGCACGCCCCCTAGTGGGACCGTGCCAGCAACCAGGATACATGCTCGCCACCAGAATGGAACCTGGGACCCTTCAGTCCGAAGGCTGATGCTCTATCCACTGAGCCAAACCGGTCTCGGCCTATTGAGATGTTTAGATTCTTGGGGTCTGTTATTATTTCACCTCTTTTATTTCTGTTTTTGTTTATTTGGATCTTCTCTCTTTGCTTCTTCGTGAGCCTGTCTAGAGGTTTATCAATCTTGTTTATCCTTTCAAAGAACCAGCTCTTGATTTTGTTGATTTTTGTATTGTGTTTTTTTTTTTGTGTGTGTGTGTGTGTGTGTGTGTGTGTGTGTGTGTGTGTGTGTTTTGGTCTCAATATCATTTATTTCCACTCTGATTTTATTATTTTCTTCCTTCTGCTTATGCTGAGCTTTTCCTGTTGCTCTCTTTCTAGCTCTTTGAGTTGTAGGGTTAGGTAATTTATTACCATTGTTTCTTTTTTTTTTTTCTCAGTAGATTTATAGTACAATGAACTTCCCTCTCAAGATTGCTTTTGAGTATCTCATAAATTTTTGATTGTTGTATTTCATTGTCATTTATTGCCATGATGTTTTTTATTTCTTCTTTGATTTCGCTGATAACTCAGTCCTTGTTTAATAGCATGCTGTTTAGTCTCCAGGTGTTTGATTTTTTTAGATTGTTTTTATTGTAGTTGATTTCGTGTTTTATGCCACTGTGATGTGAGAAGATTCTAGATCTGATTTTTATCATCTTCAATTTTAAGAGACTTTGCCTATGACCCAACATATGCTCTATCTTTGAAAATGACCCATGTGCACTTGAAAAGAATGTATATGCTGTGGCTTTGTGGTGAAATGTTCTGAAGATGTCAATTAATTCCATCTGGTCTAGTGAGTCATTTAGGATTGATGTTTCTTTGCTGATTTTTTGTTTAGAGGATTTCTCCAGTGGTGACAGTGGGGTATTAAAGTCTCCTACTATGATTGTATTGCTGTCAATCTCTCCTTTAATATCCTCCAAGAGTTTTTTTATGTATTTAGGTGCTCCTATATTGGGTGTGTATATGTTTACAAGAGTTATTTCTTCTTGTTTGAGTGTTCCCTTTAGTATTATGAAGTGGCCTTCTTTATCTCTTCTCATGTCCTTCACTTTGAGATCTAATTTGTCAGATATAAGTATTGCAACTCCAGTTTTTTTTTCATTTCCATTTGCCTGAAATACCATCTTCCATCCCTTCACCCTCAATCTGTGTGCATCTCTTTTCCTGAGGTGGATTTATTGTAGATTGCAATTATATGGATTGTGTTTTCTTATCCAATCCATAATCCTATGCCTTTTGATTGGAGCATTTAATCCATTTACATTTAAAGTTGTTATTGATAGGTGCTTATTTGTTGCCATTTTTATTCTTTACCCCTGTTTTCCTTCTTTGCTTTCTATTTCCATTTTTGACAGCATTTCTTGCATTGCTGGTTTGGTGGTAATAAATTCCCTTAGTCCTTTTATTGTCTGTGAAGCTCCTGATTTCACTTTGAATTTTGATTGATAGTCTTGCTGGGTACAGTATTCTTGGATTCAGATCCTTCCTTTGCATGACTTTGTATATGTAATTCCATTCCCTTCTGGCGTGATGAGTTTCTGTTGAGAAATCATTTGCCAGTCTTATGGGGGTTCCTTTGTAGGTAACTTTCTGTCTCTCTCTGCCTGTTTTCAAGATTATTACTTTGTTATTGGTGTTTGCCAATTTAATTATAATGTGCCTTGGCATCCGTCTTTTGGGGTTCATTTTTACTTGGCACTCTGTGAGCTTCTTGGATTTGTGTGGGTTTTTTCTTCCCTATATCAGGGAAGTTTTCTGTCATTATTTCTTCAAACATGATTTCTATTCTTTGCTCAGTTTCCACTTTTTCTAGAACTCCTATTATATGGATGTTGTTTTGTTTTGTGTTGTCCCAAAATTCCCTTAGGCTCTCCTCCTGCTTTTTAATTTTTTCCTGGAAAGTGCTGTACTTGGGTGTTTTTTCCTACCTTGTTTTCTAGCTCATGGATGCACTCCTCTGCTTCTTCTAGTCTACTCTTGATGCTTCCTGTAGAGTTCTTTATAGCAGCAATTTCATTTTTCATTTCTTCTTGGTTCTTCTTCATTTTCTCTTGTTTCTTACACATATTGTCGAATTTGTCTTCCATTCTTACAGCCATCTTATGATCATTTCTCTGAATTCTGTCTCTGGCAGGTTGCTTGCTCCATTTTGTTTACTTCCTTTTCTGGTGATGTCTGCTTTTCTTTCATATGTGGGCTGTTTCTTTGTCTCCCTATTGTCTCTCTTGTCTGGGTGTCTGGTTATGTAGTTTTGCTTCGCTCCTTATCCCAGGTGAAATCTGACCTTTCCATGGTGGAGTGTAGAGAACCTCTGAATCTGCATGTTTGTGCAAATGGGGGACCAGTGCTTTGGGGTTTGCAGCTGTTTGGTGGGTGCTGCAGTTGAAGATTTTCAGGTTTCTGATAATATACATTTTCTCCTTCAAATGGCACAGTTTCCATGTCCGAACCAGTGGCTTTTGTAGGGAACCCAGCATCGGTGGGGGATATCAGGTCAGAGGGCCCTGTCCAGAAGTCCCCTACCTTTTCCTGAACTATAGCCATCCTCATATAACCAACAAACACTCCCCATGTGACTCTGGCTGTTCTTTCAATCTGCTCCAGGACAAGGCTCAGGTCACATCTATCTATTCTGCCACCATTTTTTCCTTCATAGCATGTTCAATATTACTAATTATTAGAAATCCAGGACAAGAAAGCAATAGGTTATTATAAACTATTTAATATGAAATGTAAATATGTTTATTTAAGGTATAGTTTAAGTTTTAGAGAAAATATAGTTTTATAGTTTTGAGTCAAATTTTAATATAGCTTGTGAGACTTTATATGCTTTAACCACTTTGGGAAATAGATTAGTGTTATCATCTGAAATAAACCAAGCCATTTTCCTAGATATATAACCCAAATAATTGAGGCACTTTTCAAGGTACATAAGACCTGGAAATAATTTAAATATCATAAATAAGAGAATGAGTAACCTATAGTACATTATCAAAATGAAACATTATATACATCAAGCAAAATTAATGAAAAATAATGACATAAAAGTACATATGAATCTTAGCAATATAACACTGTGACAAATAAGTCCTTAAAGTGCATCTATTATGATACACTTTTTTTTAAATAAAACTAAAGAGAACTAAATTTTAAAGTGTTAAAACATTTATGGAATTAAGCTATATAAATATACATATAAGGAAAGCAAGATCATGGTGAAAATGTAACTCAGAGTATTGATAAAATGGAGGGATTCAGAAATATAATAGGGAATATAGTGTGGTTAGATGTGTGTAGTTAGTTGTTATCAAGTTTCCTTTCTAGATGATTGACTTACAGATACATACTCCAGTATTATAATGTGGGAGCACCTTTCCACATCCGCATGGTTCAGGGTTCCCAGTTCAGGGTTCGGGTTCTGAAAGAGGTCGCACGCAAATGAAAAGAGAGACTAGAAAATATTAATTTGGTGATATTGGGGGGCCAGGCGGGAGCCTTCCTCTAGTGGAAAGGACTACCACTTTCTCTGACCTTTTTCTCCCTTTTATTAAGGCTTTGGGACACACCCCTAGCCTTTAGGCAGGAAATTACAAAACAGAAATTCACCTGAAACAAACAGGTAGAAGTTGCTTCAGTTAACAATGTTTCAACTAAACAGTGAGTGATTAGCTCTGACCTTTCAGAGCAATTAAGGTTGACCAGCCTCTGGTCTCCTGTTTACATCCATTTAGTGAGAACAATGTTTGGATTCTGGCATTATAAGAAACAAATGAATGAATAAGTGAATAAATCAGTGAAAAAAGAAGTAAACAAATACATAAATTATGGTCATATATGAACCAATCTAAAATGGTTTCCATAAATCAAAGATTATATATGACTAGAGGCCCAGTGCATGAAAATTCATGCACTTGGAGGAGGGGGTCCCTCACCCTGACCTGTGCCCTCTCAGGGAGCGGGCTTAAGTTGCAGCCTGGCCTCCCTCTGTGTTAAGCAATGGGGCAGGCCAATCAGGAGACAGCACAGGCAACTGAAGGGACCAGCCCTGCTATCCCATCACCCTGCTGCCACCACAATCAGGAGCCTACCTCTGAGGGCAGTGACCAGGCAGTCCAATCAGGGGACTGCATTGGCCAGCAAATGGTTGGTCCTACCTCCCTGATTGCCCCTTTGCCACTGCTGGTTACTACTGCCCCTTCTACCCATTGCCATCCCATCCTTCTGCCAGCTGGCACATGTCTTGGCTGGCCTGGTGCCACCTGCTCACTGGCCCTGCCCCCACTGACCAGTCATTCTACCATTCAGTCAATTTATATATAATGCTTTTATTATATAGGATTAATTTAATCCTATAAACTCAGAATCAATAAAAATAAAGCAATATCCATTATTGTCAGCCATCTTAATTTTTGTCTGTCTTTTTTAAGTTTTTCTGCCTATGATTCCAATTAACTTGTATGAAAACTAAGTTTATGATAGATAGTATTTGCACACAGAATAGTATTTGCACACTTTGACCTTTAAATCATGATGAATTTATAGTTTATAAGTATGTTAGAATAATAACAATTTATTCTTTGTACTTAAAACCCTTCATTAGTAGAAAAGATCAATTGGCTTTGAACATATTAAAGTGAAGGATTCAAGACAAGTTTTTTCTATCTGAGATACTTGAGGAAACATCAATGACAATATTTAGTACTAGAGGCCTGGTGCACAAAATCTGTGCAATAGGAGAGGGTCCCTCAGCCTGCCCTGTGCCCTCTTACAATCTGGGAGCTATTGGGGGATGCTTGACTGATAACTTAGGCCTGCTCCCCCAACATCCTTGGTGCTGCTGTGGAGGCAGGAGAGGCTCCCACCACCACTGCTGTACTCACCAGCTGTGAGACAGGCTTATGGCTGAGCAGTGCTCCCCCTATGAGAGTGTACTGACCACCAGGGGGCAGATTCTTTCTGCATTAAGTGTTTGCCCCTGGTGCTCAGTGCACATCATAGTGACTGGTCATTCCACTGTTCAGTCTATTTGCATATTAGCCTTTTATTAAATTGGTTATCCTGTAAATAACTATTTTCTATTCATTAGAATGTTGAGTATCTTAAGTTTAAGAATAAATGCATATTTTTCAAGAGGAGATGAGTGCACACTATTAGAATAGTCAGATGGATATGTAAGGCCAGTTTCTATTCAGTTTGTCAGTTATCTTAACATTCACTGCCAAACAATCAACTCAAGGAATTTGCATAAAAATCTAAATAAAAAATAGAGAATTGGGAAATCTAAGAAAATGTTTAGTTATGCTACTGGCTTAAAATATTGTTGAAGTATGTGAACCCAGTTTTGAATTTGATAATTGCAATATTTCTTAAATATTATAGTTGATATCCTCTGTTTTTAGTCAGAACTATAATTAAATTAGTCCCAAAATTACAAAAACGATTCTTTAAGCACAGTTTTTCATGTAAGAAATCCATTCTTGAGTTTAACAACCCTAGTTTAGGGATGTCTTTCATTTGTTTAAAAGTGGATAGCAATTTACCTGTAATTAATACAGGTTTGGGGAAGCAGTGTTGCCCTGGAAAATATGTGAAATGATGGCCTAAAAATATATGAAGTTGATATTTCTTCTTTTATTGCATTGTTAATCTCAACAAAATACTTCCTTTAATTTCACTATTTTAAATGCCACGAACTTATACAATAGTTGCCAATATTTAAAATTAATCGGCTTCATAACTATTTGTACTAACTATAACATGGACTTGCTTAAATTTGAGAAAGAAAGAAAGCTTCCTGAGAATTATTTGGTAGTCATGAATCTACCTTTTATTTTTCTCAGAAACAGAAACCAATTGTATTCTGTCTGAGACAGCTAGGTTTATATTAGGTTTTTTTTTTTAAAAAAAATCCTTCCCAGCATGGTATAAATATGTCTTAAATTTGGCCACATTTCCTTGCTCAAGTGTATGATATAAGAAGTTACACAGTATACTGGAGTGACTGCATACCTTTAATTTTGGGTCTTTCTATACTTTGTAGGTCAAAATAAAAAAAAGAGAAAAAGGATGCCCCAAATGCTCTATCTATAACTGAACATTGACTATGGAATATCAAAAGCAATCAGTGTTTACTCAAAGATGATTATACTGTTCAAATAGATGTTTCTACTATAAGTTTTATTCCTGAGACCAATTCAAGTAACTTGAAGATAAAAGAACACAGAGAAATATTTTGCCAATGATCTCATTGCTTTCTGCATTTCAAAATACTAGTTCTGTAATTTAGATAATTTTCCAATCTAAATTATTTACTACTGACACTGCATTAAGGTAATAGCTTAGCCAAAACAAACAAACAAACAAACAAACAAACAAATAAATAAATAATACACTTTACATTTTAGGAATATTATAAAATTTTAAAACTGAAAGTAATTTATGCAGTATATATTTTAATACTATGTGAAAATGTTAGTTTCAAATAAAGTAAATGGAAATGTACAGAAATATTTTGTTTTTACTCAACTAGCCTTTTTGAATCCATACTTGGTTCAAGGATTTAAACATATCACAGACATTTATGGTCACTTCTCTTTCAGGACCTCTTGAAAGGAGCATAATTCATCAAGAAAATATTTTTCAATAATCTCTGCACAGGATAATTTGCTTTTTTTCTGATCTTCAAAGTGACAGATTGTGCAGGTTGAGCCTCTGTTACTTAAACCACAGACATTTTCATGTTTTGGTGTGCTTTTTTTGTCTTGCTGGCAGACTTGATTTATAACAGTTGATGTAGCACAAAATTAAAAATTAATTAATTTGAGTGAATTGATAATAAAGGGAGCTGAGTGGCTATATTGAGATGCTAATAGATCTATTCCAGATCTATTCTGGCCATCTGATCCTCAAGAATATCCAACAGCTGTGGTAGGCAAAACTAACTGAGCATATTTAAGAGGAAGGGTCAAGAGTTTGGTATCTAATGCCAGTGGGGCCAAGCAGGGGCTTCTCTTGTTGAAATTCTACTTCTGGGATGAAAACAGGTCAGATGGTTGAAATCATATATTTGTATGGCAATGCTAGAGAATATCTGTGTAGACTCAGTGATTTGATTTCAGGATGTCATTTTCTGGGGATTTTTGTGGAAAATGACTTCCTAAACAGTTTTCTTTAAGACTTCCAGGATCTACAATGCTTGCTTCATTGACTGTTTTATTGGGAAAATGCATAATTAATGAAATTATGGTTTCTAGAAAAACACACCATCACTGGTTTTTTGAAGTAAATACAATAATTGTTATATAATTGTTATACAACATATACTAACTATTATATATGCACACTCAAAATGTAATATATTTGTACTCTTTGAAAATACTATATTTTACATCTACAATATGTTTTTCTTTTATATAACTATTTGATTTGTAAAATACCCAATATAGTATGCTTTACATCTACCACAAAATAAAGGATGTCCCAAAACAGCTTTGTCAATATTTACAACTTAAATCAATGCTGCTTTGATTTATTTTATTGACAATTGTTAGTGATTCCTATTACAGTGATACCTCGAGATACGAGTGCCTTAACATACGAGATTTTTGAGATACGAGCCATCGAGCAAGCGATTTTTGCTTTGAAATACGAGCAATATTTGAGATAGGAGTAATTGCGAGGATTGGCTGGCTACACATGACCCACCAGTTTACCTCGACTAGAGCGTCTCATAGTTTCCTACACCTCAAGGTTACGGAATGAATTAAACTTGTATCTCGAGATACCACTGTACTTTACTATTATTGTTTTTACCATTTAGTCACACAGTCACATTATTATATTAAATAATTGAAGTGTGAAAGATTATAAAGCCAATGCTTATTAAAATGCATTTCATTTTCAAAAGTGAGCTATATATAAATGTATAATTATTCAAAGTGTATGTAGACATTTTTGGGAGACCCTATATATCATGTTTTTCTAATTATGAAAATTAAACACATTCATTTATGAGATACTTTTGTTTAAATTCATAATAAAGAAAATTAAATATTTCACATTTCAATTATTTAATATGATAATGTGACTGTGTGACTAAATGGTAAAAAATAATAGTAAAATAATAGGAATCACTGATAATTGGCTGTCAATAAAATAAATCGAAGCAGCATTGACTTAAGTTATAAAGATTGACAAAGCTGTTTTGAAACAATATGTTAGAATAATCATTGTAGATCAAAACTTTAAAATTGGATTGACAAATTAAAAAGTGACTAAAGCAATACAATATTTCTCAGAAATGTAACATGTATAACAAACAAAAAATTTGGTGTTACCTTTTTAACAAAAATATATATCATTTTTTTTAACTAATGACACAATACACTTTGTTTTCCCCTTTTCATAAGCCATGCTTCCAGTGACATTCACACCCCAGAAAATGGAGAAGACAAGTGGCTAAAATCATTTTTGCTTTAAAAAAAAACTTCATTTTTCTAAAGAACACATTATACAGCTTTGTACCTCCATAAGTCACCAGTACAATATTTAGACTGATAGTTAGAAAAACAAAAATGTCATTGGATAACAGTGTAATTTTTAGTGTTCCTTGATTTCTTCCTATTTTTTCTCCAGTTAAATGAGGAAAAGTGATTAGCTATTTCACTATGACCCCATTACCTCCATGTTTCAAGAGGGAATTTTCATTACACATATTAATCAGTGAATCAGCCAATCGCTCTTAACCTCCTGTAGCTAAATGTTAGGTAATTAAAAATTGATTGGCATTTGCCCCTGATGCATTCAGCTAAAATTTGCTATGGTAGTAGAGATCTTCATATATTTTAGCAATCCTGAACTACTATTTCTATTTCATTCACCAACAACACCTTTACTATTTCTGTCTCTACTAATTACTACTACTCACTAATTAATACCATCATGACCACTAATACCTAGTATTTATTGAAGTGCTTTTTTGTTGACTTTTTAAAAATCGAGTTTTTCCTTTTATATTTATTGTTACATTTAATTCTCATAGCCACTATCTTTGCCAAGTACTATTACTTTCCCTGTTTTAACAAGGGAATAAGCTAGATGGTACATCAGTCAATTAAAAAAAATAATGGGATGTACGTTCTGTTTTTCATTCATGTAGTTTATTAGAGGCCTGGTGCATGATATTCATGGAACGGGGATGGGTGGGCGGGGTGACACTCAACCCAGCTTGCACCCTCTCCAACCTGGGGCTCCTCAGGGGAGGTCCGACTGCCAGTTTAGGGGCATTAATTCCAGCCACTAGGAAAATCACACAGAATGTCCTTGACATACAAACAGTTTGGTTTTATGAGTTGTTTTAATAACAATGGCCATTCCTTTAAATAAGATCTGCTTACATACAATACAGCTGGTACTATGTGAATTCAGAATGTTAATATCACAAAATCATAGAAGGTTATAGTGGAAATAACCTTGTATTATCTAGTTCAAACTTTTATAAATATTGGAATTTTTTTCAGATATTTTGAATGCTTTTTGTCTTAAGAAGCTTAATTAACTTTTGAGGCAACCCATTTTCTATGAAAGGACTGGGGGACTCTGGTGGCAGGATTAAAAGGACTCGAGGACTCGGTGGGGCTGAAGGGACTGGATGCTACCATCTTTATGACAGTGTGATGGTCAATTTGTATATTCCCTCTTTATTAGATAGGTTTATTTCTTGTAACACAAGTAAGTAAAAATATAATAATATATTTTATTATGTTTTTTTATTCCCTCCAAACACAAGTATGAGAGAAAATATACCTCAAGAAACAAACTAAATACATCCTCTAATTAGTGAATAATTTATTTTCCCTCTTAGGGATACACTAAAGGGACCATAAAGTAGAATAGTCAATCTTAGGTTTGTATTGATGGGGCAGTAAATACTTCAGTGTTTCACAAAACAAGATTAGGTTGTCCTTTAGTGCAATAAAATGCTGATTTCAAACCTAGGTTGATTCTTTTAAGGTGCTTTCCAATCAATGAGGATATGAAAGGAAATGCCTGGTTGGCAGAGTTGGAAATTCAATTAAAAGTCTAAGAGTAATGTAATTGCTACAAATGCTGTAATATGAGCTAATGATTTTTATAGTCAAGAACTATAGTTATACTGAGACAACCATTCCCGCTACAGGTTAAAATCCATAGGCTATTCCTGTTCAAAATAATAGTAACCGTTTCTTAGGAGATACACAAGATATTAATGTTTCAAATAAAATAATTTAATAATTACTATAATATCCACTGTGAAAACCATGTTCAGTTGTGCACTGCAGTGTAATGTTTTAGTATTACCTCTATAATTTTTATTTGGTATAGTTTATAATTAATCAAAATATTAGGATTGGGTGGGGTTCTCCAATTCATTTGACAGATATTAGGTAAATATTATCTCACTCCTGGGTTCATTTATCTCATTCTCTGTGCTTTCATAGTTTTTTTTTTCAATTATATTTATTTAAGTATGAAAATTCTTCCACTCAGAAAAAACTAAATCCTCTGCTTTTAACATTCTCTTTTATTTTACCTCTAATAATGCTTGCAACTATAACTCACTAACATAGTGCTGTGAATTGGATCTTAGGAATTTTATTATTTTGCATTTGAAAACATGGCCTTCAAATATTAATTTGCATTTGCAAAACTGATTTAATCTCACACTTGATGCACATTATTAATATTATACAAATTTTAACTATAAAAATTAGGGGAAATTTGTCTATATGAGAGATTTTAACCAAAATTACAATTATTTTTAATAGAAGTAGGTTTCCAAAAATTTCCAATTTTAGGCAATCAGAAGGAAAGCTTGTAACTTCGTTATAATTTATGTTTACCTACATAAAACTTTGTATAAAACTTTAATCAGCTAAACCTGTATATGCTAATATTTTAAACTTTAAATAGTGTAATTTTTAAAATATAAGCGAATTATATCACATGAATCACATAAATATCTGCATCCAACATATTTAAATTATTTTCTATAAAAGGGAACATAAAATTTATATTTTATTGCCATCCATTGATTGTTAAAACAAATATGTATTATTGCTCTTTATTTAAAATTTAGTGATTATATAATTTTTAGAGTAGTATTTCCACAAATACTAATATGAGAAAATATGTGAAATGGAAAATGTAAAGGGTATTTGTTTCTCATATTATAGTATTATTTTAATCACTATGGTGTTAATAGCAGTAATAGGAATGTTGATATAAAATTTCATTAGTGGCTATCTATGGCGTGAGCATTTCATCAGCTGTACACTATGAATGTGAATGATCCTATTAGATATATTGGCTTTTTAAATTTTTCAAATTCTGCCTTTTGTGTAAGCATATGTTTTCGAAAATGAAGTGAGCCTTTTTCTTGTGAAAGTAAAGTTGAAAGTCTGTTATAAGCAAAGTTCAATTGCACTTAACCCTCCAAATGAACAATTGTACCCTCATAACTCAGTGTCACTCAGGTCAATTTCAATTATTAAAGAGAATTTCAGGCAGGGTAAGTATGTTTGGATAGTCTTAAAGAAACATTTAAAAAAAGAAGAAGAAGAACCAAGCCACAATATCTGTAATGGTTTTTAATCACTTTCATTTAATTGTTTTCAAAAAATAAAGGTGAAAATCATATCAATCTTAGTAATAATTAGTACACAGTTGGTCTTTAAAAAAATGAAGACTTTGAATCATGTTAAAACTGTTACCTCATAAATAAGGAGGTAAAATGTAAGCTATTATAAAGCATTCCATTTTTAACAATCTTAAAAATTAACATCCTGCAATTATGAATCTATATATAGTCAAACCTTATATAATTACTTCTTATATCTTATAAATGATTAATGTTGTAAATGTTAAAATAATATTTATACATTATCAAAGAGATTATTTTCACCTTGGAAAATAATATGTAGAGGGAAAGAAAAATATAAGATCTTTATGTTGATTGTTCAGGTGATATAGAACAAAAATAAAAATCTAGTAGGCTCTCCTAATTGGGAAAATTCCTACTGCAACAGACACGATTAATCTGAAACACCTCTCTGAAGTGTGAATTAAATCTGCTGTTTCAGGATCATTGGCAGTCAATGTGGATGCATGTGTAAAACATGGAACTGTTATCAGAGTGCTAGCCTTGGCTGGTTAAATGGATTTTGCTTCAGGTTAAAAGTCTTCAGGGAATGGGTCAAATTGTTCGAGGACATCTTTTCTATTCCTGGGCAATGATGTAAAAATGAGAGCACAATAAGGTTACTTAAAACCCGGCAATATACAAGATCATTGAGATATACTAGAATAGGAGATCTTAAGAGAATGAATTAGACCCACAGTTGGATACTGGCAAAGTCTTTTGGTGAAAGGCAGGAAGGCCAGCCCTCTTTACTTTTCTCCCATGCTGTGTGATTCTGGTATGTTCACTTTAAACCAGAGAAATACTGACACTCCAAAGGGAAACCCTCCGAAATAGTGGCATAACTTTCACATATCATATGAGACTGTTACAATTATGCTATCTTCTGCATTTAGATAATGTTATTTCAAAGATTATCATATGGCTGAAAAATATCACACTGAGCTAAAAGCCCAAATAAACTTCCAATACTGTTATTAAATTTTGAAGTTTATATTTTATAATTTAATTGAGAAGAAAATAGTGTTTTAGATATATACTTAATAGCCCAAGGAAATCCTCTCAGCAAAGTATAAACTCTTACAACTCATTAAATCCTATTATGAACTAATTATTTTATATTTGTTAAATTTTAGAAAAAAATAGATATGAAGTTGCTATTTTGAATATGTCATGAAACTGAAGTTTAAAGCTATTTATTTGGAAGATGAGATAATATTTTAATGGCTCCCAAATCAATAATATGACACAGGACATAGCTGTCTATAACATGATCCGCTATTAAATAGAAGTGGCCCCCTGCTGGCCTAATTCTTTGATTTTCCCATTAAATTTTGTCAAAGAGCTTGCAAGGGACATAATAAAGTTGCCATTATTTCCATGGGCTATAGCAGTTCGATTACTTCAGATGTGAATATACCATATGACAATTGCAACTCTGCACTTTCTATGATACAGCAAACATACTTTCAATCACTTTTCTTTGACAGAAATGTCAATATCATCTACAAAAGTTAAGTATGAATTGTAATAAGAAACATTATGGGCTTCTTCAGAAATTTACTGCTAACATTTTAATGATTTATTAATTTTGTTTGTTATTATCTTTGAAGTCATCAGAAAGTAATGTCAGATTAAGGCTTTTTAGAACAGTGAATTTTCCTTCTTGATAATATCAAACTGAACTTTTTGTCCAAGGATTTCTTAATGATGATGGTATATGTGATTCGATAGATAGATAGATAGATAGATAGATAGATAGATAGATATAGATATGGTATATATGTAAGCATGTGCATAGATATATAGATATAGTATATATGTAAGCATGTGCATAGATCATAGGTTTATAGTTGTGAGCACTTGAAGCAAAGTTTATTTTTGTATTATTACTTACTAATTATTGTATTATTTTCCATATGAACAATTGTGAACTTACTTTTGCCCCACCCTGCGTATTCATATAAAATGTGCTAAGAGCAAGAATTAGCATATAGTATGTAGGGCTAGTGGTTTTTGCTGACTTAGTCTTAATAAGAACATCCAGCACCATTTAACAAGTATTTATTGATCTTCTATCTGTGCTAATACTTGTCTATATACTGAGGATAATTGCAAAGATAAATGAGTTCCAGCCATTATTCCCAAACAGCTCCCAATTTAGAAAATAAAAAATACAAGAAGTTAAGTAAAGAAAATAATTTTTAGGAACAAAAATTAACAAACAACATCCTCTGAAATTAGAAAAGATTCAGCCTAATTTGAGGAATAGAGGATTATTATAAAAAGCAGACAAACTTAAGGGAGAACTTGAAGAATTATTAGGAGCTAATTTGATACTAAAAGGTAAGATTAATAAAGAAATTTGAAATAATGTAAATTATGATAATTCTGAAGGTAAGAAATAAGAAGTTAGCAAGAATGGCAAAAATTTTAGTATTGCTGACACATAAATTGTGAGTAGTGCAGGCAGGGATGGAAAATGTTATCTGAGAAATAGGCAGGGGACAGGTGATATTGCATCTCATGTACCATCCTAGGAATTTTAATTTTATTTATGTGTACATCTGTGGTGATGCTTTTTTTTTTTAAGTTGGTTCTCAGTGCTGGCTTTGACTGCATTAAAACAAACCGACCTATATAAATCTTTGTGACAGAAAGAAGAAGATATAAGAAATGGAGGCTATTATAGTTGTCAATTCAAGAAATGGTAATTGTCTTATTTGGACCTGTTTTATAAACAAAGGAGAAGGAAGCAAACCCCAAAAGTACATAGAGTATAAAATCCATAGAAATAAGTTATGTGTGTGTGTGTGTGTGTGTGTGTGTGTGTGTGACAGAGAGAGAGAGAGAGAGAGAGAGAGAGAGAGAGAGAGAGAGAGAGAGAGAGAGAAGTTACCCATTTTTTTCTGATAAGAAATATGGGGAAAATATGTCTGTGAAGAAAGTGATGAGGGCATTTTGGGGCATTTTGTAGTAAAGGTCTTTGTGGTACAGTCAAGTTTATTAAACAAACTTGAAATTAAAGTATAATTTTTATTGCTAAAGACATGATTGGCATGCAGATTTGTGAAATTCATCACTAACAACTGTAACTAAAAAGCTAGAGTGGTTGATGTTGCCCAGAGAACTGTGAAAGTGAAAACAATATTGTCTTGGAAAACAGATGTTTAAAGGAATTTTCAATTCTTTTATGTCAGTTTCCTATTGTTTATGGGACTTACCTTTAATTCACTCATGTTACTTGCTCCCTCTGTTAATGAACATACCAACATATTCCCAATTAAAAAAAAAATACTTTTGCAGTGTATTTTCTCCAGTTACCCTATTATTTAACATCTTTATTCTCAAATAATAAGGCAACCTAATTATTTCCTTAGTTTGAAACATCTACTGCCTGCACTTTTTAACCATAAAACTCCTGCTTGTTTTTTTTCTTGTGGTCCTATATGGAAATAATGTTCTTGGCATTCCCAACATGGTGCCTCTATACTAATGACCCCTTTTCCCATCAACTCACATTTCCCTGATCTCTATGAAGCAAGTGCTTTCAAACATCACTGCCACATTCATTGTAGAAAGTCTGCCTTTCCACTGCTCACTTCTGCATTCCTAGTCTATGTTCCTAAATAAGGACAGCCAATTTTGTTTTAAAACTAAGAAAGTTGATTTTATCCAAAACCAAAGTCAGCTGTTCTGATCCACTTGTATCCATTAGCAAAAGCTCCTTTATTTTTTGCTTAGGTCCATAGAAACTTTATTGACTTAAATATCCTCACACTTTTTCTCAGTTGATTCCTTTCTTTGTACTTATTGGCCAATCTGCATATCTTCCACCTTGTTTTAGGACTTCAGAAATGTTCACATATATCACCAAATTATTACTTACTAGAGACCCAGTGCACAAAATTTGTACACTGGGATGGGGGTGTCCCTCTGCCCAGCCTGTACCCTCTCCAATCTGGGACTCCCTCAGGGGATTCTGACTGCATTAAAACATCCCTCTCACAATCCAGGACTGCTGGCTCCTAACCACTCACCTGCCTGGCTGCCTAATTGCACCTAACCATTCTGCCTACCATCGTGATAGTCCCCTAAATGCTCCCCTGCCGGCCTGATTGATACCTAACTGCTCTCCCCTGCAGGCCTGGTCCCTCCCAATTACCTTCCCCTGAAGACCTGGTCCCCCAAAAATTGCTCTCCCCTGCGGGCCATCTTATGATGACATGGGGAGTGGCCTTATTGTAATGATGTGGGGGCAGCCATCTTGTGATGGCCATCTTGTGATGACATGGGGACAGCCATCTTGTGATGATATGGGCCTGAGATCTTGTAACATGAGGGCATGAGGATCAATTTGCATGTTACCTCTTTATTGTATAGAATTGTTGGTTTTGGGAAGTGTTTTTCCCCCTTTTAAAAAACATTTGGTCTTTCTTTTCTTCCTACCTTTATTCTATGTAGAATTATAAGACTAATTTCCATAATTTCTTGTTCTGGCTTCAATTTTTACTTAAATCCTCAATGTCTTTCATTGCATACCTATACTGACCTAGTAAACCAAACAAGAGGTCCTTCTGAGTTCAATAAACTGTTATACTATCGCCATTAAAATTTCCTTAAAAGACTCAAAACTTAAATCATTGTTCATTACTTGGGCTTTATTCTATTGTTCTTTTTCTTAGGATGGTTTCTGTATGTAAAAATTCTATCATATGTTGTTTTTTTCAATATTTTATGTCTAATAACACTTCTATGTGCAGCCTCATCTGATCCCTACCATGGTAAAAATTCTTCCAATGAATGCTTGATGATAGTTCTCTATAAGACTTGCAAACTTGATAACAAGGAATATTCATGTTTGTCCTCTTCATGAGGCTGCATATTTAGACAATATTAACAACAATGTTTAAGAGAATCATTAGAGAAATAGATGTAGAATTAGTAGTCTGGGACTATTAAACATATGGTACAACCTTAGATCTAAGTAGTTAGACCTGTGATGTTATGTCTAACAGTTTTGCTCTTGAAAATTTGAAAGTCTTCAAAAGTTCAGTTATCAAAGTTCTAGACATATTCTTGACAAAATATTGTGTGTTTTGTTTCTTTTTTTTACATTAGAATCCCTCATTCTAAGAAACAAACAAACAAATAAAAAAAGAAAGACAAGAAAAAAATAAACAAGCCCTGATAAATCAGAACTTTAAAACATTTCTTTTCAGGATTTATTTGTTTTAACTCTCAAATAGATTATGGTTATTTCTTTAAAAAAGAAAATAAATGTTTTAACTTATATCAAGTGATAAATGTTTCAATCATTGTAGTAATTCAAAGCTATATTTATATATATATATATATATATATATATATATACACACACACACACACATACATTAAAAATTATATATGAAGAAAGTGACTAAAATATAGGAGAACATACTATATGTTAGATATGTTTTACATAATATTTCAACTCTGAGGTAGGTTATATAAATCTAATTAATAAAGATAAAAACATAATTCTGCGACATTAAGTCATTTCCTAAGGTAACATGATTAGTAAAAGTCACAGTTCTGATTTAAATACAAATTCACCTGATTACTGAGCTAGTGCTCTTTCATGATTGTAAAGATAAATTTATTAAGCAATCGAGAACAAGTCACAAAAATATTTAAATACTATTTTATTTTAATAAAATTTGTCTTTTTATTAATTTGTCTTGCATAAGTTAATCCATTGATATGTTTTGTTTATTTCATGATATTGTTGTATATGGATAAAAAAATCAAACTGTTTTACATTATAAAACATATTCTATTTAATAAAAATATACATTGAGGCATTTTATCATTCCTAGTACCTCAGGATATCTCTATTTAAATATATTAATTGCATTACATTCATCATTGTCTTTTATTTTTTCTTTCTACATGGAGCATATATGAAAAAAATAACTATGGCAAATGCAGCCTAATAGAAAGAAAATCATGAATTAAACATGTCATAGTTATAAGAACATTTCTTTTCAAAAGAAATATAAAATATTTACAGAAGAAATGTGATTCTATATATTTCTCATACTGCAAAACATTTCTAAATTTCTATATATGCTTGCCAATGAAAATGATAATTAATATTTATATTTCATTGAATTCTTTGAGAAATTCCAAGACTGGTTGTACCATTTTTAAGCATATTGTGATAGACTAAATTCCAAAAGAAAAGAGAATATTTTATATTTTTGGCTATTTGGGTTAAAAAGATAATTCTGAAGTGGAATTCAGAGTCAAAATACATTGGGTTAAAAAATTCATATTCCGTTTGGACAAACATGGAAGACAAACATGATTAATTCATATTTCCAGTTGCTACTTTAGCAAAATTTATTTTTATTCCTAGATATATTTTAAAATCTCTAATAATTAGAAAACATTGAAACTTTTATCCATGAATTATTTTTAATCCTCATCTGAGGATCTTTTTTCCACTGACCTTCCAGGCAAAGTGGAAGGAAGGAAGGGTGGAGGCAGGGAGAGAGATATATTGATGTGTGACACATTGATTGGTATCCTCCTGCATGACCCCCTACTTAGACCATGGATTGAACCTGCAACCGAAGTAAGTGCCTTTGATTATAAGTCAAACCTGTGACCCTTTGGTCCAGGGATCAAAGGTCTAACCACTTAGCAACCAGCCAGGGCTGTCCATGCATTTAAAAAAATACATTTTTCCTGTTTATCATGATCTTTACCTTAATAGATGCCAATAGCAGGTACAATATTGTTTTCAGGAGTTCATTTTTCATCTTGAAGACTTTATGTATATAATGTGATATGATTTGATATAATTATATTAATTTAAGGTAATAGTATAAAGATCAAAAATGGGAGAAGCCAAGATGGCAGCATAGGTAAACACCTACACTGCTGCCTCACACAACAATTTCAAAACTACAACTAAAAGACAGAATGGACATCATCCAGAACCACAGGAAAGCTGGCTGAGTGTAAGTTCTACAGATAGAAGGAAAGAGAGGGGCTCACAGAAACCCAGAGGAGCTGCAAAAAGCTGAGGTATGGAGAAGCGCACGCTGAGAGAGTGGGTGCCAGAATACGTGGCTGGCTTTCTCTTGTTGATAGATATGTATTTGTTGTTCATAATTTTTTATCTTTTACCTTTTTCTTCTTCCTCTTCTAAAAGAGTACCTTTCAGCATTTCATATAATACTGGTTTGGAGTTGATGAACTCCTTTAGCTTTTTCTTCTTTGTGAAGTTCTTTATCTGCCCTTCAATTCTGAATGATAGCTTTGCTGGATAAAGTATTCTTGGTTGTAGGTTCTTGCTATTCATCACATTGAATATTTCTTGCCAATCCCGTATGGCCTGAATCATTTCTGTTGAGAAATCAGCTGACAGTCGTATGGGTGCTCCCTTGCAGGTAATGAACTGTTTTTCTCTTGCTGCTTTTAATATTCTCTCTTTGTCTTTTGCCCTTCGTATTTTAATTATGATGTGTCTTGATGTGGTCCTCTTTGGATTCCTTTTATATGGGGTTCTGTGTGCTTCCTGGACTTGTAAGTCTATTTCTTTTACCAGATGTGGGAAGTTTTCAGTCATTATTTCTTTAAATAGGTTTTCAGTATCTTGCTCTCTCTCTTCTTCTGGCACCCCCACTATTCCGATGTTGGTATGCTTGAAGCTGTCCCAGAGGCTCCTTATATTATCTTCACATTTTTGGATTCTTTTCTCTTCTTGCTTTTCCAGTTGAGTGTTTTCTGCTTCTTTATATTTCAAATTTTTGACTTCCTCTAGTCTGCTGTTAGGACTGTGTATAATATTTTTTATTTCAGTCAGTGTCTCTAGTTGGTCCTTTTGCATCTCCTCTTGGGACTTGATAAATTTATCCATCTTTTCTAGCATATTATTGAGAAACCTTATAAGCGTGGTTTTGAACTATATATCCAGTCATTTTTTTTCCCTCCATTTCTTTTGTATGTGATCCCTTCCCTTGTCTCGGCATTTTCACTATGCCGTGGAAACTTCTGTGTTGAATTAAGCCTTATGATACCAGACTTGCAAAATCAAAGAAGCCTCTGTTGAGCTTGGGATGGGTGGAGTCTCAGGGCTTAAGGGACCACCTTGCCTTCCAGTCAGCCCTGCCCTCTACAGCCCCTGAGTCTCACGTGATTGGGTAATTGCTGGAGCGGTCCTTGTGCACTCGTGCCCGCAATGCCTCTAGACAGCTGCCTTTCCAGCTCCCCTGAGCACTAGGACCACACGAGTCTAGGGTTTTGCCCGAAACAGGGGCTTAGTGAAGTCAAAAGTGGCACAGTTTGGAGGGTCTGTCTCTGGCCCACTCGCGAAAGCCAGCAGCACAATTAGCAACCTGTCCTCTGCGCAGTGCCGTGTGCGCCACTAGACCTCTGATCTTTTGCATCTCTTCTAAATTTCCATGCACCTCTCCCTTTTCACAGTCCAAACTCCCCCCATATGAATTTCGGCTGGATCTGGGGTTTAGTGTCGTAAGATAAGGGGTTCAATGCCATTGGGAGTCTCCATTTCCCACCCAAAGAAAAGAGAATATTTTATATTTTTGGCTATTTGGGTTAAAAAGATAATTCTGAAGTGGAATTCAGAGTCAAAATACATTGGGTTAAAAAATTCATATTCCGTTTGGACAAACATGGAAGACAAACATGATTAATTCATATTGCCAGCTTTAAGCGTACCAACATCAGAATTGTGGGGGTGCCAGAAGAAGAGAGAGAGCAAGATACTGAAAACTTATTTAAAGAAATAATGACTGAAAACTTCCCACATCTGGTAAAAGAACTAGACTTACAAGTCCAGGAAGCACACAGAACCCCATATAAAAGGAATCCAAAGAGGACTACACCAAGACACATCATAATTAAAATACCAAGAGCAAAAGACAAAGAGAGAAATTAAAAGCAGCAAGAGAAAAACAGTTTATTACCTGTTTTGCTTTAAATTTACTTTATTTATCCTTGACCTCAACTTAGTCATTCTCCATTATCATATGTCATTTAGTTATTCTAAGCAATAGAAAAAGATTTATACATTGATAAGTGAAGAGGTGAAACATTGGTGAAAAAAATTCTGCAAATGATACTTCTGATCCCAGTAGGAAATATAGGTTTACATTAGATAAGTAGAAAAAGTTTTCCCTGATAATAACTATAAATTATATACTATAGTATTTTATCTTCTTTATCTTTTTTCAATGACTAGCTATACTTCACTTTAGAAAAAAAAATCCTCAAGTACAAGACAGATACCATATATTTTTATTTAGGAACTGTTGAAGTTTACTTTGAAAAAAAAATGGATTTACAAAATTGAAAGAATTCATACACATACCTTGCCTGACTCTACACCTCAAAGTTACACTTTAAAATAAATAAATAAATAAATAAATAAATAAATAAATAGAAATTTTCAAAAACATGCCTGGCTTAGGACAGCCTTTTATCATTAGCTACTCTTGTTCTCTGAGCCTCTCTGAATTCATATATTTTAGTTTTACCTTTTAAGTGTATGTAAATATTTATTATTAGAAAGCTACACTTAAGAAGGAGGTCAAGAAAACTGATAATTTCTTGCAAAAAATCAAACTTAAATATATAATCCTATATAATAAAAGCCTAGCAACTGAATGGTGGAAAACCATGGCTCCTCGGCCTCGCCAGCCCTGCACTCCACAATAGGTCACCCCACTCCAAATGGGGGCCACCACTGGGGCAGGCCAGTTGGACCCCACCAGTGCACAAATTTGTGCACCAGCCCTCTAGTTTTTATAAAAAAGGAACAATCTGCTGAGATGCCTATGATTACATTTTGTTGAACTCTAGCTTTAGTTTTATATTGGCTTAGACACTGAATTTAGTCAATTAAGATATTCTAATGTGAAATTATAGTTTGTGAATAGTTTATTTAAAATAAAGAAAACGAGTTTTTCGTTTAACAGTAGCAAAAGCAAATGATATGGTGAGCTCATGGCCCTGCTTTATGGCATTGAAATACTTGCTTCCTTTCCATATTTTAAGGTGATTAAAGAAATTAAGGTGGACCATATATGAGAAAATATACTATCAGTGTTAAAATGGTAGGTTGTGATAGTGTTATTGTGTTCATGAGAATGTCCTTAGTTTTAGAAACATATTCTGAAGTATTTTAGTAATAAAGTGTCTTTCTGTATGCAAATTACTTTGAAATGCCTCACCAAAAAAAAAGGAAAATTAACAATAACAACAACAAAAGTATATACAGAGAAAGAAAGCAATTATGTAAATAGGGTAAAATGTCAATATTTGGATATATAAATAAATGGAATACAGGAATTCATTTTATTTATTTTTCATCATTTTATAGTTTTGAAAGTTTTTGAAGTACAAAGGCAAAAGAAGTAGCTATATCTACATCTATATCTTCTAACAATTCATGTCACTCATTTTCTTAAAGACTTTCAAAGGAGTACATTTCACTCAAAGATAATGTCAATATCACTGAAAGCAATTTATAAAAACTCTGGGTTGTACTGACCAGTAACGACCAGAAGCTGACCAACTGGAACTCAGTGCTGGCCCTGCCCCCAAGCAACTGGTTAGGAGCAACCAGGCAGGCAGACATAGTGGTTAGGAGTGATCAGATAGACAGATCAGCGGTTAGAGGTGATCAAGTAGGCAGATAGCCCCTTGTCAGGTTGGCCCCACCCTCAAGCAAGTGAATAGAGGTAATTAAGCAGGGATGCAGAGTGGTTAGGGGTGATCAGGTAGGCAGACCAGCGGTTAGGGATGATCAAGGAGGTAGACGAGCAGCAGATGGTCCGTTACAGGACTGGCTCCACTCCCCAGCAAAGAAAGAGGTCCAGGCCAGCCAAGCCATTGAATCCCCATCTGTCACCCTCAGAGGGAGGCCATTGGTGGCAGGGGTGGGGGGACAGCACTTCACAGATGGCAAGCAGTGGTAGCGACAGGGGTGGGCCAGCTGCCTGCAGCCCAGGAAAAGAAAACCCTAATAGGCCCTGATCTCAGGCCAGGCCTAAGGACCGTACCTGAGGGGTCCCAGATTGTGAGAAGGTGCAGGCTGGGCTGATGGACCCTCCCTGCTGAGTGCATGAATTTTTGTGCACCAGGCCTCTAATGTAATAATAATTGGAGGGAATTTTAGGGGATGACAGAGCAGTTCTGCATCCTAACTGTGGTAGCTTTATATAAACCTATATATATGCAAAAAACTTCAAACAACTTTAAATCAAATGACAACAATAAAAATTAAATGTATGGGAAATTTCCTGGAATTTCATTAAGGCCTATAATTTAATTTAATCTTTTGTATCCATATCAGTTTCCTGATCTGATGATATACTGTCATTTAGTCTGTTATCATTAAGAGAAGCTGAGTGAAGTATTTGTGAGGATGCTGTACATTGTTGTCCAATTCTCTGAGTCTACATTTACTACAAAATACAAAGTGTAATAAAAGTTGCTTGTGAGAAAATGCATGACTGGCCCAGTTACCTGCCTGACTTTTTCCCAACTCTGCTCTTTCCTTTTGCTTCTAAGCACATCCCATTCTAGGGCCTTTGCTCTAGCATTTTCCCTAATTTTCCCTTGGCTAACCTCCAAGTTTTAAGGAAATATCAAGTACAGTGGCCTTTAATACTGCAACATACCACTGCTCCACAGAACACCCTAATCCTCTTTGTCTGATCCAATTTATTTTTTTCAGAGCACTTATCATCTATCATCATCATAATTTTCTCAGCTGTTATCTTTATTGTCTTTCTGACTAGAATAAAAAGTTCAACAGGGCAATGATCTTTATTTTGTCTATAGATGATACCAAGTGGCTAGAAAAATGGTTGAGGCATAGTAGACATTCTCTAAAAAGTGTTGAATTAACTAGCATATCTTGGATTTTATGTACTGGAAGTTTTTTTGTGATTAATGGGACCTGTGTTATTTTAAGAAAATATGGTTTCTTATCACTTTTTGTTTATAAGATTGACTTAAAGCTCCAACAAGGAACAAATAAATAATATTCTTCAGTTCCCTGCTACAGGCAGTAAAAATATAATCTCTCTCTCTCTCTCTTTCTATATATATATATATATATATATATATATATACACACATTTGTTGTGTTTTTTTTTTTTGCCAATTTGCTTTGCCCATGGTCAAAATCTCCCTCTGTGCGGACTTCTACACCAAGCTGATTCATGAAGGACTGCTGTTCCCCATTGATTCATGTTAGGACTCTATGAGCTTCCACAGAGTTTCTACTGAAATCTTTGAGGCTATCCTGCTTTTGCTCAGTCCACAGAAGCTGTTTAGGTGTCCTGCTGTCTTCCATTCTCTGCCCATTTCCTTTGTGAGGTGACACTCCAACAAAGAACACCAGCAGGCTGGCTGAACTTGCTCCTTTTCCTGAGCCATTTAATTTTCAGTAGAGCTTGCCGGGCGGATGACGAGATGCCACATGAAGCCAGTTATGGTGTTCGTTTTCAGTGTCACTCCTCAAGAGGCTTTGAAGACACTCTTGACTGAAAATTCACTAACGATGGTTTTACATATTATAATTTTAGAAATATTTTATATTCTCATTTAGCATTGTATATTCTTTTCTATTGATGCATTTGAAAATATAATTCATTGTTTAAGCTATCTACAAATAAGGGTGTCCAAAAAAGTATATACACGCTTTGAATAATTATAAAGGCAGTGTTTATTAATATGTCTTCTATTTTCAAAATTAGGCTATCAGGTGTTAAGGTGAATATATATTTTTGGGGACATCCTATACATGTAGTGCTTTCCCTCACAAGGCTGTACTCTAGCCTTATTCTTTATATATTCAGCCCCTTTTAACACTATAGCTTTCAGTTAAAAGTCAGATGCACAGAGAGCTGTTTCCTGACCAAAGAATGAAAGTATACTGATTTTCCCTTTTCCATGATCATACCCTACAGAGAACTTATTATTTTGTATGTATTTTTAAATGGTGTGGGTTGTTTCCCACTGAACTGAAAGATCTGTGAAAACATGGAGGGAGAGGTGCGTTCCTCCTTGGCTTGCCACTGTAACCTGGCACCGAGCAGAGGTTTGTATATGATCAAAATAAATAGTTTTTAAATAAATTGATTTTTTAGAAAATTAATTTCCCCATGCTATTTGAGTAAATTCATATACCCAGAAAATACTTATTTACACAAAAGATAACCACAGCATTAGATATTGACTAATTCATAACTCTGCTATATTATATTCATATTGTCTTTTGAAAGTCATTTTTAAGCATTTGATATTTCAAATAGTTATTTAGAATGTTATATACCTTTAATCTTTAAGCACTTAGACACTGACACATAAACACACACATTTATGATAGCACTGTCTATAATACTATTATAGACAATACTAGTAATCCTGCGCAGGAATCCGTGCATCAGTAGGTTGCTGCTGCCATCCTGTAGCTTTCTGCCAGGTGCCTTGCCCTCCTGAACCCCCTTTGTCTCCCCACCTCATAGCTTGCTGCCCTGTCTCTTCCTGTAGCTCTCTGGCTCCCACTTGTAGTTCCTTGACCCACGCTCCTGCAAATCCATGATCTGTTGTTATGTGTTTGGTGGTTATGCCTCAGGGTGTAAGAGATAATTAGCATATTCCTCTCTTATTATATAGGACTAGAGGCATGGTGCATGGAATTCGTGTGCAGGTGAGGGGTGTGTATCCCTCAGCTCAGCCTGTACCCTCTTCAATCTGGGACCCCATCGGGATTGGACCTAAACGGGCGGTCGGACATCCCTCTCACAATCCAGGACTGCTGGCTCCCAACCACATACCTGTCTCTGCCTGATTGCCCCTAACTGCTTCTGCCCTCCTACCTGGTCAACCCCTAACCACTCCCCTGCTAGCCTGATCGATTGCCCAACTGCTCTCTTGCCTGCCTGATTGCCCCTAACTGCCATCCTCTGCGATTCTGGTCACCCCTAAGTGCCCTTCCATGATAATCTGGTCACTCCTAACTGTCCTCCCCGGCAGACCTGGTTGCCCCCAACTATTCTCCCCTTCTGGCCAGGTAACCCCTAACTGCCATCTCTTGCTGGCCTGGTTACCCCTAACTACCCTCCCTTGCCAACCTGGTTACCCCTAACTGCCCTCCCCTACTGGCCTGCCCCCCGCAACTGCCCTCCCCACAGGCTTGGTCCCCCCAACTGTCCTTCCTTGCTGGCCTGGTCTCCCCCAACTGCTCCTCTGCCAGCCTGGTCACCTCCAACTGCCCTTTTCTGCTGGCCTGGTCACCACTAACTGCCCACAACTGCCTTCCTCTGCTGGCCATCTTGTGGTGGCCATCTTGTGTCCACATGGGGACAGCCATCTTTGACCACATGGGGGCGGCCATTTTGTGTCTCAGAATGATGGTCATTTGCCTATTACTTTTTTATTAGATAGGATTATTTTATTATATATTTATTTATGAGAAAGAATATTTTTATTCCAATGATTCCCTTATAGGTCTTTCTCCAGTCTCTCTCTCTCTCTCTCTCTCTCTCTCTCTCTCTCTCTCTCTTTTTTTTTCTTTATTGCTTAAAGTATTACATATGTGTCCTTATCCACCCATTGCCCCTTTCACCCTAGCCCCACTCATGCCCTGGTGTCTGTATCCACTGGTTAGACTTATATGCATGCATACAAGTCCTTTGGATGATCTCTGCCCCTTACATTCACCCTCCCCTACCTTCCCTCTGAAGTTTGATGGTCTGATTGATGCTTCTCTGTTTCTGGATCTGTTTTTGTGGAACTGTAGAGTATTATGCTAAGTGAAATGAGCCATTCAGATAAAGATAAATATCACATGATCTCACTAATTTGTGGAATACAATGAACAATATAGACAATATTATTTTACATATAATATAATAATGTCACTTTATAACATTGTCCATAATATAACTATTGACATTACTTAATTTGTTTACCTTATCAAATTTCTGTATCCAAAGGTAAAAATAAAACATGCAATATTTCAAACCTACATTTTTTTGTTTTTCACGGGAAAGAAACCAAATAATATAATTTGCCTCAGAGGAAACTGTCATATTTATATTTGCCTGGCCTACCTAACTGGGAAAATCAACTCTGAGGCTCCACAGACCTCTGTAACTAGTATGTACAATTATATATATATATATATATATATATATATAAAGATATTTACTCTTCTGAGAAGCTGAAGTAATTTCCTAGAGCTGCTGTGACCAGTTACTACAAATTGGAGGGCTTAAAAAAACAATGAAAGTATGCTCTAGTATTTGTGGAAGCTAGACGTCTATAATCAAGGCATTAGCAGGGCCACATTCCCTCTGAAGGTTCTAGGAAAGAATTTTCCTTGCCTTTCCTAGCTTCAATTAGTTGCTGCAATCCGTGGTATTAAGTGTCTTGTAGCTGCATCAATTTCTGCCTGCCTCCACATGGCATGACTCACACTGTGTTTTCACATGACCAGTTTCTAAGGACTCCAGTCATTAGATTTAGGGCCCACTATGTCCAATATTTAGATAAGACCTTATCCTAACTAATTATGTCTTCATAGACCCTATTTTTAGTAAGTATACATTCTGAAGTTCCAGTGTACATTAATTTGGTTAAGGATGGGGGAGTCTTTTCAACCTAGTAGAGTCTACTTTCTGACCTTGAAATTTACATTCATTCCATGTGCAAAATACATTCACCCAATTTCAACATTATAAAAAATCTTAATCCACTCCATGTTGGAATTTTATGTTGAATATCAGCCGAGACTGGTTTGGCTCAGTGGATAGAGCGTCCGCCTGCGGACTGAAAGGCCCCAGGTTCAATTGCATTTGGGGGCATGTACCTTGCTTGCAGGCACAACTCCAATAGGGGGCGTGCAGGAGGCAGCTGATTGATGTCTCTCATTCATCAATGTTTCTGACTTTCTATCCCTCTCTCTTCCTCTCTGTAAAAAATCAATAAAATATATAATAAATAAATAAATAAATAAATAAATAAATATCATAGACTCAAGAAATTTCCAACCTTATCATTTAAATCAAGCCTGGGTGAGACTCTGGATATGATCTATACTGGAGCAAAATTCCTATCCAGCTCTTTCCCTCTGAAACTAAGAAATAAGTTATCAGCTTCCAAAATACAATGGTGGCTCTGGTGTAAGACACACATTCCCATTCTCTAGGGAGAAAATATAAGGTCAAAGAGGATGTCATTTGTCCCAAGGAAATTTCAATCCCTGCATGGCAAATCTATTAGATTTCAAGGACTGAGACTATTTTTCTGTATCTTGATGCTCATTTCTATAGAGACTAACAGCCCTGTTCTATGTTTCCTTCCTCATTAACTCCCCCATCTACTCTATACCAAACTCAGTGAAATCTTACTTATCTTTTAGTTAGTTTACCCATTATATAAATATTCTAAGGTAGATCATGTCCTTTTAGTATAAATACTCATATAAACACTCAGCACTACATGGTATATTAATATGTACCAGAGAAACAGAACAAATAGGATTTATGTATAATATATCAATATTTAAACTATATATAAATATACTAATATATGTCAAAATAATGTTGTTGACAAAATGCTTGATTCCATATTAAGGCCCCAAAAAATCATTAAGAATACTGATAAAGCAGAAACTATTTATGGTTTGGACAGAATTGGAGACTTTTAAAATTATTATAATAACTTTTGGATATTGATTTAAAATTATTTTCAATATTAAAGTGATTATCCCATGAAATTTTCTTTGGACTATTTTAACATTTATTTGGATCATTTTCCTAATGTAAGTACATCTCCAAAATTATAATAGTAATAAATAAAAAATGAAACAAAATCTTCTTTGCTTTTAAGTAACCTTTTATTTAAGGCTAAATTTCCCAAAACTGGCATTCAATAAAGTACAGTATTTAGTTAGAGTGACATCAGGAAAACTGGTAAGCACTCATAAAAAAGTTTTACTCAATATTCTCCTTCACACATTAACTTTGGTTAAGCGCATTAATGAGGCAATAGCTGAGTTGTTCCACAGGAAAAAAAAAAATTTTATGAAAAAATACTGCCTCTCCAAAGACTTTTAGTAACTAGAGGTCTGGTGCATGAATTTGTGCACCAGTGGGGTCCCTCAGCCTGGCCTGCAGGACTGGACCAAAAGTGGCTTTCTGACATCCCCCTAGGAGTTCCAGATTGTGAGAGTGTGCAGGCATGGCCAGGGGATCCCACCAGTGCATGATTGGGACCAGGAAAGAATAAGGGAGGTTGGCCAGTTGGGGAGGGGCCACAGGAGGGCTCCAGAGCATGTCCAGCTCCACTCACTCAGTCGTGATGGGCCAAACCCCAGCAGCAAGCTAACCTACCAGTCTCCCCCCCTTGTGGTCAGTGAACATCATAATGAGCGGTTGAGTGGCCTTAACATATTATTAGCATATTGTGCTTTGATTGAATGGATGACCAGACACTTAGCAGATTAAGCTTTTATTATATAGGATGTTTGTAAGCCTCCTGATGTACTATTATTTCAGGAGACACTTTTTTTGAAAATTTGTAAAGTAAATGTGATATGATTTTTATTATTTAATTAATTCTTATCCCCATTTAGGTTAAATTATGTAAAAAGATGTCATCTGTTTTCAAGAAATAGCATCTGATTTTTTGGCATTTCCCTTCACTTGCAGAAATGATTATTTTAGGGAAAAGTATAGTAGAAATAACTGCTTAATTTCTGATACAACTGCAGAGGTTTGTTCCCTTCTCATGTGTACGTTATGAAACCTAGTACATTAAGCAAAAGTCAGGTCCAAAGGATGAGGACTGCTGGAATGCATGGGCAACCTTTTCCTTACACCTCTCTCTTCCATGTTAAAGTTCCTCTGTTTAGGTGAATGCAATACTAGGAAATATTTACAATATACAAAGGAGATTTCTATTTCTTGTTTCTACATTATAAATGTTCAGGATTAGAGATAAAAGTTTGTTTAAAAACTTCTAATTTATGATTATTTTGTCTGAGGAAACCAGCAGAAGATGCTTAAACACACTTCAATTCCTAGGTTGGCCCTCCACTCTATCTCCTGGATACCTCAACCCCAAGATACTCCAGAGGAACACATGCTGCAAAGAACAGAATGACACTCCATAATCCTATCTAATAAAAGAGTAATATGCAAATTGACCATACCTCTGCTACATCCAAAAGCCATGCCTACCAGCCAATCAGGAGTGACTATGCAAATTAACCCAACCAAGATGGCTATGGCCACAGAGAGAGCAGGAGGGAGGCTTTGGTTGCCCTGGCAATGGAGGAAGCTAAGCTTTCCATACCCTAGCTGGCCCAGGTCTCACTTAAGGCTACAAAGTTTCAATTATACAAGATAAATCAATTCCAACAGAAATGGCTGCTACCACCAAATGAGCAGATGGCTTAGCTCTACTCCAGGCTACAAAGTTTCAATTGCAGGAGATAAATAAATTCCAGATACTAGGACTTCCGCTTGGGTCACCAGGGCACGTTGCTGGCCTTCAAACCACCACAGGCCCTTAGCCCAGGCCACCCCATACCCCAAGGAAACCCCAACCCTGATCTGGGACACTCTTCAGGGCAAACCAGCTGGCTCCCACCCATGCACTGGGCCTCTATCCTATCTAATAAAAGAGTAATATGCAGATTGACCACCATTCCACCACACAAGATGAACTACCCCCATGTGGACACAAGATGGCCTACAAGGGAAGGCAGTTGTGGGCGATCAGGCCTGAAGGGGAGGACAGTTGGGGGTGATCAAGCCTGCAGGGAGGGCAGTTAGGGGAAAACAGGCTGGCAGGGGAGCAATTAGGGGGTGATCAGGCTGGCAGGCAGAAGTGGTTGGGGCAATGAGGAAGGCAGGCAGGCAAGCAGTTGGGAGCCAGTAGTCTTAGATTGTGAGAGGGATGTCCGACTGCCCAAACCTGGATTGGGCCTAAACGGGCAGTCAGACATCCCTCTAGTGGTCCCAGATTGGAAAGGGTACAGGCTGGGCTCAAGGACACCCCCTTGTGAATGAATTTCATGCACTGGTCTTCTAGTCAATAATAATGAATACAGCATAAAGAGTGGACTTATTTATAATTCATAAAAATCAATGAAGTAAAAATTATCAATTCTACTCTACAAAAAAAGAAGCTGAGTTTAAGACTTTAGTTACTTGTCCTGGTCACAATAGGATTTGAATCCAGGTCACCTGACTTCATACAGTTACTCCTAAATACTGCACCATGTAACCCTCGTGTCAATTGAAAACTGTTCTTTACTGAAGCCAACTTAGTTCCCATCTAGCTAAATAAGAATTTATCTTCATATTAGTGGGACCTACACAGTTCTGTTTTATATTTTAAGTGTCAATATTGAATTATGGATTTAAATTCAATGGTAACACAACAGATAAATCAATTAACTTCAATTACTCTTACTGATTTTTGAATAAAAGACAAAACTTTTATAGGTAAATGTTTATTAAAAATTCTTAATTTTCCTCTAATCCTAAGAATTTATCTTTCTTTAGCATGTAGCATATTGAGACATCAGAGTGATTTAAATATTTCCCTATGTTTCTTTCCACATTAGGCTTTTTTATATTTTGTATTGTCCCTTAATTTCTATACATGTTATATTACTGTTATAGAAATAACTAATTTTATTAAAAGATATATCATTAAAAATAAATCAACAAAGGGAAAGGGATCACAATACCAGATATCAAGTTCCAAATCCAATGTTCTCAAAACTGCCTGGTACTGGCATAAGAACAGATATGTAATCAATGGAACAGTACAAAGAACCCAGAAATGGACCCAAGACATGCTCAATTAATATTGGACAAAGAGGCAAGAGCATACAGTGGAGTCAAGACAATCTCTTCAATAAATGGTATTAGGAAAATTGGACAGATACATGCAAAAAAAAAAAAGAAAGAAAAGAAAATAGACCACCAACTTATACCATATACAAAAATAAACTCAAAATGGATAAAAGACTTAAACATAAACCATAAAAATGTTAGCAAAATAACACATATGCCATAGCACCATAGCAATATCTTTAACAATACATCTCTTAGGACAATAGAAACTACAGAGAAAACACACAAATGAGACTATATAAAAATAAAAAGTTTCTGCATGGCAAAAGAAACCATCAACAAAACAACAAGAAAGCCCACTGTATGAGAGAACATATTTTCCAATGTTATGTTCAATAAGGGTTTAATCTCCAAAATTTATAGGCATGCATACAATTTAACAAAAGGAAGATAAACAATTCAATGAAAAAAAAATGGGCAGAGGACCTAAATAGAAACTTTTCAAAAGTGGACATACAGAAGGCCAAAAGACATATGAAAAAATTCTCAGTCACTAATCATCCAAGAGATGCCAATCAAAAGGACACTGAGGTATCATCTCATTCCTGCCAGAATGGCTATCGTCAACAAACAACAAAGTACCAGTGCTGGCGAGGATGTGCAGAAACAGAACCCTAGTACACTGCTAATGAGAATGCAGGCTGGTGTATCCACTGTGGAAAACAGTATGAAGTTTCCTCAAAAAATTAAAAATGGAACTCCCATTTGACCCAGTGATCCCACTTCTAGGAATATAATCCCAAAAAATCAGAAACACCAATTAGAAAGAATATATGCACCCCTATGTTCATAGCAGCACAATTTATAATAGCTAAGATTTGGAAACAGCCTAAGTGCTCATCAGCAGATGAGTGGACTAAAAAAGGGTGATATATCTACATAATGGAATACTAAGCTGCTGTAAAAAAGAAAGAACTCTTACCATTTGCAACAGCATGAATAAAGCTGGAGAGCATTATGCTAAATGAAAGAAGCCAGTCTGAGAAAGATAATATCACATGATCTCACTCATTTGTAGAATATAGTGAAAGACATAAACTGATGCACAAAAATAGATCCAAAGACATAAAAGCATCAAACAGACCATAACACCTCAGAAAGTCAGTAGGGGAGATGTGGGAGCCTCTTTCCACGTCCCGCATGGTTCAGGGTTCCCGTTTCAGGGTTCGGGTTCTGAAGGAGGCCTCACACAAACAAAGAGACTAGAAAACATTAATTTGGCGATATTAGGGGGCCAGGAGGGAGCCTTCCTCTAGTGCAGTGGTTCTCAACCTGTGGGTCGTGACCCCTTTGGGGGTCGAAAGACCCTTTCACAGGGATCGCCTAAGACCATCGGAAAACACATATTTCCCATGGCCTTAGGAACCAATACACCGCTCCTCGGTGTAGTGAAGTATAGCATTGTAGTTTACTGTTGTCATATTAAGACTGTTACCCATGCTACACCATGATTCAAGACAAAATTTCATTTATTTGTAATTAGAAATAAATATTTCACAATATGTAATTACATATTGTTTTTGTGATTAATCACTATGCTTTAATTATGTTCAATTTGTAATAATGAAAATATATCCTGCATATCAGATATTTACATTACAGTTCATAACAGTAGCAAAATTACAGTTATGAAGTAGCAACAAAAATAATTTTATGGTTGGGGGTCACCACAACATGAGGACCTGTATTAAAGGGTTAAGGCATTAGGAAGGTTGAGAACCACTGCTCTAGTGGAAAGGACTACCACTTGCTCTGGCCTTTTTCTCCCTTTTATTAAGGCTTTGGGACACACCCCTAGCCTTTAGGCAGGAAATAACAAAACAGAAATTAACATGAAACAAACAGGTAGAGGCTGCTTCAGCTAGCAATGTTTTCATCTAAACAGTGAGTGATTAGCTCTGACCTTTCAGAGCAGTTAAGGTTGACCAGCCTTCTGGTTTCCTGTTTACATCCATTTAGTGAGAACAATGTTTGGTTTCTGTCAGGGAGAGGTGGGTAAGAGATCAAACAAATAACTTATATGCATGAATATGAGCATAACCAATGGACACAGACAGTAGGGAGGTGAGGACATGTGCGGGGGGGGCCACGCAAGGGAGAGAGGCGCGCACGGAGAAGTGTTCCGGTGAGGTCAATGGTGAAAAAAAAGAGACATATGTAATACTCTCAACAATAAAGATTTGAAATTGAAAAAAAAATAATAAATATAAACTAAAAATAAAAGTAGACTAGAAGAAAATTTAACAATTAAAACTTAGTCATTTACCAAATATAAAATAACATTCTCAAAACCTACTTTATTGTGTTCTGACACATTTAAAAAAACAAATAGATTCATTTATCCAACTTTGAAAAGGCAAAGAATTTAAAGATCTTTAAAACAGATTTAAAATAGCATTTCTTTAAAAAATAAATTGTCTAATATCTCCTACCATTTTTTCTCATCTCTTACCTGGGTACTTTTGTTTCTCAGAGAAGATAAGAAAATATGCAGAGTAAAAGCAAACTGAATGAAGGGAAATCAGACTCTAAAAATTTAGGCAGATATAGACATGAAATAAAATGAAATGAAATATAACAGAAGGTGAGTGATAACGAAACAGGGTATTGGATAAAGTGAGCTTATCTTGCCATGCATTATATTTACAAGTTATAGTAGATAACAATAAGAACTCTATGAAATTTAAAGGAAATGATGAGCATCGTTATAATATTCTTTGTAACATTAAAAAAAAAGATGACTGTGTACTTGAATTGGAAGTGAAATGAGGGATGACTCAAAGCATATAATTAATTATCCTTGGCTATTTTACACTGTGGCTAATTCAAATGTTATTCTCTCAGGCAGAGAGGAAGAAACTTTATTTATTCAGTCTGGAGCCCTAGTCTCATTAAAAAAGAAAGGCTTGGGCACCATTGACATGCTTGCAAGTCATAGCCCTTCTGTTCTCCTTGGAAACCGGTAGCAGAACAGCAAACAAAGGATGTTTCTAAATGAGCATTACAAGCCCTTCATGTTGGAGGAAGGTGTATTAAAAGTAAAGGATGGAAAGGAGATATTGCCAGTTAACCAATTAAGTTTGTAAAAATAACTTTATAAAAGCTGTCCTGGTATGTCCAAACAATATAAAATCAATAATTGTTATTAGAACTTTGAATTTTTTAATTAAATAAATTTTAAAAAGAAACACATAAAACATTGAGAAAAAGTGGGCACCAAGCAAAGACTTAAAATTTTGTACTAGACTAGAGGTGTGGTGCACAGAAATCATGCCCAGGGGTGTGTGTCCCTTAACCCAGCTTGCACCCTTTCCAATCTGAGACCCCTCAATAGATGTCCAACTGTCCGTTTAGGACCCATCCCAGTAGGATAGGACCTAAACGGGCAATTGGACATCCCTCTCATAATCCCGAACTGCTGGCTCCCAATTACTTGCCTGCCTGCCTTCCTGATTTCCCCTGACCATTTCTGCATGCCAGCTTGATCACCCCCTAACCACTCCCCTGCTAGCCTGATTGATGCCTAAGTGCTCCTCTGCCAGCCTCTTTGCCCATAACTTTCCTCCCCTGCAGTCCTAGTCACCACTAACTGCCCTCCCTTGCAGGCCTGGTTTCTCCCAACTGCACTCCCCTGCTGGCCATCTTGTGGTCGCTATCTTGTGTCCACATGGGGGCAGTCATCTTTGACCTCATGGGGCAGCCATCTGGTGTGTTGGAGTGATGGTCAATTTGCATATTATTCTTCTATTAGATAGGATTAGATAGGATAGAGGCCCGGTGCATGGGTAGGTATGATCAGTTTGCATATTACTATTTTTATTAGATAGGATTGCTAACACTTCCTGAGTTAATTCTGAGTTTGTTTGAGACAAGAACAATGGATAAACCAATGTAATATTTTGTTTTAAAGCAATGTGACTGCATTAGTCTGCAAGTATGTTTTGTTAATAATTTTAACTTGTTCCAAGGAAGCTCTTTTATTATTGGTCTCATTTCATATTGGCCTTCAATAAAGTTTCTGCCAAATGTTTGAAGTGATGGAAAACTTATGTGAAGTTCTTAATAGCTAGGATGTGCTTCCTAATGTAGGTTAAGAAAAATTATGAAGTTAATTATTTGTGGTAGGTTAATGTAACTTTATCCATTTTTCCTAAGGATGCATTTAAATGCCAAAAGAAACAACTCACTTGCTCCGGGCCACACAAGTCAGTAGCTGTTGGTTGGTACTTGAGAGGGATTACAATTCACAACTTCTGACACCTAGCCTACTAGGCCAAACCAGTTCCAAACTGTCCCCATTAGATCAACTTTCTCCTTTCTGGAAACATATGGCTCCTAATGCTGTTGCTGCTGAAAGATATGTCTGTTCATGTGGCTAATCTTCATTGCTTAGAAAAGAATAATAAGAAACAATCACTCATTTTCAAGTTCATGGGCTTCTTAAAAATTTAAAGGGATACTTCAAGTTTCTAAAAACTACAAATTTGATTTTCTCTTTTTAAATTTCTTAACATATGGGGTCTCTGACTTTTTATGTTTCTGTTTTTATTATGTTTAGTCCAACATTTTATTACATAATCAATGTTCTTGAAAGTGAGGAAATTGAATGTATTTTCAAGATTGTAGATAAGTAGACTAATATAAATTATATTGATAACACATTAAAAAGAAAGCCTAACTGTGCTGATTTTCAGGAAAAAAAAATATTGTCTATAACTCTAGCACTTTAGCTATAGTAGTAAATCAGCTGAGATAGAAAATTTACAATGTTCTTTGAAGAAGGTGAAATTTATTATTAGCTTTTATATATTCTATTATTTTCACAAAGTGCTATAAAATAATTTTACAAGTCATTCTCTTCAACTTTCCTTTATTGTGGTAAATGATATAATTTTCTCGTTTACAAGTAAGACATTTTTAAAAAAGCAAAACACCTGAGGTCAAAGCCAGATGTTTTAACTTATCCAAGGTTACAAGATAAACCTATGAGTATTAGTTAGAATTGGAAAAAATAATACAGCTTTATAGCATGACTATTCTATTTTCTTACTCTTTTAAACATCAAAGTTTAATTTAACTGCACTACCCAATAACATCATTTATGCATTTAGTGTTTATTGTGTGCCAGATGCAGTTTTACATGGTAACTTACTTAATTCAGAATGATCCTATGAGGAAGATTTATTTCACATTTTACAGGGTTAGGCACAGATAATTTAAGTGACATTTTCATACACAAGAAATAATACATAGTGGTAGTTCTCAAAGTCTGGACTCCAGGCCTGCATCATGGACATCACCTGGGAGGATTATTATGTAAATCCCCAGGCCCCACTCCAGACAGCTAAGTGAGAAACTCAATGGAAAAGGTTTTGCAATATGTGATTTTGATGCATGCTCTAGGCTGGGAACCAATTATTTAGAACACAGATTCTACAGGTAGGCTGCATGAGTTTTAATGTGGAGATTTTCATTTATGAAATGTGTGACTTCAAGTTAATGGTTTCTCAAGGCCTTGGTTGAGTTATCTTTACAATGTGAGTGATAGTAATAGTTCCTATTTGATGAGGTTGTCAAGAGCAATAAACCAGATTTTAGTAAGTGAGTATATTTTCCCTGAATAGCAAATACAAAAATCAATTCTATTATCCATAGGATCAGAATTAATTATAATATGGGAATCCTGTATAATAAAAGCCTAGTGACTGAAACAGCAGAATGACCAGAACGATCTAAAGCCAGATGACCATGGCCCCTCACTCAGGCCAGCTGCCCTACAGTGAGTGGTTAGGGGCAATCAGGCAGACAAAGTGCATAAGGGTGATCAGGTAGGCAGAGGCAGTTAGGAACCAGCAGTCTCGGACTGCCAGAGGGTTGTCTGACTGCAGTTTAGGCCTGGTCTGCTGCAGGATTTGGCCTAAACCAGAAGTCAGACTCCCCCAAGAGGTCCCAGATTTTGAGAGGGTGCAGGCCAGGCTGAGAGAGCCCTACCTCATGCACAAATTCATGTACCGAGCTTCTGGTTCATTAATATAATGAATTAAAGCATTCTACATGGTACTCTACAGTAAATGGTCAGTATCTGAGATCTTATATTATTATTTTTATTATTGTTATTAGTAGTATTAAAAATAATCATTGCTATTGCCAATCTTTTTTTAAAGTATTTAATTTATTTCAGAGAGACAGAGAAACATCAATGATAAGAGAGAATCATTGATTAGCTGCCTCCTGCACTCCCCCTACTTGGAATCAAGCCTGCAACCCAGGTATATGCCCGCAGGGAATCAACTCCTGATTCATGGGTTGATGCTCAACCACTGAGCAACACCAGCCAGGCAACCATTGCCAGTCTTGAACTTGTAGAAAATTGTGGTTATTGTTTTAACTTTAGACTCAGAAATCTGCCTCCACCCTCCTTTCTGCATCCACTCTCCTTTTGACAGGACTTCCATCCACACTGTTCTTCTGTGTGCTTCTCTGACTTTGGTAAGCTGATGCTCCACCTGTTTTTTGTTTGTTTGTTTGTTTTTGTTTGTTTTTTTTTAATATATTTTATTGATTTTTCACAGAGAGGAAGGGAGAGGGATAGAAAGTTAGAAACATCGATGAGAGAGAGACATTGATCAGCCGCCTCCTGCACACTCCCTACTGGGGATGTGCCCACAACCAATGTACGTGCCCTTGACCGGAATCAAACCTGGGACCCTTCAGTCCGCAGGCCGACGCTCTATCCACTGAGCCAAATCAGTTTCGGCCCACCTGTTCTTTATGACTAGGAGCTTTAACCACATGGACAGCTTCTCTTAATCTAGAGCCAGCCTGACTCTCACTTGTGTCTTATTTCTATAAGAAGAGATGCTACTGTGTGCGAAATTTTGTAGCTTGATTATGAGTTGTGTCCAGCAGAGTTTTTCTAATAAAACCTATCTATTCTTTGATTTAAAAACAAATAAGTAGCCTGGCCAGTGTGGCTCTGTGGTTTAGTGTTGACCCATGCACCAGGAGGTAAGAGTTTGATTCCATTCTTGGTCAGGGCACATATCCGAGTTTAGGACAGGATTCCTATTAGGGGTTGTGCAGGAGGCAGTGAATCAATGATTCTCTCTCGTCATTAATGTTTCTATCTTTCCCACTCATTTCATCTCTCTGAAATCAATTAAAAATGTTTTTTTAAAGAAACATGAGCCTTTGAAACAGTTATTTTAAAAAACAACAATAAGCAAGTAAACAAAACACTATGTTCCTTCACTAGAATCTGTCTCAAATTGTAGCAATAATTATTTTTGGAGCAAGAATTTTTAAGTTAATCAAGTGTGAAAACTAATATAGAAAGAATACTGCCTTTCCTTTTACATATACATATACCTTTTGTGTACACAAAATATAGATTCCTCTCTTAGCACGTATTACTTTCTTGTTGACATTAACTTGTTCCCTGTTTCAACATTGAAACAAAACAAACATGTTTATTCTTATTCTACAGAGAATATTAAGTGTAATAATATGAGAAATATGTATCTTTAAATATAAAGTCCCTCTATTACCTTTTGATTCTCCAGGAAAGCAATAGTTAAGAAAATTACTTCAGTAATAAATGGCAAACTGAGATGATAATTCTAAAATTTCAAAGTAGGATTATTATTTGAAACATACAAAAAGTTAAATATAATTTTGAAAGTTGTTCATAACTGTTTTTTGGTATTTTTTTTTTGGGGGGGGTATCAGATTATTTAATGAGAGAAACACAGTAAATGCTATTGCCATGCTGGAACTCAATAAATCCATTGATTCAGAAAAAACAATCAAGTGGCTAAAGGATTTGGGGTCATAGGTAGGGAGCAGTTGGTCATTGTGTCAGGTTCTGGTATCAGCCATGACATTGTTCTGTCTGATTTCATGAGGGTGTGGTCCATAGGGTTGTCCTCTTTCATGGGCCTGGTGCTGAAACACAACTTCTCCCTCCTGCTTTCCTGGAGGCAAAGATCTCACAAGATTCAGGGCAAGCATGCTTCTATAAGGTCCAGCACACTTTTGTTTGGAGTCTTTCAGTTTGCTATGGGTTCTTACAACCTAGACATTAAGAGCTGTGCAAAGAAAGTCTGATGAAACTGACAAGATAATTTTATGAAAGTTCTTCCAACAAAGAGAATGTGTGTGCAAATAAAATGAGAAGAAATCATAGAAAAAAAGCCCTCTGAAAATCAAATAATCAACAATATAAAACACAAGGTCATAAGCAGAGCTAAAAATGTTTTTGTTTGTTTGTTTGTTTGCTGAGAAGGTAAACATAATGCCAGTCAGCTGCATTGACTTGTCTTTCTTCATAAGGGTTTTCTTGTTTATCTATTTTTTAAATTTTTCTTCAATTTGTTGGTGTGACATTGGTTAATAAAATTATATAGGTTTCACTTGTATAGCTCTATAATATATCATTTGTATATTGTATTTTGTGTTCACCATCCCAAGTCAAATCTCCTTCTGTCACTATTTATCCCCTCATACCTTCTTGTACATTCTCCCACCCCTCCCTTTTCCTTCTGGTAATCACTAGAATTTTTTTTTTAAACAGTGGCTGCAATTCCATAAGATTGGATTTTAAATGGGGACGTTAAGGATCCTGCCTGAGCTTGGCCTTTTCTGGTGGTCAGTGTCCTTAATCCTGATAATCTTTAAGATGTTTTAGATTTCTGTATTTATGTTCAAGGAAGAACTAGAAGAAGAGGAAGGATGAAAAAGGGAAACAAGAGGAAGAAATGACCACAAATAAAAGGAAAGAAAATGATGTCAACTGATTTAGTTTGCATTTATTATTAAATCAGTTATATTATCAATTGTGGCTACTATGTTTACAAATAAAAATAAAACATTTTAATTATAATTTTTACTTAAAATTTAAATAAAAAATAGTAATCATTATATAACTTATCTAAATGCCACACAGCCGTGGTTGTATTGACAGAGTATGCCATGACCTTTGTGGCGGGATTCAGAGTCTGAAGGAGGGGCTGATACACAAATGAAAATACTATATAAGAAATATGAATTTAGAATGGGTTGAGGCCAGGTGGAGCCTCTTTCTTGAAGAGACACACCTACTTCTGGCCTGGTCCACCTTTTATTTACTTAAATACATATTTGCCTTTTTAATAATGGATACAATCATATCAAAAGTAAATTTTGGTAAACCGTAAAAGGATTATCAGGTTAGGGAATTGCCTTGAGCTACCACTTATCTCAGCACTAACAATTGGTGCTTAGTGTCAGCCCTGCTAATGCCCAAGGTCCATTTGCCTTCTGCATTCCTTGGCGCACTCTTGTGACAGTATCAGCAAGCAGTGGCTTCCCACAGGAGTGTACAAAGTTATATCACATTTAAACTAAATTCCTGTCTTTTACAATTAATACAGTGCCTTTGAATGTTGCCTTGTTGCAAGTGTCAAGAAATTTTAACCCATTAATACTTGTTAGAAAATGGAAAACATATCCTATGCTAGTAAGTAGTTTCCTTAAAATTGATGTTCAAGTCTGAGTGACTCCGAAGTCCATCATTTTTCCACTATACAAGGTTTAATATATATGAAGCAAAATTTCTACTATTCGACATGGTATGCCACAGTACTTAGGAAAGCAATGTCAATTTTATATACTTCTTACCCTGGAGATTCATATTCTTCAAAAATCACTGACATTCTAGGTGCCCATCAGCAGATGAGTGGATCAGAAAACTGTGGTACATCTACACAATGGAATTCTATGCTGCCATTAAAAAGAAGGAATTATTACCATTTGCAGCAACCTGGATGGAACTGGAGAGCCTTATGCTAAGTGAAATAAGCCAGTTCATGAAGGAGAAACACCACATGATCACACTCATTTGTGGATAATAAAGAACAATATAAACTGATGAACAAAAGGATAGATACAAAGGCAGTAAAGCATCAAACAGACTGTCAAATTACAGCAGGAAGATTAAGGAGAGGTGGAGTAGATAAGAGATCAACCAAAGGACTTGTTTGCATGCATATAAGCATAACCAATGAATACAAGTCACTGAGGGATTGGGGTATGCCTGGAAGGGGGGGCGGGCAATGGGAAGATATGTATACATGTAACACAATAAAATAAAATAAAAATCACTGACAGCTCCCAAAATAGATGGCAGAAAAAAAGAATAACCCATCAGGATGAGACTATGTTTCTGAAATATGGTATCCTCATGAGAGAAGAAACTGGATTTCATTCTGAAACTATATGTCTCCTAAATCTTCAAACTCTGTGGCTTGGAGAATGTCCATTTGTGTTCACACTAATAAAATAAAGTTATTAATTTGTGAGAGCACCAAGCTTTCTTCTATAACAAGTAATGATTAGGATTATTATCTATCTTCGATGTGAAGAGCTTCAAACAAGATATTATAAGTAAGATTACCTTTCAAAATGGAATTAATACATTTACAAATGTGTACCTAACTCATTTATACATGTGTTTACTCCCAAATAATTCCTTCTCCAACCTCAAATTTTTTCAGTGATATATTAAAACTTTCTATCTTTCCCACAGTTGATAGTTGACAGGATATAATATATGGTTTGTGTGATTTTATGTATAATTTTTATAGTTGGTTTACGTAATGTGATTTTGTATCATAGAAAAACAATATTGGTTTATTTATTCATTAAATAGATATTTACTGAGGGCAATTGGAGAACAATGAACTGTGCTGAGAACTGGTACTATAATAAGTAAAGCAAAATATCTCCCTTTGGTTAAAAAAAGCAGAAGGAGGAAGGAATTAAAGAAAGAAAAAGTAGAAAGATTCCTGGCCACAGACAACAGTATGGTGATTGCCAGAGGAAGGGGAGTTGGAGAGATATAAGAAGGTAAAGGGAGGATAAATGGTGATGGAAGGAGATTTGACTTGGGGTGGAAATTTATAATACAATATGCAGATGATATATTGTAGAATCATCTATCTGAAACCCATATACTTTTATTTATTTATTTATTTATTTATTTATTCCCTATTGCCTTCCCTACCCCCCAGTACATGCCCTCATCCATCTCCTCCCCCACCCCCTATTGCCCTGTATCCACTGGCTATGCCTACACACACATGCATACAAGTCCTTCCCTTGATCTCCTACAGGCCCCTCCTCCCAACCTCACCTGCCTTCCCATTGCAGCAGGACAATCTGTCCATTGCTTCTTTGCCTCTGTATCTGCTTCCCCCACACCCACTGATTCTTGTATTTAAAAACATCTTGCCCCTGTAGGCTAGAAATAAATCCACAAGAGCAAAAGAAAAATGTTTGAGTCCCAATTTCAATGTCCAATAGCTTTGAGTCCCAGTTTCAATGTCAACAGTTCCTTATGTGTACATGTCATCAATGGTATCTGGATGGTGGACAAATGGTGGCGATGCCGGTCTGACCCTCACTGCTGCTGACTGCTCCATGGCAAGGCGTAGTCAGCGTCTTCCATCTCTGGATTATTTCTCCTCTTGCCTTCATGGTTGGAACAGACCTGGCAGTTCCTCTGTGTTGCAGGAGTCCACTTGGTCTTGGAGTTGTTTTCTGAAAATATATAAACATATTCTCGACCAAGAGTTAATAAAGGAATCTTTTCTATAAAATTGACTTGGGGTCCTTTTTATTTTTTTGCCTCCTCGCTTTTTCTTTGGCTTATTTTGACAGCATGTGTATTTTTCATGTGAAACCCATATACTTTTATTAACCAACATCACTCCCAATAAATTCAATGAAAATAAAACAATACAAGGCAGTCACCACCATAGGTAATCTATGTGACCCAGGAGATATTCTTGACCAAGTTTTGAAAGGTTGAAGAAGGTGAAATCTGAGCTGGAGCCCCTGAGAAGAGTAGCAGTCAGTGAGCATAGGACTGGGCAGCAGAGGAAAAAACTCTGCAAGGGGCAGCAAGGTAAGAGAGCACACACAAGAATAAATCGAAATAGCAGTGCCTGCATTTTTAAAATAGATGCTCTAAAGGATATGGGTCTCCAAGCTCTCAAATTGTACATAGGTGATTTCTACTCTAGAATATATTCATATTGATTTATCAATGTCACAGAATGCCATCCATAAAAATATGTCAGCCTTTTAAATAATAAGTGGTGGTATGAAAAGGTTGATAACACCTTCCCTTAATTCCTTCCTTCTTGGATAGATCTGTAGAGCAGGCACTGCACAGTGAGTATTCCTCAGCCAGGTGCTTAAATTATTGATGGAACCTGTCGCTAGCCAATTCTTTAAACTGAATGCATTTTGATTGAGTAGGAAGGAATGTTTAAATGGATTCCTGACTGTGAAGAGAATGGTTTTGCAAATTCCTCCACAGAGCTCCTAATTAAAGTTCTGATAATACAGTATTGTGAGATAACTTGTTCTCTTCTATTTTTAATATGGCAATTTAACATGTGCATATAAATTTAAAAAACAGGAGTCAAAAGAAGCAAAGATGAATAATAGCCCTTCCTTTACCTCTTAGATGTTATTTGCAGAAGAAAATATGAAAAAGGTTTGATTGAGAGAGAAAGTTGTGCCAGGCTTTTTTATACTCAGGAGAAAGATTTATGATTCTAATCTGAATAGCCCTCTCAGGAAATCTAGGTTCCCACAGAACACAGGAAATGATGTATTTTTCTGTGGCATTAAAGGACACATTATGTATTAAAGAGGATATCTGAAAATCAGGCTGTTTTGAAGCTTTCCAGCTTTAGTGTTAACTTGGATCATAGCAACTTTTATAGTTTCCAAAGAGATATTAAAGATCAATTTAATGGTTTTCAACAAGTGGTATCCTTTTAAGATGTCATCTTTTAAAGCTCATAATTAATTGCTTGGATATCCATATAAGATAGCATTGTCCTAACCCATACTCCACCTCCTCAAGAAACAAGCACATTAGAGTAATCAAATCTTCAGAGGCCATGCTATATGTTTGTTACTATATTGCTAATTTTCATGTTTTGGAAATAGTTTAATAGCAAGGCTTTCATTTTCCTCTGAAAACCATTTTCTTTACCATATAGATGGCTCTGCTCTTTTATCTTAATAAAAATAATGAGATTGATGATGATAATGATAATAATAATAATAATAAACACTCTCATTCTGAATTTTAAAGTGGAATGATTACAGGCATATTTAATGAAATAATGATATGTAAAGTCTAAGCATAACTGTATAAAAATCCTTCATGCTTTTGAATGAATATATTTCTAGCCAACACTACAATGGATATTCATGCACTGGACATTCTTTATTATATGGTCATATTAGAATATTAGATGACTAGATATGATTCTTGAAAACTTTAACTAAATTGGTATGAAAGTCTAAAGAACAACCTAAAAATGAATCTGAAGCACAAAACTTTGAGAAATATCAGGCAATGGTAAAGTTGTTCTAGGCCACTGAAAACATAATATTTTTAAATGAACTTTTTACTTATGCATTTTAAGATATGTTATTATGGGGATAGCACACCCTGAAGAGCTTTTATTTCATAGGTTTATAGTTCAACTCTAAACTACCCATTTTAATGGGAAAAATGATCCCAGTGTATTCCATTTGTTGTCATAATACGATACTCTAGTGTTTTTTTTGCTCTATTTTTCCAAAATTTCCTGAACTTTATTTTCAGGACTATTTTCCCACTTATGAAAATTCCCTGTGTATTAGCTAGTAGGTTTCAAAACACTTTTCTTTTTAAAAATATTTTACACAATGATTCTCTATCAGACCCCCACCTTGGATGGTGAATATAATATCAACGAGTGTTTATCTCTCTAACTTCTTACAGCATAATAAGAAACTGGCTTTCCAAGGAAGGTTCATGAGGTTTATCTCAAATATATTTTACTTCTTCATAAAGATCTTTGCTTTTACATGCTTCATGATAGGTTTATATTTTTACAAGATGATTTTCTAAAAACATGTATAATTCCCCAGCAGTCCTTTAAAATTGAGTCAAAACACTTTTTTTTTTGGAGGAGTTTTGCCCCAAAGGCTAATATGCTATATATATTTCCTGCTTTACTTTTCATTTTAAACAGATTTATTCTTAATCCTAGGCATATTGGGACACTTTTCAGGCCGGGTATCAAGTTTGCTGGGCCTCAGTGGCATACTGGCAGACTGCTTCTTGCAGAAGAGTAGCTTAAAGCAGGTCTCTGCCCAGTAGGTGGTCAGGGCTCCTGGAAGCTTGCCTCTTTCAGGTGGGAAATCAACCTGTCAGGACGAATCATGGAAACATGATTAGTTTACTAACTTCATTAAAGAAAACCTTTGCAGCACAGTGCTCCTTTGCTCTCAGTGTCTTCCATTGCTAAACAATCCAGGGTTTCACGGGCTGAGTATAATGCCATGTGTACTCCCAGCAGGAGGACATTCCAGAAGGCTTGTGGCTTCCTCTGCTTGTGATCTTGTGGACTTCATGTGCAAAGCCCTGTTTCTGTGACTCCTTATCCCCTCCCTTTCTCAGTATCCCACAGCCACAAATACACAGATTCAGAATAAAGTGAGTTTGCTCTACTCTTTTCAGAGCTCAATAAGTCTTATTAAATATGTGTATATAGAAATTGCCAACTTCCAAGGTAGAGTGTTTCTAACATATAGGCCCAGTGCCCCAGAGGGTTTCCTAATTCCCAGAAGAAATGCTCTAAAATGAGTGCAAATTAACTTTTAAAAAGAGGATAGATCTCATTACTCTAAGTGCTTCATGCTGGGGGAGGGGTGTGGCTGAGCTCATATTTAAAGAGTATTTAGAGCTGCATCCTTAACTGCATTCTTAAGTATGCATCTGGCTTGCTTGGTGGTAAACTGGAAAATTTGAACCAAATGTGTGTATGGTAGGGGGCTTTTCCTAGGTTTTTAAATAACAGACTACATATCATTTAAATTGTTGGAGTAGCCTTTTATTTTTAATTTAAAATAGTTTTGCAAGTAAATAGCTATGTCGAATGAGCTACACTCTGTTTTCCTAGCGATTAGTGCACATATATATACAAAGCCTCATTCAGGTAGGGAGAAATATGTTCTCTTGTTCTAAGAAATGGATTTTAAAGAAAGAATTTTTTTGTTAATAAAATTTATACACTCTGTTTACCATTCTAAAAACAGTGAGAGAAAAAATCAGTAACAAGTGCTCACTCTACATTTTAATATTTATTGTTTTAAAATAAGTTATATTCATATACCTCATGCTGTCCATGTCTAATTAATTTTTATAGTTTCTTTTTTATGTATAGCTGCCTTTTTGATTACTGACATAGACATATGTTCAATAAAATGTTCAAAATAAATGGTACTAAAATTTCAAAGACATTACTCAATTTGTTTAAAATTCAATGAAGTGAGCTAGTATGTAAGCTAATTTTTAATATAAGACTCAGACTAAGTGATTTTTTTAACAACTAAGTGTTCCTTAATAAGGCCATCTGTTACAATAGTGAATCCTATAGTACTCACTTGGCATGATCCTAAAGTGAGGGTAAAATGACTAAGTTATGTACTTAACTACTAATCTCTTTTCTTGTTAATTGTTAGTTATAGTCCTCTTTGCTAAGTAGCCAATGATTATCAAAGAAAGATAAAAGTAAATAATATATGAGACCTCACTATTATTGTAAATTGCAGTGGGAAGTGCCACTTTAGACCATGATATGAAAAGAAAGATTTATGTCACTAACAAAAAATCTTTATTAAACACATTAAAACAAAATTTGACAATGTTCTATTACTAAGATGCAAACTGTGTTTTACTCATTTCACTTCTAAACTCAGAAAAAATATGTATCAACCTTCTTTGTTGTGTGCACCTATGTGTATATGTAGTTTTGTGTGTATGTGCAGGTTTTTGTGTGTGTGCGTGTGTGTTGTGGGGGGGGAGGGGTGTGTGTGTGTGTGTGTGTGTGTGTGTGAAAAGGGAAGCCCAGAGTAAAACATTACTTCTTATAAGCTAGATAGCTAGACAAAACTGATGCATAGTCAGTTACTCCCTAAATGTTCCAATTTCATGACTTTTGAATAAGTATTCATAGAAAACACTGTTATTTCAGATAGGAAGCTTGATAAACTTCTAAGTAGGAATTAAGAAATACATGGTTATAGAGAGTCTGTCCACAATTCTGTGAAGCTGGTATAGAAACAGCATCTTAGTGTTCATAGTAATTAGTAGAAAGGCTCCAAAGTATTGAAAAAAGGTCTGGAGTTGGGAAAGGGGTGGTGCTATCACCTGTCTCCTCTCTGTTGGACAGCTTATACAAATCAAAGCACTTGAGTAGTGACAAGTGATGTTTCCATTCTCATTCAGCAGGCTGCACTGAGTCAAGTGTTCTGCAGAGATGATTTCTTTTCATAGAATAAAACCTGGTATACTAGTAATCAGGTTTCACTTGAATTAAGCAACACATCAAGCTATATATATGTAAGACTAATATGATAAATGTCCAACCATCCAGGTAATGGTCAGCTTCCTCTCTCTAGTGACTAGCCTCCTTGTAGTTTCTTCAGCTACATGACTTGCTTCATAGCCAGGTGGAAACATTTTATACTTTAGCCAAATATCTGTGAAGTGTTTCCCATCACTCATCTCATTTGATCCTCACAGAAGTCCTGCAGTAGGTAGATAGGACACTCAGTGGAATCCTATTTTCTTTACATTAGCCAGAAAAAATAGATTTAGAAAACTTAGAAATTTGGCCTGACTGAAAAGAAGTAAGAAATGGTGGACTTTAAGGACTTCAGTTTTCTCACTGCACAGAATGTAGTCAAACACTGCTGCCATTTAAATAGTTTATGCTTTGTTCTCCCTGCATGATCTACAAAAATAATCTGCTTCATGTTGGTACTTATTCTTGTGTTACTGACAATTACCAGAAAGAGAAATTGGGGTGCTTCACTGGGCTGGAAAAAATTTAGCTAAATAAGAAAGCAAGTTTATTTTATATCTATAAAAGGTTAAATTGACTCACACATGCACGATAATACAAAGCTCTCCATGGTGCCAATCGCAGGCACGTATTTTGATCTGTCATTATCAATTGTAAATTTGATTGACACTGCTATTATAGAGAAAGGACAATTAGCAATATTAACATATTTCTTCTTATTAATTTCCTTTCAATGTGCACAAATTTATGCACTGGGCCACTAGTCCTAATATATAAAAAGCCAGGGGCCATCATGACTGAAACAACTGGATAGACAACCAGAGAGCAGGCTGCATGGGGAGACCAGGAGGGCAGGGGCGTTAGTGAAGGATAACCAAACAACTAAACAGTAGGATGTGTAGGATGAGCAGGCCAGCACTGGGGGGAAGTTGGGGGTAACCAGGCCAGCAGGGAGGCAGTTGGGGGCAACCAGGCCTGCAGAAGGAGCAGTTAAGGGTGATCTGGCTGGAGGGGGCGGCGGGGGGCAGTTAGGGGCAATCAGGCAAGCAGGCAGGTGAGCAGTTAGGAGCCAGTGGTTCCAGATTGTGAGAGGGATGTCTGACTGCCCTGATATACTGTCCCTGGAATTGGGCCTAAACTGGCAGTCGGATAACCCCCAAGGGGTCCTGGATTGGAGAAGGTACAGACTGGGCTGAGGGGACACCCCCATGCATGAATTTTATGCACTGTGCCTCTAGTATATTTGTAAGACAGGTTTTGGTATACAAAGGTATCTGCATTGTATATATGCATGTCCCCCTCTGTACACAGCCAAAGAGTATATAAATGATATACTATTTAGTAGTAAGTATGGTGCAATCATATGTATCATAGAAAACATATTAATAATGTCATCTTCAGTATTGCTATTAAACTCTAATTAGGGTGAATTTTGTATTATATTTCCAGAAGTGGGAACATAATCATGATCCTTGTGATTAGACTAATATCTTTTACTTAGAAGAGTAGTTCATGCTACTAATAAATAAGTATTAGAAATTATTTATAAAATATCCATCATGATGTTCACTTAACTGTGAACATCCCTTCAAGTAGCCTTTCACACACTATCATTGAACATCTACTATGGACTAGACATACATCTAGGCTCACAGAAAATGTTGAGTAAATATAGACATTATGTTGTTTAATCTGGCAGTTTCAATCTTTAAGCAAAAATCCACATTATTCAAATATTGATTTAATCAGAATTGTGTTGATTGCTCACATAACCTATCCCTCTAAGGTTACTGAGAAGTGTTGTTTAAGCTGACATACTACAAAAATTTACTGAACTCTTATTTCAGGCACTCTATTTAGTGTTGGGAACAGAGTAGTGAATATAGATTTTCTAATATATGTTTTCTATGACTGTCCTTGTTGATTAAGCATAAGACAAACACTTTTTCTTAGAGGTAGATCTGTAAAATGTATAGGTCAACCGCTATGTAACTTTCATTTAAATGTTTATTTTCCTGCCTCTTGTATGTTTCCCATTCTCTTCCTAAACAATTAGAAAGTGACCCTCCATTTATTCAGTCATATGGAAATTGATATATCACTACATTATGATAGATCCTAATTTCACTTGATGCATACCATGCTTTTTGCCATGATTTTACTTAATATGCAGTGGTACCTTGAGATACGAGTTTAATTTGTTCCATAACCTTGCTCCGTATATCAAGTTGCTCGTATCTCAAAGCAAATTTCCCCATTGAAATCAATTGAAATGCCGTTAATCCGTTCCAGCCCCCAAAATGCCACCCCAGTTGTTCTTGTTACATGTTTTTGAATAAGAAAAAATGTATTTATGCCAAGACCGGTTTGGCTCAGTGGATAGAGCGTCAGCCTGTGGACTGAAAGGTCCCAGGTTTGATTCCAGTCCGGGGCATGTACCTTGCTTCCAGGCACATCTCCAGTGTGGGGCGTGCAGGAGGCGGCTGATCGATGTCTCTCTCTCATCGATGTTTCTGACTTTCTATCACTCTCCCTTCCTCTCTGTAAAAAATCAATAAAATATATATAAAAATGTATTTAAAAATGACAAATATTGTATAAAAACCTAATATAAGAGAATGTAAAGGAATAAACTGGTTTTATAAAGTGTATTTACCTACTCATTACACTCTTAATGCTACACTTTATCCCTAAACTGAATGTAACTTAACTAATCTTCACTGAACTTAATTGCTACTGGTCTTTGCATTTTTGGCCGATTTAAAAATAACTTGTCCAATGAGGTTTGCCTCTTCCTCCCTTTCAGAATGTTTCTGAAATGGGTGAGGCAAGTTTCATTGAACAGCTCTCATTCTCGACCAGTAGCAACTTTTTTGGGGTGTTTCTTTTCCATGAAGTGTGACACCCTCTCCCACATTCCTAAGATCTCCTTTATCTCACTTGTAGAGATCTCCTCCACCTCTGGCTCCTCCTCGAAACCAATTTCTTGGAGAACCTCCGCATGTTGCTGAGACTGCAACTCTTGTAACTCCTCCGTGGTGAGTTCCAGAGAGTGCTCCTCGACGAGCTCATTCACATCTCTCTCATCCACCTCCAGGCCCATGGATTTTCCCAGAGACACTATCTCCTCTTCCACTGGCACCTCGGGTTCGAATCCTTTGAAGGTCCTTTCAGCTATGGCCTCAGGCCACAGCTTCTTCCATGCAGAGGTCAAAGTCCTCATTGTAACACCCAGCCAGGCCTGATCAATAATTCTGAGGCATAGCACGATGTTAAAGTGGTTCTTCCAGAACTCTTGAAGGGTGAGGTTTGTGTTCTCCGTCACCTCAAAGCAGCCCTGGAACATGTGCTTGATGTACAGCTTTTTAAAATTAGATATCACCTCCTGATCCATGGGCTGCAGGATAGGAGTGTTGTTGGGAGGTAGGTAGACAACCTTTATAAACTTGAACTCTTTGAGGAGTTCATCTTCGAGGTTCAGTGGGTGAGCAGGAGCATTGTTGAGGATGAGGAGGGCTTGCATGGTTAGGTTGTTTTCCTGTAGATATTTCTTAACAGAAGGGCCGAAAACCAGGTTTACCCACTCCATAAAGAACTGCCTGTGCCCATGCCTTCGTGTTTGCCCTGCACATAACTTGCAGTTTATCTTTTAAAATCTTATGTGACTTAAAGACTCTGGGGTTTTCCGAATGGTATACAAACAGAGGCTTGATCTTGCAGTCGCCATTCGCATTGGTGCACAGTGTGAGAGTTAGCCTATCCTTCATGGGTTTGTGGCCTGGCATCGCCTTCTCCTCTGCCATTATATAAGTCCTATTTGGCATCTTCTTCCAGAAAAGCCCTGTCTCATCACAGTTGAAGACTTGCTGGGGGATATAACCTTTGGCTTCTATCAGTTCAGAAAAAGTTTTGAGGTAATCCTCAGCTGCCTTAACATCCGAACTTGCTGCCTCACCATGCCTGACGATGGAGTGAATGCCGGACCTTTTCCTGAAGTTATCAAACCAGCCTCTACTGGCTTTAAATGAGTCTTTCGATGCTTTGTCCGTGGAAGTGCGCGGTGTCTGCTCCAGCAAATCACTGTAAATCGCTCACGCCTTCTCATATATGATGCCCTGGGTTAATGTATCTCCTTTAAACTGCTTCTCTGTCATCCACACCATCAGTAGATTCTCCATCTTTTCATGGAAAGAGCTACAGAGCATAGAAATTATTGTAATGCTTTTAGCTGGCATTATACCATTTATCAACTCCTTCTGTTTAAGCACAGTGCATATCGTTGAAGAACTACGCCTGTATTGCCTCGCCAAGCCAGCCACTCGCACACCTTGCTTATATTTTTCTATGATTTCACACTTTAATTAAATAAACATCATCCTCTTCTAAGCACTGACCTTTCCACTTGCTTTCTTCGGACCCATGATTATAAAAAGAAATGTGAGAAAGTATGTAAATGCACAAAAGATGCTTCGACAAGGAGGTAAACAAGCACACTGACTGAGGAGTAGGAAACTATGAGATGCTCGAGTTGCGGTAAACTGGTGGGTCGTGTGCAGCTGGCTGATCCACGCGATTACTCGTATCTCAAATGTTGCTCATATTTCAAAGCAAAAAATTGCTCGCTTGACGGCTCATATCTCAAAAATCTCATATGTTAGGGCACTCGTATCTCGAGGTACCACTGTACTCGTATTTTTGAAAGCTCCATTATCTATATATATTAAAGCCTAAGTGACTGTCCAACTGTTTGACCATCTGACCGATAGCTATGATGTGAAATGACCACCAGGAGGCAGACACTTAATGCAGGAGCTGCCAAGCTATGATAACTTAAAAGCTGTGGTTCTAGGGTGACACAACCAGAGAGCAGAGAACCCGATTTCAGGGTGTGTAACTTGAGAATTGCCCTCAGAGGATGTTGAAGTGCCAGTTTAGGCCCAGTCCCTATAGCCCAGGTCAAGGTACCCCACCAGTGCATGAATCTGTGCACCAGGCCTCTAGTCAACTGTAAGTGCCAATTTTGTGATTTCAACCTAATAAGTTAATAGATCTGAAAAAAATGAAGTGAGTTATTACAACACCCACCATTGCCAGCCAATAGATTGTCTTTTATCTATATTCTGACTCTTTTAATACAAATATCATTGTACAGCACAGGAAAACACAACATAAAAGAGAATTTATATTCTATATTTGATACTTAACTCCTACAAACTTGAAAATTCTCTTTCTTCCCTTTATAAAAATATTCACTAGACTTGAACAAAAAGTAATTATAATGAACCAAATGAAATATGTTTAGTTATTTCTTCTGGATTTCCTTTTTAAAAATAAGTTGGAAACTCCTCATTACAGGGTTTACATTAAAAAACAAATCCTAGGAATGTCCATGGACTTTCTATTCATATTTCCATGTCAGATATATAATCGCTAGCTTTATCATGTGTATTAATGGTAGGATCACATAAATACAGCACATTTGTTGTAGATACAAATATCTACATTTATACCACACTACAAAATGCTAAAATTTATTAATACTAGAATATTATTAGCACATTTATTAATATCTAATGAGTTTCTTTTTAATTTTATTAATTTAATACTTATATTAAAACTGGAGGCCTGTGCATGAAAATGCATGCACTGGAGAGGGAGTCTCTCAGCCCATCCTGCCCCCTCTCACAGTCTGGGAGTCCTCAGGGTCGAGAACAGGGGAAAGCGATGTCCCCATCAAACCTCTGCTACTGTCATTGCCAGCAGTGCATGCCTCAGGCAGCCCTGGGTGGTTGGGCAGCCACCATCAGAGGCTTTCCTGCACTTTGAGTCAGCTCTGGATGGCTGGGCAGCATCCATCTGAGGCTTGGCTATACCTCAGACAGGTCCTGGGCAGCTGGGGTCTGAGTGCACTGGGAGACTCCAGAAGTAGGCAAACACCTGCCACCCTAGTGGGGCTGAGGAGACTAGGTACTGCCATTTTGTAGCTGTGGGTGCCACCATATTTGAGGGTGGGGCAGTCAATTAGCATATTCCCTCCTTGTTGACTATGGGTGCTGACATCTTTGCAATGGTGTGAGGGTCAATTAGCATATTCCCTCTTGACTAGAGGCCAAATTTCACTAGTGCATGAAATTTGTGTCCTTCAACCCTGCCTGCAATTTCTCCAATCTGGAACCCCTGAGGGGATGTCCGACTGCCAGTTTAGGCCCTGCAAGATCAGGCAGGCCTAAACTGGCAGTTGGACATCCCTCTCACAATCAGGGACCACTGTCTCCTAACAGCTTGCCTGCCTGCCTAATTGCCCCTCACTGCTTCTGCCTGCCAGCCTGATTTCCAGCCTTATCAATCCCAACTGCCCTCCCCTGCTGACCCGATTGCCCCCCTTCCCATAACCCATCTCCTCCACTAGGATTGGCCTCCACCACACCACACAGATCTGGGGAACCCCCAAGACTCATCATGCAAAGCGGCCACTGGACCTTGCCTCTGCTGTGTATGTGGCCATCTTGTGGAGGCCATCTTATGAAGATGTTGCGGTGACCATCTTGGATGATGTTACACAAAGGGCATATCACAATGCCACATAGGTTTAATTATATAGGATTAGTACAAAATGTTATTTATTACTATTATTTTATTAAATATTAATTAAATTAATATATGTATAGAATTTCACACATTTCTATAAGAATTAACAGATTGTTTTAAAATGTAAATTGAGTCCATTTTAATTCCAAAGTGCATGCTTGTACCCTACCTGGGTTGGCTCAGTGGATAGAGTGTCAGCCCTGGGACTGAAGGGTCCCGAGTTAAATTCCAGTCAAGGGCACATATCTCTGTGATAAGCTCAATCCCTGGCCCTGGTCTGGGTGTATGCAGGAATCCATCACTCAATATGTCTCTCTCACATCGATGTTTCTCTCTCTCTATCTCTCCCCCTCCCTTCTACTCTCTCTAAAAATCAAAAGAAAAGTACCCTGGGGTGTAGATTAACAAAAAAATAATAATAATAATAATAAAACATAGTGCACACTTGTTATCAGAGGAATGTATTGTGAATCATAATACATATTTTTATTTGGTTTAATCCATACTAATTATCTTTAATAAACTACATATTTGGAAAATTCTATAAATGTAACTTGCTGCTTTAATAGCTTTTTAAAGATTTATGGAATGTAAAGTTCACATAATCAAGGTGAAACCTTTAGAAGTGTAAGTCATTCCCAGTAATGGTAGTGAGGCCACTGATAAACTCAATCTAGATATTTGGGAATATTTTTATTATATTGAAAAAATGTGAAATCTGAAATTTTGATGTAATATTAAGCCTTTTTCAAATATGAAACCTTAGTGATGATTTTACAAACAATTGTCATGATAATTATTTTAAAATCTTGGTAATGATTTCCCTGATTATTTTCTTTTGTTTTGTTTAGGAAAACAAAACAAAAACAAACTTTTTATTTCTAGATGGCCAAAGGAATTTTTAAAATAAAACTAGGCTTTTGATTGTCCCTTTCTTCTCTTTCTTGGACAGAGGGACAGTAAGAGATAAATCATTTCATGTCTCTTCTTACTGTTCTAAGGCTGAAAATTTTCAAGTCATTTCCTCTATTCAGAATATTATTTGGCTCTAAATTATCTAAGAGGTGCCTTCTCTCCATATTTAGAGATCAAAACAAATGTTATTCCTCAGAGAAGACATCCTGGGCTACTTAATTTATCCTTTCTTTATCTTTAACTCAATAAATATTGAAAAAATGTCTGATAGACAATGCTTCTGCAATTGGAATACAGCATTGAATGACATGGACAAAAATCTCTGCCTTTATGCTGTTACACCCTAAGGGAGAAGAAATATTTCAACAAAATAAATAAATTTATTAGAAGATAATTTATGTGGATCAAAATAAAGCATCAATGAATAATAAGAAATATTAGGAATTAAAGATATATTTATTTCACACACACAAACATGTGAAATACAATTTTAAAGAGATTATGAAGTAAGATCTCACTGGGAAGGTGACCTTTGCACAAAGCCCTGATAAAGAGAGAGCATGCAGGATCTCTTCATAAGTACAGAGGCCCTGAACTGGAAGCTTTGCTGGTGTATTTCATGAGCATTAAGTGGCCCAGTTTATTAGTGCAGAATGAATTAGGAAGAGAGAAGTTGGATATTAGTAAGGTAAGGGAGGTGGGACAGATCAGATATAGCCATAGGTGAGACATCTGCTTTTGTGCTAACAGAAATCAGAGCTATGGGAACTTTTGAGGAGAGGAGGACCATCCAGTTTATGCACATCTGGCTGTGTGTGAGGGGGCAAAGGTGAAAGCAGGGCCAATTAATTCAGGAGATCTTGGAGGGGAGGTGGTAAGAAAAGGTAAAATACCAGGTTTTTTTGTTTGTTTGTTTTTTGGTGTATTTGAAGGTAGATTAACAGAATCAGCTGCTGGTTTGTATAAAAGAAGACAGGAAAAAAAAAAAAGTAACGGTGGCCCTAGGACTTTCGGTCTTAGCACTAGGAAAATGACATTGAATGTTATAAGTAAGATTGCCAGTGCAGCAGGTATGAGGAAAGCAACCACCTTCTTCCATGGTATGTTTGGGAGGCGTGGAAGACAATGAAGGAAGGGTGTGTAAACAAAGCAGAGGCAATGTGCAACAATTGAGTGTTGGTTCACTCCAACATGAGAAAAGCACCCTTTTTTCCTATTTTATTCTCCTAACCCTCTTATTCTCTTTGTCATGCCCTTACTTTTATTTTTCTGAGCATTTCTTCCCTGTACCTGAAAATGTCTTACTGATTTTTATATTTACTTGATACCACCTTTTTGCATTCACTGGAATGTAAGCTTTATTCGAGCAGGAAAATAATCTACCTGCAACATATTCACAGAACTTGAATCATGGAGAGATCTCTAAAAGCATTTGTTGAAGGAATTAATTTTTTTAGGGGGAATTAATTTTTGAAACTAGCTTTTTTTTTGTTTGTCTGTTTGTTTGTTTTTACAATAAAAACATCTATGGCTTCAGAATAATTAAGGACAGAAACCAATAGCTAACATTGATTGAGGCCCAACCACAATTCATTTTCTGCTTTTACATGTATTAAGAGCAGACCAAATCTTCAGGGTTAGTACTATTATTATCCTCATTGTAAAGATGGGAAAACTGAGATACAGCAATGCTAAATGCCTTGCTAAAGATTATGTGGATCATAGTAGGCAATAGTGAGGTCAATAAAAGTGTGATATATTAAAGTTTAGAGATGTTCCTGGGACGAAAACTTTAAGAGAGAATGTGATGTCTATTAAATAAGAGAGAGAACCATCACCAGGAGGAGTAACTACAGTATTCTGGGAATATATATTGCACAGGCCAGCAAGTTTATCAAATGTCCCCCTCCAAAAACACGTAAGGGCAAAAGAGGGGAAAAAAAGAAGTGTGGACAAATATATTTAATTTTGGCATTAAAATTATTTTAGAAGTAGAAAATTTTCATAAAACCTTTGAAGTCAACATTATTTATAGACTAGAGGCCCGATGCAAAAAAATTCTTTCCAGGGTAGGCTTTCACAGCTTAGGCTGCCTCAGCCTTTTCAGACCTGGCCACCTCAGCTGCTGCCTCACAGTCCCAGCCAACTAATGGCCCCGCCCCCCATCCACTGGTCATTCCAGAAGGTAGTTCCAGAAAGTTGTTCCAGAAGGTCATTCTGCTGTCCAGTCTAACTAGCATATTAGCTCTTTATTATATAGGATAGGGATACTAAGGAAGTTACTTCAGGTTACACAAATTTGGGTCAATATCATCAGCCATTTCTCTCTATTCAAGATTCTCCCTAAGTCAAACCTTAGAAGAAAATATAACAAATTTTTCAACTTTTACTTTTTTTCCTGACATCTAAAAATGTGTCTAAATATGGTACTGTAACTTAGATTGCTATCCTGTTCCACAGAAGTATGCCTACCTGATAAGGAAACATCAGAATTTATTTTTTAATGAAAACTATCTTTAAAGGTGTATGCTTCCTAACAAGATGATTTAGCAAGAGCTATAAAAGAATACAATTTAAAAATTGGTTTAATGTTTGTATATAATAGTTACCATGATGAAACACAATTCCTTACATACATAGTCAATATTGACATATTAAGTTTAGGATATATATGCATTTATCTTTTTAATATAATACTCTTTGTGAGCAGAACATTTTTCTAAGTGGATGTGTCATACCATTACTTGTTAGGACATGAATGATTATAGCTTTATACTGGTAATGTGCCTTCCTGACACAAATATAGGACTATGATGCTATATAATGTTGACATTTATAGCCGGTTTCATAGACTTTATCTGTAATCCTTGAATGGATGCAATATGTACTGCATATCTATTTGAAAGTGCCTGCACACGGACAAGCACACTATTACATTATGAAGAGCGTTATAGGTTTCAGTGTTCCATTTTCTGCAGGTTGTTTCAGAACCAAAGGAGATATATCATTGAACCAATCCATCTACACCAGTGGCAAATGGTGACTTTAACCTAGTAATATTCTTAGAGCGCAAATTCATGTCAAGGCTCCTCTAATTAGTCTGCCAATACATTCTGGTTATGACAGCCTTGAACATTAGTAAGTATCTAAATATATATAACCCTAATATGCAAATAGACCAAACTGTGAAACAACTGAACAACTGAACAATCAGTTGCTATGATATGCTCTGACCACTAGGGGAAGCACATGGAACATGGCGGGTGTTGGCAGCAGGTGGCAGAGTGCAGAACATGGTGGGCTTTGGCCATGGTGGGATGGTGGAACAGGTGAGTGGAGGTGCCATACCAAGGCGGGCTGCTGTTCGCTGTCATCAGGGCGAGCCTCTGGTGGTTACTGAAAATTCTTTGCTTTTGTGTGCCATGGTCCCACTGGGCACTGTCATCTGCTGCTGGTGCTGGTCCCATTTGCACCTGCTGCCAGTGCCAAAGCTTCCAATTGTTCGGCACTGTCAGTGGTGCAAGCAGTGGCTACCGGCGCTGATCATCCTTCAGGGTTTCTTTACCTCCTCTTGCTCCTGAGAGGTGATTGGAAATAGGAGCTGCCCATGCACCCACTGCTAGTGCCAGAGTCACTGCTCATACCCACTGCCAGAGCCTGGCCCTAGTCCTGATTGCTCCTGAGGGCTTCTTTACCTCCCCCTGCTCCTGAGGGGTAATCTGGGCAGCATCTGCTGCTTGCACCCACTGATGATGCCAGTTCCACTCACACCCACTACTGGCTTTGGCCCCAATTGCTTCACACCATCAGTGGGTGTGAGCAGGCCTGGGGCCATCAGCACGTGGATGGTAGTGGCAGGAGTTGGGCTGCCAGCATACAGGGGGTGGGGGCCTGCAGTGAGAGAGACAAGGCAGGGGTGAAGAGGATGGGCCGAGACCCATCCCTGTGCCCACCACAGTTCCTTTCAAGGTGCACAAATTCATCCACTGGGCCCCTAGTATCATACTAAAAAAACACCATATGGTTGTATAAATGACACTGTCTTTAGTGTTGCAGGAAACAAAGCACTAAGGTATAGATGGTTGTCAATATAATTAAGTTTTAAACCTCAAATGTGAAGCATGTTTATTTACTGTAATATTGGTGGAAATGCTTTTAAACAGTTTTAAATATTCTTTAGTCTTAATAAAGAATTCTAAAGCTACTTTGAAACTTTATTGAAGGCAAAGTATCAATTATGAGCATGTTAATTATTAATATAGCAAGTACTCGACAGTCAAGATTTCAAGTCTTTATATATGTTAATACATATGATCATCAATACAATCTTATGAAGTAGCTACTATTATTACCCCTGCTTTACAAGCTAAGGAAGTGAGGCTGAGAGGTGAGTTGACATGCCCCTGCTCACTGAGTTAGAATGTGAGATCCCTGAGGTGTACAGAGATTAACTCTGTATTTGAATGCCCTTCGTGTGCAGAATGGGGGCTGATAGAGGGAAGCTGGCACTGGTTCTGCCTTTTACTTTTTATTCCCACTGACAGCCCAAAGTGCTAATGAAGTTGCCTATGGTTAGCTAAGTTCAGTATTAAACTTGGTACTAAAAATTAACACTTTCAGTGTTAACCCTGAAAGTATTCTATGAAAAAGAAACAAATGATAATATATGTAGTATATTAAACGAATGCATCCTTTGTAATGGGATCCTGGGGCAGACACATTATACCAAGCAAGTTTATTTGAGAGTTTTGAGCCAATATTGAATTTGCGAAACTTCTCTATTAAAATGGATATATATATATATATATATATATATATATATATCCCTTTGTTATTTATATAACTTCATGTAAGAAATTGTTATTTTTTTAATTTTCTGAGTTCTCCTCAATGGCATAAGATTAAATATGCGTGAATGTGTTCATGTACTTTTGGAGGGGGTGACACTGAAACTTGAGACACAGAGACATGCACAGAGGGAGGAAATGTATAGAGAGTACAAAAAAGCCATGGGTCCTACTCCTTGACATTCCTCCTTTTCTTCCACCCCTGTTTAACTAATGGAAGTGGATGCCTTTGCCTTATGATTTAGTGAGGGTACTTTCTGGTTAGTGAATCCTTTGTGGGTAAAGCTTAGCTTCTGTGTTATAAGCATCAAAGGAAACTCAGCCAGAGAATCATCTGATGTAACAGATCTCATTGTCTGGCCTTCATTTTGGATTCATTCTCTGAAATCTCCCTTTTGTTTAATCAGTAATGTCAGATAATATAAATTGTGAGGTCACCATCAGCTCCTGGTTGGACAGTTCCTCTGTTGCTGCTTTAAATGTTCATTTCTGTAGATTTTATTACCTGTTTGTCATCCTTCATCATTCAAACTAGGCACTTCTCCCTAGGGTTTTATTATATGTTTCTATAAGCAATAACTGCATCTTACTTTATAAATTTGTCAAAGTAATGAATGTTATTTTAATTAATTCCATTATTATTTTCAATAATCTTTTTGAGAATTGCTGCTTAATTTGATCTGATATATTCCTTCTCCGAAGACTGACATAATTTTGAAAGCATGGGCTAATCAGAGTTACATATAGAGAAAAAATGGATACAACCTCTCAAAAATACCCTTGAAAATAATTTAATAGTAAGTCATTGAATAGGAACTGCAATAATTAAAGTATTCATTAAAACATTACTAATTCTTCTTTTACTTTTTCTTTCTTGGTACATTTGACAGTAAAGTATAGCCATGTGTTTGGCTAACAGTAAAACTGTACTTATTGCAAAGGAGGGTGAAGGCGTATCTGTAAATAAAAATTATATCCACCGGTCAGTTTTAAACGCTGATTTGCAAACCTTCAGCACTGCCTGACAAATTTGTCTTCACTATTACTGTGAGATGTGTAGATCAAATACAAACTACATGGTAATCATTCTTGAAAAAATAATTTGCAAACAGCTTTCCTTTTATTTTAAAGCGTGTACTCTGTAATTGAAATAAATTAAAAACACAACTTCATAATGTTTGATGTATGTCCTGTTATGAGTATGTCTGTAATATATTTTTAATTATTATTTTTAATTGAATTAATTGGGGTTACATAGGTTCAAAAAACCATACAAGTTTCAAGTGTAGAACTCAACAAAACATCATCTGCACACTGCATCGTGCACCTATTGCCCCAAATAGAGTCTCTTTCTATCCTCATTCCTCCTCTCTTTGCCCACCTTTACTTAGCCCTACCCTCTTCCCCTAATGTCCTTTTAATGGCAGCTTTATTTTCAGAAATAACTATGCATACCCAGAATTAATTGATTTGAATGATATACAGCTGGGTGTCTTCCATCCCAGACTCTGTAATCATTTGGATGACTGGCTTTGTTCATTTTTTTTCCTTACAACCCTTGTAGTTCACATAATATATGACTTATCATGAGAATTTGCTAATTAATTAAAGACTGAAGTGGGATTCAAGTCCAACTAAAGCATTTACTCAATCTATGACCATGAGTAAGTCACTGAACCTCTTCCATTTCTAGTATTATAATTTATATAATATGAAGATTGGTCTAGACTACTTCACACTTCCCATGTACTTTGATTGTAGGATTTTATAGGTAAGATTATATATCCTATATAATAAAGAAATAATATACAAATTGACCCTCACACCCTTGCACAAGATGGCCACCTCCATGTGGTCAAAGATGGCCATCACAAGATGGCTGGCAGAGGAGGGTAGTTGTGGGTGATCAAGCCAGCAGGGGAGGACAGTTAGGAGCAACCAGGCCAGCATGGGAGGGCAGTTGGGGGCAATCAGGTCAGCAGGGAACCAGTTAAGAGTTGATCAGGCTGGCAGGGGAATGGTTAGGGGGTGATTAGGCTGGTAGGGGAGTGGTTAAGAGGTGATAAGACTGGCAGACATGCAAGTGGTGGTAGCCAGCAGTCCCAGATTGTGAGAGGGATGTCCAAGATTGGAGAGGGTGCAGGTTGGGCTGAGAGCGCCCCCCCACCCACCCCCCAATGCACGAATTTCATGCACTGGGCCTCTAGTCTAAGAGATAATTACAGAAGGTGCATAATTCAACTATATAACTATATATATTTTCATGTTTAGTTTGTTTTGTACTATAGAGGAAAGTAAGTCCACCCTACACTAGGCTTTGCAAAAAAAAAAATGATATGCAGTTGTTTTTTTATTTAGAAATCTTTCTCTAAAAATTATGTCTTCTGAAAAAGAGATAGTATTTACATCTGTTTTATTAATTAAAACTTTTTTTGAATCAGCCTTCTCTAATAATAAAATTATGAGAAATGATGAAAGATACATAAAGGATTCTTATGTCATGTTATTAATAGACCTTGACATGTAATGTTGCATGAGATTACCTGTAAGGATTATTTCCTCCATTTTATGATATTGTCACTTAAAAAAAAAATAAGAACATGACACACTGCAAGACTAAAAGTTTGGCCTGGTTTTATAGGACATGTGCCAGATGGCCAGGGTAAATGAAAATATATGATTCCTAGATTAATTTGTGATAATGTGTGATCCTTATTCTACTTTCTAAGGCAGGATTAATCTGGAGGAATGGTACTTCAATGTCTGGGGAGCAAAGATAAATGTAAACTATCTGGCAATCAAATTAATATTAGGTTGACAAATACTTCTGTTCAATAATATTTTGGACTTTCTGGATTTTTTAAGCCTAGTTGGTTGAAAATAATATAATTCTTTCCAGAAAACCCTTTAATTCCAAATAAAAAATGTATTTTATTGAGAAAGTACTAAATTTTCTGTAAAGTCTCTAATATTTAATTTAATTTTCCATAATATTGTTCTTTCTTACACACACACAATGTCTGCTAAAATTTATTGCAAATTTCAAAAGTCTTTGAGTTGAGTACACATTTGTTCACAAGCCTTTATACACATGTATCATTTTGTTTGGATAAATACCAAACAATAGCCTGGCTGCATCATGTGACATTTAACCTTTTAAGAAAGTGCCAATATATCTTCCAAATTATTTGAAACATTTTTTATACCTGCCAAGAGTGTATGAAAAATCCAGTTTGTCCGCATCCTTGCCAAACCAAGGTACAGAAATTCTTCTATATTTGTCATTCTTATAGGAGCATTATTGGTATATTGTCATTTTGGTTTGCATTTCCATAAAGCTCATTATCTTGAGAATATTTTTTCCTATCTGTATAGCTTCTTTTGTAAAATATATGTTTAAACACTTTGTCCTTTTCTTTTGGAGGACTATCTAATGTATATATTATTGTTTTTAGGATCATTTGCTCAAATGACTGCATTTTCTTCACTAAATGCTCTTTGAATCTTTGTAGAGAATCATTTGCAAGTCTATTGCTGGACTCTGTTCTGTACTTTTAACCTGTTTATCTATCTTAAAACCTATATCATATTGGCTGGAAATGTCTTAAACTTATTAGTGCTAGTTCTCCAACTTTGTTCTTCTTTTCAAAATTAATTTATTTAATAACATTTACCTAATGTATGTAATTTTCGGGTTATCTATTTCTTTGTGAATGAACTTTATAGCTTTTCTCTTTTGAGATTTTTATTTTATTTTATCTAAGTTGTCAAATTTATCAGAATAAAAATTTTGACAATATCTGCTTATTATCCTCTCATCCTATATAATCTATAGTAATGTTTCAATATTTACAAAAATTATATATAATGACCAGTGTAGTTACTGATGCTGATATCTTTAATTCTTCATGTAAATTTGTGTTCCCATATAGTATCATATTTTTTCTGTCTGAAAATTTCCACCAACACCCATATAGTTTAAGCTGGTGATGAATCCTTCAATGTTGCTTGTCTGAAAAAAGGTTTAGTCCACCTTCATTTATATATTTCACTTGGCTAGGTATAGATTTCTAAGTTGCCCTTTTCTTTTCAGTACTTTTAAGATGTCTAACTGTTTTCTGGCTTTATGATTAGAAATCTGTCATATTCTTTATAGTATTTTATGTGAGATATCCTTTTTCTGTGTTTGCTTTGAATATTGACACTATTTCAGGTTTTTAGCAATCTGTTTATAATGTGCCTTGGTGCAGTGTGCTTTGTGTTTCTTATCTGTGGATTTTATTGATCTTAAATCTGTGCGTTTTTAGTTTTCATTAAGTATGGACAATTTTTTATTATTATTTCTTCAAATATCCATCCCCAAATGGGTATCCTCAGTTACACATATATTAGCCAGTTGAAGTAGTCCTAGGGTTCATGGATGTTCTTCACATTGTTTAAATTGTTTTTCTCTGTGTTTTTCACATTAGGAATTTTCTATTTCTATGCCTTCAAGCTTATGAATCTTTCCCATTATTACATCTGATCTGCTACTTTTCTTATTTAGTGTATTTTTCATGACATATGTTATAATTTTTATCTCTAGAAGTTTTATTTTGATCCATCTTATATCTTCCATTATGTATTTAACTTTTGAACTTATGGAATAAACAATATATGATTATCCTCTAAATATAAAGTAAAGACAACTGTTCAACATAGTAAAAATTTCCTGAAGATCTTACATTTACACACATCTTCATAAAGAAAGTATAGTGTTGATACATTTTTTGAAGTTGCTGTAAGATATTTGGAAAATAGTCTTTCCAGGTGGGTAAACAATATTAAAGATATGTTGAACAGAATGATTAGTGGAGATATATTTTTAGGGAGGAAAGTGATAAAGGATGATACTATGTTTGAAGAATTATGTCATGCCAGAGGGAAAATTTCTAAGATGACTATAATTTAAATAAAGGAACATAATAAAACTCTCAACAGAAAATTGAACATCAAGAGAACTATGTCTAGAAAACTAATACCAAAATGAATCAATGAAAAAAATGACAGCCTAACTGAATAAGAAAAAAAATTATTAAACGTGCAATGAGCAGACATTATACAAAAGTCTTTACATGGATTACCTCCTTTAATAACACAGTATTATAATGAGCTTTTGAATATCAATACAGCCAGCTTTCTGTTATGGATATTACTATTAAAATGGTATAGGCACAGTTTAAAAAGCAACATTTTGTTAAGGAGTTTCTCTAAAATAGTATACCTAATAGAAAAATATAATTGAGTTATGCAATATACAGTCTTAAGGAACAATTTTGCTAGACCTAAGCTATTAGACCACTTTCCTATATTTGCCTATCTACAATCTGAGGTAGTATTGCATTTTAACTGCATGTTTCTATATCAACTTATTGATTCTTCTTTTGGGCATAAGCAAATTATTTAATTTTTGTTGTCACATCATGTTTTTGCCCTTAAGCAAAACAAAGATAGAATTTAAAATGTTAATGTTATGTTTATTAGTACTTGAACCACAGTAGATTTATACCCTGAATAATTGTGATTACTTTGTTTATTATGTAGCTACTCAGTAAATCTTCTACTTGACAACCAACTGTTAAAGAGTCAAGCCTTATGATGTTTTGTCTTTCTCCATTGGATTATTATTTTTTTCTACCAGGAAGGTAGCATTCATCATAACTCATTTCTTGTTCTGTAATAAAATAGATGCAGTTAACATCAACATAAACTCAACATAAACTACTCTTGCAGGCCTTTAGCATTGTCAGTATATATAATGTTTAATATTCTGACAATGTTAAACACACACATTAAGAAGCAGAAAGAAAATGGGAGGACTAAATTACTTAGTACAAACTATGTTCCAGAAACCATGCAAAACTGTTTTATTTAGATTATCACTTGTGTGTTTTTTTTAAATATATTTTATTGATTTTTTACAGAGAGGAAGGGAGAGGGATAGAGAGTTAGAAACATCGACCAGAGAGAGAGATGTCCATCAGCCGCCTCCTGCACGCCCCCTACTAGGGATGTGCCTGCAACCAGGATACATGCCTTTGACCGGAATAGAACCTGGGACCTTTCAGTCCACAGACCAACGCTCTAGCCACTGAGCCAAACCGGTTTTTGCTAGATTATCACTTTTAATATTTTCAACAATTTTCTCCATTTTCTGAAATATGTATAATGTCACTCAGGTAATTGGGTTTGGAGCCAGATTTCAAGCTTTACTGTCTGACTTCAGAATCCAAGGTTTTAACCACAGTGTCGTACTGCTCTATAGTAAGATATAGTGAGTCGAAATAGTGTCTGTCATTTATTTTAATATAGGAAATCCTTAGTGGTAAAGCCAATTTCTTAAAAGTAAAACCTCTCAGATAAAATTTCCAAGTCTTTCTTCCATATTGCTGTAACTGCTTTCCATAGGACTCAGAGGATCTCTTTTCATTCGCACTTTTACATTTCCTCATTTGTGAGACCTGATTACAAAATAGTATGTCTGTGTTTCCACGAAGGCAGCAAAACATACCTTCAGAATATCTGACCCATGCCTTAATTAAATGATAGAGAAGCATATTTTTATTAATTTTCCAAAGTAAAGAGTATTTTTTTTTTGTGGTCAAGAATTACCCAGAGTCAAACCTGGTTGCTAAAATGAATTACCAAATGAGAAAGGCCATTTGGTATTTAAAAAAAATAAATAAAAATTAAGTGATGGATTTAAAACACCGAAGGAAATTTTCTCAGGGACCTCATAAAATACCACTTGGGAAAATAATTTTTTTCAAAAATGTTTTGATGTTTTAGCCATATTTTAGGATAAATGTGCAGCCTTCTCAATTTGCCTCATTAATTCAGAGTGGTATGTTATGAGATTTTTTTTTTATAGAACCAGCTGATAATGTCACTTACAATACTAAAATATATAACCAGTCCTAAAATAGATATATTTTACTAAGCTTATTTTGAACAAACTAGTACATTATTGCACACAGGGGATTAATAAATGTGCCTTTCAATAATAAAATTGTGTTTCATATTAATTAAACTGAGTAACATAATACTCTGGTTTACATATTTAAATATTTGCATCTTCCCATGCCTGTGTATGTTTGTTAAAGGCTCAGCAATTCACAGGATAATTTTAGTCATCATGTTGTTTTCATTATAGTAAATATAAATTATTGTGTACATGGAGAGTGGTGTAAGATGGGAGTTAGGCATAAAATAACAAGTGATACTTTTTAGAGTTAAAATTATAATCTATTTTACAGACTTCCATGAATGGGAATGTATTCTAAGGTTTTATTTTCTAAGAAGCTCAACACAATGGAACATACCCTTGAATAGTAATCTAGGACATTATGATAATAGTGTTGACAAGCTTGTAAGAGTATATATATGAAGCCTAAGAAAAATTATCAGAGATATGAGAAACAAATACAATCTGGAGTGGCTATTTTGTGACTGTCAACCTTCTTAACATTGTGTGTATTCAAGTAAGTAAAGAAAAATAAAATGTGACTACTGATCACTCTAAAAAAAATGTAACCAGACTGAGGGAAGAATCTTGTCTTTTGCTACTTGGACAATTAAATATGTAAATACATTTTTTAAACATAAAATAAATTTTATGTTTGGTGATAACATAGCATTAGCTTTTTTATTTTTAAAACAATAAAATTCTAAACATTGTGTCACCTATAATTGAAAAATTTATCTACTTAGTCCATATTCTAAATTCAATCATTTTAATATTGTAAATCAATTTAAGTTTTAGTAATGAATAAAATCCTTCTATATGATATCATGCTTTCCCCTTACTTACAGTTTCTTTGCCTATTATTTATAATATTTTTATCTGTTTTATAATTGTCTCCCTTTATATTTTTATTCTGATTGTTAGAAAGGAGCAAAGGGGTTTTAAAGTTTAGTTTGCTTTATAGGAAGTAAAAAAGCCTTTTATTTCATATCCATTTGAGGAATTTGACTCTATCCTAACTCAGAACAAGTTGAGAATGAGGAAATCAGTAGGTGGAAATGATTAGAGACTTGCAGTCAGGAGCATAGTGCTGAAATATATTTTATGTGAATGAAAAATACCATATGGTATTCATTTTATGTGTACACCATGGCTGCTTATTTTTCTAATACCCTTCTCCCCACATGTTTTAAGATGTTTAAAAAAATCTTCAAAATGCCTTTATAGTTCCTGAATTTAGAATTATAGCAGTTTCCTACTTGCTGATACTCTCTTAAAGCTTAAGTCTTTTCTATTGCTCTTTGATCTCTCTTTTTCTAGATAACATCAGAAATTCAAAACAACAACATTGTATGGTCCAATAATAGTATTTATTACAAAATTATGCAAATAACAATTGAATATATTCTTTTCCCCTTTATTTGCTTAAACTGTATCTTGACATTTTAAATAATTTTGATTTATGATACCTGTTCTCCACATGCTGGATCTTGTTTTCTATTGTAATTTCTATAATTTCTCTTTTCTGTCTTTTGCTGTCATCTTCAACAGTTTCTTTCCAAAATCAGTTTCTTTAAATATGTTCTCTTTAATTAAAAAAGGTGCTCTAAACAATTCAAATCATAAAATTTGGAAAAGGGGATTGAAGGAAGTGAGGGAAGGAAAAAGGAAGCATGGAAAAAATGTGCGTGTGGTGAGTGAAGACTGAAAAAGAAGAATGAAGGGGTAGCTTATTAAATTGGATTGGTTTTCATACATTTTATCACTCTTATCCATGTGATACATGTGTTTATAAATATCAATTCTTGATATGAAATATAAAGTAGGAAATTTAGTCCACATTCAAAAGTATATTTGAGAATTTTTTTTGATTATTTAGAAACATTTTAAATGAAGAAGCATCTCATGTTGTTTTTATTATTTTTTTTATGGTATGAAAAATGGACTTTTCACATAAAGGAGAAAGCAAGCAAGTTTAGTGCAGAGAATTATTATCCTATATAATAAAGGCTAATTTACAAATTGTCCCCATGGGTGGGAGTTCGACCAACTGAGAGTTAAATGTGTGCTGACCACCAGGGGGTGGTGCGGAACATGGTGGGCATAGGCTCTCCCCTACCCTCTCCAGGCCATTGGAGGCAGCAGGCAGCCAGTGGAAGGGAGGCCCTGGCTGGCAAGCAGCAGGCACTGGGGCAGCTAGGGACCCTACACATGCATGCATTTTGTGCACTGGGCCTCTAGTTCACAAATAATTCTGATGGCTCTTTGTGCGACTCTGTTTTTATGTCAAAATCATGAAAAGAAGTTTAAACTTAATGTTCTTTCATGTATTTCCAAAAAATAATAGTAAAAGCTGAAATTTTTAAGATTTAAAATCAGACCTATTTTTCTGTTCCTTGCTGATTTTCAAGCTATTAAACTTCTTTAGGCTATTTTCTTTATTGATTATTTTTTGAAAACCATAACTAAACGAAGTTTTATTCCCTGTAGTATTCTAGCCCTTGCTTTGCTGTTAACTTGGCTGCAAATTTAAAGGTACTTGAATCTTTAGAACCACTGTTGCTTCTTTAAAACTTCATTTCATCATCTCCATCTTTATCAGATTTAGTCTTTTAACAACAAACTCCCCACTTCTTACCTTATCCAATGTGAACTGTATTTTACTGATTTGTAGCACCTTTTTACCATTCATTCTCAACACAAACATGACACTAGTTTTCAAATTAAACCATTCTCTGCTTCATAATCTCCAATGGCTCTCCCATTTATTCAGGTTAGGAGCCAATATTCTTACCCTGGAAGGATAGATACCCTCATAGAGATATCCAATGTTCTTAAATACTATGCAATCTGACTTTGGGGATTTATTACTTTCAGCAGCAGTTCCTCTGCTCTGGGCACTCTGGCCTCACTAATGTTCCTTAAACATATACTTATCTTAGGGTCCCTGTTCTGGCTGGTCACTAGGCCAGGAACAGTCTTTCCTTGCTCAAATGCATAACAAGCTGACTACTCTGTTCAAAATATCTCATCTTAAACTCTCTTATTTCTTTAATTTCCTGGTTTGTTTTCAATATTAATCGCTAGTGTATCTAACATAAAATATAATATACATATTAACCATATTCATGAAGTTTTGTCTATTTCCTTTTCTCTTACTTATTTCCTTCCCCTCTGCTCACTGCACACTACAACCTCAACTCCAAGAGGACAGGACTCATTGTTTTGTTTACTGATAAAACCTATGCACCTGAAAAGGTCCATGAAACAAAGTTACCACAATTGTAAATATTTGACAAATTTATAAATGAAAGTGTTGCCAGAAGATTCATTAGGTCAATTGTGCATCTTACTTTGATGCTGATCTTCTATAGTCACATGATTATAAGATTATTCTGTTTTAGAACTATTTTTCTATTTTATTTATGATTAAAACTACATTGTTGAAAAAGTTTCATATGATGCATAGTGTTCTCTTGTCTCAGAAATCATTATTTTTAAAGTATTTTCATATATATTTTTTCCATTTTTTACTTGCTTAATTATCTTTCTTCAGTACCTTATAATCAACTTCTTCATCTGTTTCATCTCTCTTGGTGATTTTCAACATGATGAGCACTTTAGCACAACACATAAAAATTGCTACAGTTTAAAGGAAAATGTAAAAATCTAAGAAAAGTATTATTTTGAAGGACAATTCCCGCTATCTAATAATAGAAGATTGAGGTGACATGTTGTAACTTCAGTTTCATTTGATCAATATTTGTATGTTTTAAATTTATAGTCACAGGCAGTTTTCTTTTTAACCTACTATGTAAGGTAAAGACTGTTAGATCAATATTTGGGCAATCATAGATAAAAATTCTTTCGTGTTACTACTTTCATTTTGTGTAATATGAATACCAAATTTCACACCTATGAAATTTATTCTTTAATATCTTGTTTAGCTCTGAAGTTCAGTCATTCTGTTATACATTTAGGATTCTAGATGTTAGAAGAAAAAATACAGTGTGTCATTTCTGACCCTGGTGTTTGCCACTGTTTTTCTCGTTGACCAAATCAACTTCTTGACTGCTCCCACCTTCAAATCACTGATTTTCTTGATTTACTTTCTCCTTAATATGTATGTCCAACCAAATGTTTCATGAAGAGAATAAAACTTTTTAAAAAGCAACCTACTTGCATTTTTTTTATTATTCCAATAAATTGGCAATAATACATTAGGTCAAATATTATGTAGAAAAAAGTAATTTTCATGGAAAGGCATATTTGCTAGAAGGAGAGAAGTGGTGAAAAAGTGAGGGGCTACTATTGTATACTTTTATCACTGATTAAATCAATCAGTAAATATAGGATATATCATAATCATCATCATTATCATCATCATCGGTGTTTTGTGTGTGTGTTTGTGTTTACCTTGTCCTAGGCAATTGTTTAATTAGTCTACATTTCATAATGATTGATCTCAACAATTACAGTATGAAAGAGTTAGTATTTTGATACCCATTATGCAGGTGAAAACCTGAGACAGAGAGAAGTGAAGTAATTATCTAAGGTAACAGAGCTTTAAATGGCTAAATTCATATGAAGTGTCTAGCTTTGAAGTCCATTTTTTAAATGACTATACTATTTTTATTTTGTTCTACCCATGAAACTATGGACATGGGCTTTAAATCACCTTAAGACTTTATTGGAATCATCATTAAAAGCAAAAGTAGAGGATTTTAGATGTCATCATGAGAATTTTGTCATTGGAGTAGATTTCATGTAAGCATTGGTTCTCAGAATATATAATATTCCTATTTCAATGATCTCAACTTTCAAACAATACTTACTGAACATATTAAAGTCCTAAATGACAAATTATACTTGAAATTTGGGTTAGACCTTTAGAAAACAAAGGTGTGAGCTGTATACTGAGAGTAAAATTAATTATATAAAACTCAGGTCTGATAGATTACCAGACTCCCTGTCTTTCCAGGTCAGTTCACCTAAACTCAGTCAAGCCGTCCATTCACAGCAAATTGTGAGTAATCCTCAGAAAAGCTCTGTGGGTTTGGATTGTTCGATCCTGATGATGCTGTGGTTTGGCTAGCCTGAAAGTGAGAGTAGAAAGCTGTACTTTCCACTACTTGTTAAGTGATACTTGCCAACTGCAAAGTATCCTTTTGAATTTTGCATAATCCAGTCTGAATGAAGCACCTTTCAGGGCTTCTTTGTTTAGGAATAAATAAAAATCTCTCAGAATTAAAAAAAAATTCATGTTAAAATAGTAATTTCCCTCACATTTCAAATTTAAGGGAATAGCAACTTGGAATTACATTCTATATTAATATATGTAGACCGGCATAAGTGTAAGTAGTTACCCTAAAATCATCATCATCATCATCATCATCATCGTCATCAACATCATCATCACCATCATCATCATCATCATCATCATCATCATCATTATCATCATCATCATCTAGCATAACCATGGAAAAACTCCTAAAATTACTTGAATGTCTTAAAGAGGAAAACAGAGATAATTATTCATAGGCAGAATCCTTGACTAGTTTTGGAGTAGCCTTGTAATTTTCAAGTGCATAGTCCTAATTCAAATAATTGTAGTTGCTAAAATTAATGAGGACCAAAGAAAGCAAAGAGCATAAAAAAATTACGGAAAACTGAGAGAAGTCTGATAACATGAAAAAATGTTAAGATTTTAATGACTCAGTTGGTAGTATTTTTAGACCAGTTAAGAATGTGTGAAAAATAGATTAATTTGCCTTTGTATTAAACATATATAATCATGTTGTTTTATTTTTTTCTTTTTCATTTTTGGTGTTTGCAATTTTTTATTAAATCTTTATTATTCAGATTATTACATTTGTTTCTCTTTTTCCCCCTCCATAGCTCCCCTCCACCTGGCTCCTTCCCCTCCCTCTCCCCTTACCTCCCTCCCATTGACCTCATCCATAGGTGTATGATTTTTGACCAGTCTCTCCCTGTACACCCCTCACCCCTTTCCCCCTGAGAATTATCAGTCCAATCCCTTTCTGTGCTCCTGATTCTATTATATTCACCAGTTTATTCTGTTGATCAAATTTTTAATTCCCTTAATTTTTAGATCCACTTGTTGATAGATATGTATTTGTTGTTCATAATTTTTTATCTTTTACCTTTTTCTTCTTCCTCTTCTAAAAGAGTACCTTTCAGCATTTCATATAATACTGGTTTGGAGTTGATGAACTCCTTTAGCTTTTTCTTCTCTGTGAAGCTCTTTATCTGCCCTTCAATTCTGAATGATAGCTTTGCTGGATAGAGTATTATTGGTTGTAGGTTCTTGCTATTCATCATGTTGAATATTTCTTGCCACTTCCATCTGGCCTGCATCGTTTCTGTTGAGAAATCAGCTGACAGTCATATGGGTGCTCCCTTGTAGGTAATGAACTGTTTTTCTCTTGCTGCTTTTAATATTCTCTCTTTGTCTTTTGCTCTCGGTATTTTAATGATGATGTGTCTTGGTGTAATTCTCTTTGGACTCCTTTTATATGGGGTTCTGTGTGCTTCCTGGACTGGTAAGTCTATTTCTTTTACCAGATGTGGGAAGTTTTCAGTCATTATTTCTTTAAATAGGTTTTCAGTATCTTGCTCTTTCTCTTCCTCTGGCATCCCCACAATTCTGATGTTGGTACGTTTGAAGCTGTCCAAGAGGCTCCTTACATTATCTTCACATTTTTGGATTCTTCTCTATTCTTGCTTTTCCAGTTGAGTGTTTTCTGATACTTTATATTTCAAATTTGTGACTTGATTCTTGTCTTCCTCTAGTCTGCTGTTAAGTCTCTGTATAATATTTTTTATTTTAGTCAGTGTATGTTTAATTTCTAGTTGGTCCTTTGTCATCTCTAGTTGGATCTGTTCTATCTCTAGTTGGTTCTTTTTCATCTCCTCTTGGGTCTCGCTAACTTTATCCAACTTTTCTAGAATATTTTTGAAAAACCTTATAAGCGTGGTTTTCAACTCTATATCCAGTCATTTGTTTTCCTCCAATTCTTTTGTTTTTGATCCATTCCCTTGTCTCAGCATTTTCACTATGCTGGGAGAAATTGTGTGTTGCATTCAGCCTTATGATAGCAGACTTGCAAAACTGAAGAAGCCTCTCTGTTGAGCTTGGGATGGGTGGAGTCTCAGGGCTTAAAGGACTGCCTTGCCTTCCAGTTTGCCCCACCCTCCATGGCCCTTGAGTCTCATGTGACTGGATAATCGCTGGAGCGGTCCCTGTGCACACTCGCTTTCTCTCTCAGTGCCTCCAGACTGCTGCCTTTCCGGCTCCCCTGCACTCCGGGACCATATGAGTCTGGGTCCCCAGGGTTTCCCCCAAAACCAGGGTTCAGTGGAGTTAGAAGTGATGCAGTTGGGAGGGTCTGTCTCCCGCCCACTCGTGAAAGCCAGTGGCACAATCAGCAGTCTGTCCTCTGCATGCAGTGCCGTGTGTACCACCAGACTTCTGATCTTTTGCAACTCCCGTAAATTTCTGTGCACTTCTCCCTTTTCACAGTCCAAACTCCCCCCGTATGAGTTTCGGCTGGATCTGGGGTTTAGTGACGTAGGATAAGGGGTTCAATGCCGTTGAGAGTCTCTGTCTCCCTCCCGCCAGAGAAAGCCAGCCAGGTACTCGGGCACCGGCTCTCTTCAAGCACGGCTCTGTACCTCAGCTTTTTGCAGCCCTTCTGGGTCTCTGTCAGCCCCTCTCTTTCCTTCTAGTTGTAGAATTTCCACTCAGCCAGCTTTCCTGTGGTTCTGGATAATGTCCGTTCTATCTTTTAGTTGTTTTTTTGAAATTGTTGTGCGAGGCAGAAGTGTAGGTGTTTACCTAGGCCGCCATCTTGGTTTCTCCCTCATGTTGCTTTAAATAGAGCACACATGCAGTTACTAAAATAATAACCGTGCTTATGTGTTTCAGATTAGGGATCATCTTGTAGTAATTATTATAACTTTCTTTAATTTACTTCCCAAAGTGTAATTAATATTATAAGTTTAATTAATAAGATGAATATGATTTAACTAATAGTTGTGATGTACAATACCATTCAGCAGTTATTGGAATTTAAGATCAACCATAGGAAGTGTATTCATTAGAATTTTAATGAATGCCTGAATCATCTAAGAAAGTCTTGGCAAATTTTAAATGGACTCTACCTCAATTAAGCAACAACCAAGTATTTGTTGAATAGTAATTATGTTCAGCCCTGTGTTGAATAGTGTGAAATGTAAGGAAGAAGGATAATATAGTAAGTAACTTTTATCAAAAATTTAAGTGTTTACTTAGTAAATCATGTTCCCTATAAAAAATAAAAATACAATGCATACAAAGCAAACAAAACAAAATACAAAAGTACGAGCATGATTACTAGATATGGCAGGAATATTAGAGTCATCAAGCTGAGCGTACAAAACGTCTCTGATTAATATGCTAAGGGAGCTATTGGACAAAGTACACAGTATCCAAGAATACAGGGGCAATGTAAACAGGCAGATGGAAACCCTAAGATAAAACCAAAAGAAATGCTACCATTCTGGTGAGTCAGGTCCATAATGAGAATATGCATGTGATGAGGGGAAGAAGGGTTTAAGGAAAGTCTCTATACTCTCCTCTTAAAAAAACCTAAAACTGCTCTAAAATAAATCTTAAAATAAAAAAATAAATAAATAAAATAATAAAATAATACAACAGCAAAGACCTACATGTGAAAAACATGAACTAACAAAATTGTATTTAAGTACAACTAAACTGCCTGGTATAATTTGTGTGTGTGTGTGTGTGTGTGTGTGTGTGTGTGTGTGTGTGTGTGTGTTTTAGAGGCCCAGTGCATGAATTTGTGCATGGGTTGGGTCCGAACAGCCTGACCAAGGGAAAGGGACATGGTTGGTTAGACAGCCTGCTTGCTGCTCAACCTCCTGGTCCAGGGGACAATTTGCATGCTATTGTTTTATTATATAAGCTATACATTGAGTGGCCAGATTATTATGCGTTCAGGGATCATAATAATCTGACCAATTCATTGTATATCAAAGTAAGTTTGAAAAGGGCATCAAGGTCAATTGGATTCATCAAAGATGAATGCCAAACTGGAACTTAAAAGATGAAGATTCTTATAATTAGAGTAACAGGGAAGAGACACGTAATGAAGAAAATAATGAACCATAGAATTGGGACCAACTGTAATGAAGAAAATAAGGAACCATAGAATTGGGACCAACTGAGAATGTTGAAATGAACATTATACTAAGAATTCTAATTAGAGTAGTGGAAGGTAAATAAGAATTAGTCAAAAGAGAACAGGTTATTTATAGACTATAGATAAGGGGATATAATTGAAATTTGGCAATAATGTGCAACTACAGATTTTGAGCTGAGAAATGACATTCAACTCAGCAAATGTTATGAACCATCATCTCTTTGATTAGTTTGACATGTTGAGATTTGTGCAGCTGTGGAGAGGTTAGTGTAAAAGGAGCTGGAAATAATAATTTGAATGAATGAAACTTAGTAAGTCTTTGTTGATAATATTAAAATAAATTTAATAAGAATATTAATGTGCATGTAAAATAGATTAGAGGGAAAAGAAAATGTATTCAGGAAGATATTCAGTCTCTTTTCAGACTACCTTTTCAATATGAATGATTACTGATTCTGAAGTATAGGAGTTAGGAGGCAAATGGAGAAAGATTTTTAGGAACATTAGAGAAATTGGTAAGAAGAGAAGTGTTTTCCCAGCCTTGTGAAAGCTTTGAAGATGGAGGGAGTTCTGAAAGTATAAAATGTTGCTTTGAAATATCAAGCAGACTCTAAGTGTTACCCCAATAAATTCAATTAAAAAATAAAGTAGTGTCTTAAGCTACTCTAAAAACCTGGAGAAAGGCTAGTAAACATGAGACATCAGAATGAATTATTTCTAAAATGGGAGAAGTGGAGAACATAAAGAGTGCAGATGGATGCAGTGTGATAAAGGAAAAGGCTTATTTTTTGTTTTAGGCTCTCAAAACGATGAAATTTTTTTATGATTACTGCCATGTACTTTCAACTTGCAGCTGTGCACATGTATGGAAATACAGACTCCCCAACTCCCACACAGATCCCCACATGTATGTGAACCTGTATTAGCCTATTACTCATATTTAGACACAAATACTAAACATAGGTAGCTTAGTCTTATCTGGTATTATTATTATTATTTGTTTGCATTTCTTAATAAATCTTTATTGTTCAGATTATTACAAGTGTTCCTCTTTTCCCCCCGTAGTTCTCCTCCACCCATTTCCCATTCCACCCTCTGCCATTATCCCCCCACTCCCCCCTGCCACTGTCCTCATCCATAGGTGTAGGATTTTTGTCCAGTCTCTTCCCACACCCCTCTCACTCCTTTTCCCCTGAGAATTGTCAGTCCACTCCCTTTCTATGTCCCTGGTTCTATTATATTCACCAGTTTATTCTGTTCATCAGATTTTTTTATTCACTTGATTTTTAGATTCCCTTATTGATAGATATGTATTTATTGTTCATAATTTTTCTCTTTACCTTTTTGTTCTTCTTCCTCTTCTTAAAGAATACCTTTCAGCATTTCATATAATACTGGTTTGGCAGTGATGAACTCTTTTAGATTTTTCTTATCTGTGAAGCTCTTTATCTGCCCTATAATTCTGAATGATAGTTTTGATGGATAGAGTAATCTTACTTATAGGTTCTTGTTATTCATCATTTTGAATATTTCTTGCCACTCCCATCTGGCCTGCATAGTTTCTGTTGAGAAATCAGCTGACAATCATATGGGTGCTCCCTTGTATGTAATTAACTATTTTTCTATTGCTGCTTTTAATATTCTCTCTTTGTCTTTTGCTCTTGACAATTTATTTATTTATTTATTTATTTATTAAATATATTTTATTGATTTTTCACAGAGAGGAAGGGAGAGGGATAGAAAGCTAGAAACATCAATGTGAGAGAGACATCGATCAGCCGCCTCCTGCCCCCTGCTGGGGATGTGCCCGCAACCAATGTGCATGCCCTTGACCGGAATCAAACCTGGGACCTTTCAGTCCACAGGCTGATGCTCTATCCACTGAGCCAAACCAGTTTCAGCTGCTCTTGACATTTTAATTGTGATGTGTCTTGGTGTGGTTCTCTTTGGATTCCTTTTGTTTGGGGTTCTATGTGCTCCCTGAACTTAAAAGTCTATTTCTTTCACCAGGTGGGAGAAGTTTTCTGTCATTATTTCTTCAAATAGGTTTTTAGTATCTCTCTTCTTCTGGTACCCCCATAATTCTGATGTGGGTATGCTTGAAGTTGTCCCAGAGACTCTTTACACTATCTTCATATTTTTGGATTCTTTTTGCTTTTTGCTTTTCTGGTTGAGTGTGTTTTGCTTCTTTGTATCTCAAATCTTTGACTTGATTGTTACAATCTTCTAGTCTGCTATTGGGTCTCTGAATATTATTTTTTATTTCAGTCGGTGTATGCTTAATTTCTAGTTGGTCCTTTTTCATATCCTTGAGGGTCTCAATAAATTTATCCGCCTTTTTTAGAAAATTCTTGAAAAATCTTATAACTGTGGTTTTGAATGCTATATCCAGTCATTTGCTTTTCTCCATTTCTTTCATTTGTGACTTTGTCTCCACATTTTGGCTGCTTCCCTGAGTTGATAGAGTGGCTTTATGCTATACGAATCAGTGGCTTAGCGCCCCCCCCCCCCCAGTTACCTGAGGTGGACACTCAGGTAACTTTGTGGGCTTGGTATTATTGTTTTCATTAAGCTATTTGCTAGTCTTGAAATAGTAATATTTTCAGTTTTACTGCCAAATCTATGTTCCCTGGGCCAATAATAATTCAAGCAGAATTTCTAAATGTAACATATTTTTAAATAAGGAACTGAATATAGTTTTATAGACATTGAGGGATATTTGAGCCTATTCTTTTCTTCTTATAACACACACACACACACAAATGCCTCCACAAAGAAACACTGTTTTATAATGCCACTCTCATAGCTTGTGGTTTTTGTCAATATTAGTTACATTTCTTATGAAATAAAACTCAGAATAAAACTGGACTCATTACTTCAGAATCAAAATTCTTATACTAAGTCAATTATCTTTGTGGGAGGCACACAATGTGATCTTCACACAATGTGATCTTCACACTCTCTGTTCTAAATAGAAAGTGACAAAATATCTAAAATATTCAATGACTGGCTCTTAATATAGCTTTTAATAAGCTGATACCTGTAAAACCCTTTGAGTAGTTCAAACCAGGGTACTTTATATAGAAAATATATGTCTAAAATTAAAAGATAGTGAAGAAAAAGCATATTAAATCATGATAGTACTATTTTTAAGAAAAATAAATAAAAAGAAATAATAGCTTTAACAAAAAGGTAAAAAAAATGATGACATTTTCACAATAATCTGTACCAATCCACAGAATAATGTCAGACTGCTTTGAGAAAGCCATGCACTGCTTTTCTAAAAGCTGTTAGTGTTTATATAGTGTTTCTAAGCTTTATATTCTTAACTAGAGGCCTGGTGCATAAATTTGCCTGGCTGGCAATCAAGGCCTATTAGGGGGTCAGCTGGCAGTGGGGAAGGACTGTAGGAGATTGGCTAGCTGGCCTCTGATTAGGCAGGTGGGGGGATGGGGCACAGGAGGTAGGCTGGCCACGGGAGGTCGGCTGTGGGAATGCACTGACAACCAGGGAGAGGCTCTCACATTGAGCATCTGCCCCCTGATGGTAAGTTTGTATCTTAGCAACTGGTCAACCAGTCGTTATCATTCCAGTCATTCGGTCCTAATGGTCACTTAGACTTTTATATACTAGTGTATAGATGATTAATAGTTAACTAAAAAGTACTTTAACTGAGGAGACAAGCTTAATTTAAATTATTTTAGCTTCTTTCTTTCTTGATATTGGCTACTTCTTGACATTTTTTTACAGTATCATTTAACTACACTAACTTATTCAACTCTCCAAAAGACAGAAACAGTCTGCTAAGCAATTAGTAAAGAACTCCTGGAAGTCAATAAATAAATAAAGTCTCCCAATAATGCATCACTGTTATGTCTTCGTCAGGTCTTTGAATATAAGTTCTAGATAATTTAGTTGAAATACTGATAGTTTATGGCAGATATATTTAGTATCAACAATAGTCAAGAGCAAACTGTAGTCTTTTGGAGATATCTTAGTCATGCCACCTTTTTTTCTGTTTTGTTTTATTTTGTGGTTTTGTTGTTTTTAAATATATTTTTATTGATTTCAAAGAGGAAGGAAGAGGGAGTGATAGAAGCATCAGTTATGAGATTCATTGATCCTCTGCCTCCTGCAAGCCCCCTAAGGGGATCAAGCTGCATATGCACTGCCCTGGAGTCAAACCAGTGACTTCTTGATTCTTGGGTTAAAGAATCAAGAACCTTTGTGCCACACTTTGTTGGGTTATTTTTGTTTCTTAAGCATAGTTATTGGGAGCACAGTCTCTGGAGCCAAAATGCCTGGCTTCTTATCCAGATTCTGCCATATCTCAGCCCTGATTGCTTCACTTCACTAGCTCTTGGTTTCCTCATTTATATAATAGAACTCATAATAGTATTGATATGAAGAATTGTAAGTGAAATGCCAGGAATATATCTGTCAAGTCCATAAGCATTCTATGATCTTCCCTATGTTTAAAACAAAAAACAAAAAAAAACCAACACTGTGTTTTGAATTCTGGGTTACTATATATATATATATATATATATATATATGGAAATAATTTAACTTCAGCACATTTTCCTTTGTTCTCCTTCTACTATACTTGATAAAAGAGTGATGACATTTTGGAGAAATGAACTTGAGGATGAATATTATGACTGCTTTGTTCTTCCTTTTAACACTGTATTGACTAACAATATGAGTGAAACCATGCAAATCTTGGTGTTCAAAATGGTGCAAAATGTAGTATATTTAAGTAATAAAGACAGATTTTTAAATTCTACATTTTGTTTCCATATGTATCACTCATACATATGGACTAGAAAAAAATTATAATCATAATTGAGTAAAGACATTTTCAGAATTTTCAGAGGTACTCAAGTTCAACATGTTCTTCAGTGCTGGCCAAAGAACCCAATGGATTTAGGGGAATCATGGTCCAAACCATCAGCTGTCTCTTAAAAGTCATATTTATTATTCTGGTTTAATGAACATGGATTGTCTTTCTCCAGCAAATACCAGCTCTGGAATTGTTTATTAAGTGTCTATATCATTAATGCTTCCAAGGGGCTCTTTAACCTCAGAGAATCCTTCCTTGGCTCAGGCGCTTGTATTTTCAACACTTCATAGCTGACAATGTAACTTGGAATATTTTCCATATAATGGAAAAGTTTTCTGGGATTTGATGTCTCAGGTAAAATTGCCAAGAATATTGAAGAGTGACTTTGAGCATAGTACAACTGAGGCGCAATTTTGTTATAAAAGGGTGGGGAGGAAAGGTGGTTAACAAAAATGAAAATAAATTAAATTAAATAGTATTTAAAGTTATAACAGTGGACATATGGAATCTATGTGGTTGTTTTATCTAAGTCTTGGCACCTCAACTTCCTATGGTCAGCACATTTCCTCCACAAGTGTTTTCTGATTTTACTTCTTTCAGATATTTTAGTAAAATAAATTGGGAACCTCTGGTAATAATAAAATCAACATGTAATGCAAACTCTTTGCTAAAGATCTTAGAGTACTCAGTGATTGTAATAATGCTTATCTTTTCTTTTTACTCTTAAAACTCACACATTCTAAAAGAACTCATGAAGTTAGAAAGGGTGCTTTTTAGAGACAGCCTAAAATATGAGAATTCATTTACGGTTATGCAATAACTTTTTTCATTGATTCTTCAGAATTTTATACATAGAATCATAAAGTCTTTGAATAAAGACAGTTTTAGTATTCTTTTCAAAGCTTACCTTTTTCTTTTAAATTTTGTCCATTTTTGCTTTGTGGTTTTTTTCTGTTTTTGGTTCAGATTCATTTATAACTATGTTATTTATACTGTGTTTATATTTTGATTAATTCTATGTCTAGTATTCATTTTCTTAAAGTTCATTTGCCTGATGTTAATATAGGTAGTCCAATTTTCTTATACTGCTTTTTGCATGGTATATCTTTTTTCATCTTTTCGGTGCCAACTTATTTTCATTTTAGTCTTTAAAGAGTATTTCTTATGATAGCACATAATTGAGTATTGCTTTTGTGACCTAAACTAACTGACTATTATATATTTAGCATGTTTAATTTTTTCACATTTAATGTAAAAATTAATATGTTGAAATGTAGGTGTGCCATTTGCTATTTGTTTTACTTGTCTGAGTGTTTTTTTCCCCCTTATGTTTCTCCTTTAGTCTTTTTGGTTTTGTTATAGAATTAGTTTAACCCAATAATTAGTTAGTATGTCATTTTGATTCCTCTATTTAATTTTAAAAACAGTTCTTTGCTCAACTTTTTGGTAGGTTTTGTAGTCTTTTCAGTGTACATCTCTAACTTATGAAACTCTGTCAAGTTGATATGAATTACTTCTCATATAAGATAGGATATTTTTATACTTTTAACATTCTACACCTCCATGCTAATGTTACCTTAACATATCATAAAATAAAATGTAAAATTTGTTTCACTTCATCACAAAGGTGGCTTTTAAGTAATTTTTAAAAACTGATGTATTAGTGAATAGTAACAGGGTAGGGAAGGAAAGAAAATTATCAGACTTTCTGTAGTCTTTGTTATTTCAGCTTCTAAATATTACATATTTTTGTTCCATGTTACAATCAGTAAAATAAAATGAAACATTCTTTTCCTATCATGGGAGATATATACTTTTGTAAACTTCACTTATAAGAATTCCAAAACTGATTTTATGACTTATAATCAAGCTAATTATAACAATATTTTGATATTGTATATGCACACACATGGACACACAAACTCTAAGAATTAACATTTTATATTGCTCTTCATTTATCAAGCATTTCAACATGGTTTTTCTATTTGATTATATATGAAGTATCTACAGTTAAAGAATATTACATGAGTTAAATATGTTCTGAAAAGATAGTTTATCTGTTATCTATAGTAATAAAAGCATAATATGCTAATTGGCCTGGACAGCCAAATGAACTTCCGATTTCATTCCTGACAAAGCCACAGCAGCAGGGGCTGTGGCAGAGGAGTTAGGGATAATAAGGCAGGCAAGCAAATGGTTAGGGGTGATCAGGCAGGCAGGCAAGTGGTTAAGAGTGATAAGGCAGGCAGGCTAGTGGTTTGGGGCTATAAGGCAGAAGGCAAATAATTATTGATCAGTCAGGCAGGCAAGCAGTTAAGGGCATCAGGCAGGCAAGAAGAGTGGTTGGGGGCAATGAGGCAGGCAGGAAGAATGTGTAGGGGTGGTCAGGTAGGCAGGCAGACAAGAGGTTAGAAGCCAGCAGTCCCAGATTGTGAGAGGGTGCAGGCTGGGCTGAAGAACCCTCCCCACCATCCCTGTGTAAGAATTTTGTGCACTGGGCATCTAGTCTATATATAAAAAGTCAGTGACTGTGAAGAATAGGACAACCAAATATGACTGGTCACCATGAGGTGGCATTGACCACCTCTGGGTTCCTCCCTTACCCTTGGTCCATGAGAGGGGAGGGGCAGGACTGGGGACTAGTAAGCAGGCTGAATGGCTGACCTCTTGGCCCCTGCCCCCAACCCATAGGCTCTAATGGATCAGTGATGGTGAATGGGAAGATTGGGGTGATTGGCAGGAAGACTGGACTGGCTGTTAGGCTGTTGAGATCACCACCTCATTTCTGGCTGCTCTGGGGCTCATGCCTGAGGGAAAGCAGTTTCTGGACACTTCACCTGCATGCACATGTGCCTGATGCTGATGGAATGCGCTGTCCACTCATACCAGGACAGGTAGGTCATGGGCACAGCTCATGACTTACATCAGTGCCTCAAGCCCCAGCAGCAGCAGCAGCAGCAGCAGCAGCAGTGGTGTCCTAATGAGTGGCCCCAAGCAGACAGTGCATTCCATCGGGTCCAGCCCAGCACAAGAGCATGGAAGTGAAGTTGCCAGCACCCACTTTCCCAAAGGCCTGAGCCCTTGAGCAGCAGGGGCTGAGCTGGTGATCCCAATGGCCTGACAGCCCTGTGATGGAGGTGGGATTTGGCCTGGGGACTGGCAAACAGGCAGAAGATGGAAGCTAGACCTAGGGACCCTACCTGCATGATTTCATGCACTGGGCCTCCAGTAAGTTATATAGTCAAATTTCAAATTTAGTCACCTTCTGCACTATAAAATTATGCATGCCTAGTCAAATTTTTTAGCTTATATAAAAAGTTACATTTCTAACTTTTAAAGTAGTTTCTAACCTATATTTTTTCTTTTATTTTATTATGACACTGAGAGTATGTGAATAATATTTTATGTGAGCTATAGTCCTGAGGATCACATGGAGATGAATATAATATTTTGCTCAAACAATGGGAGATCTTTAATATAGTAAGGATTAATACTGCTACAGTGCAAAACAATTTATAATGTGTCTATCAAAGTTTCAAAAAATCCTAATTGGCGAGTGAAAGCTTGTGGAAATAACTTATGAAAGGATACAAATGAAAACACGTTTCCATGGCCGCCTCTCTAAATCCTGGTGATAGATAGTCCTGCTGCTCTCAGCATGCTACTCATGGATGACCTCATTGGTAACAAAGATGCATTCAGTGTCTGGCACCTAAATGACAGCCTACAGAATATAAACACCGTGCCTACAAATGGACCATAAAGCCTGACTACAGTCTACAAATTAGTAATATAAATACCTGTTACATCCTTGCATCATTTGGATATACCCAGGAAATTAATTCCTGATATGTATGTGTATATTGGTGGAGAGAATCTTACATATGTGTGTGTGTGTGTGAGTGTGTGTGTGTGTGTGTGTGTGTGTGTGTGTGTGTGAAATTTATTCTTATTTTATGTTGGTTAAAACGTAATGTCTCATAATAGGAGTATATGCCAACCAAGACAGGCTTGAAAATGATAGTGCTGGGAGCATGTTTTGATTGTCAGCCAGATTATGTAATGAGACTTTCGGAATAGTGTTGTATTTTAGAACTCAGTGGACAGGAATTAAAAAAAACCTGTTTTGTCTTATGGAAGATAGTGACTCACATAAATGTGTTATCATTGAGCTGTTTCAGCAATGACATTAAATTTTATTTTAGGAGCGGTTTCCCTAAGGTTGAATGAATATACCTGTAACTTGATTTAAGATGCTTGAAACCTGTGAAAAAGTTTTCTTACAAAAAAGTTGCAGTGTTATATTTTTTAACACTCTAAATGTTAGCAGTTCAGGCAGTTTCTTTTTTAGGGCCTTATAATGGACTTGCCTCTCATACAGTTTCATAGGAGAAGCCAATGATGCTCAGATGGTAGGTGCAGCAGGTCTAACTGTGATAGATGAAGCATGAGTCCAGATAAAGATTTATTCTCATTTGAGAATTTCATATTCCAGTTGACATTATTCTTTGAGAATAGAAATCTGAGATGCAGATCCCCTGAATTATCTCTAAAGCACTTTCAGTGGGAAAATGTGTCCTCTAATATGTTTGTCAGTCAAGGGACCGCTTACATGGAGTACCTGTCTATCAGATATAGAGTCCAGGAGAATGAATGAGTTGTGCTTTTGGGCCCACTTAAAATGCTTTTATGATACTTACTATAAATATCAGAGATATTATTTGAAAGGAATCATAATATAAGTCCTCTTATAACCTTCTCCTTGTTTGGGAGATATGATGAGGGAGAAAGTGTTCAGCATTAACTCTTTCAAATACTGTAGCTGGCATAAAAGTAAACATAGGAAAAACCATCTTGAATTATGAATGTTTTTTTCTATTTTCATGGCACCAGGTGGGAATGTTAACACTTAATCAGTCTCTCTGACATTATGTCCTGTCCATATTGCCAGATTGCCAGCTTTATCACCATGAAAGATTCTTTGATCTTCTCCGGTGGTCAAGACCAGGCCACAGTCTCTCTCTCTCTCTCTCTCTCTCTCTCTCTCTCTCTCTCTCTCTCTATATATATATATATATATATATATATAAAAATATATATATTTTTTTTTTTTTCTTAAAATGGAGATGAACTACACAGCACTTTTTCTTTCAGTTTTAGATTTTGAAAGAAGAAAATATTCTCTTAATGTTCGGCAGCTCTCTCCTTGAGAATATTCAGTGCTATTTTATGCAAAATGAAATCCATAGATTTAGGAGATACTTGATAGGTACTTCAAGTTAAAACAATAACAAGGTTGAAATTATAAGAATTAAAAAATCCTAATATTGCACATAAGTTCTGGTTGTAAACTATACGTGTTAAATACTAGTCAAAGCTTTTTAAAAAATAAATAAATAAAGGAGCACCTGTTTCATGTTAGATACTCATTAATGGTCATTTCAGTGCTACCAATCTCTGAAGAAGACATTTTTGTACTCAGCATGCACATGTGGAAATTACGTTTTTAGTAGCTGAATAACTTTCCAAGATCACTTAGAAAGTATCAAAGTCCTGATTTTCCCTGAGATCCAACTTCACCATACTTATGCAATCTCCACTGCCACTGAAGGTCGCCCTCCCTTATTATCCAAACATCAAATTATTCTAATATTAGGTAAAATGCCATTTGGGGGGCATAATTGAAAGAAAGTGTTGCAGTATAATATGAAATTGTAGCCAAAGAAAGTTATATTAATATCTCTATATTATATTTTCTCTTTGGAACTGACCTTTTAAAAATTGTTTCATGATCAGTTTAAGAAAGTTAGGAGATATAACATCATTGGTGTTTTTAAGTAGTAGAAAAAAAATAAAAGAACTGATAAATATTAATGTGTTGATCCAAGATAGATTTAGAGTGTAAGAAAATTTGAAATATGGCTCTATTCAAATTTGGCCTTGTATTGTAAAAGGGAAGAGCCGGGTACTACTGTGAAATGAGGTAAGGAGGGCCATGTGTGAAAAGAGAGTTGTAGAGAAGTAGCAAAGCACCATAAAAAATTAACAACCTACTCACTGATTCCCAATCAGTGCATTTTATAGTCAGCAAATTCATCTCGATATATAATTACCTGTAAAGTCAGAACTGATATATCCTGTTTAGAAAACAATAATTTTTGTATTATAACTTCAAAAATGGTAAGACTTCTCCCATTTTCTTCCAAAATGTAGTTTTTATTTTTTATAATGCGAGCTATGAATACGAATGTATGCTATTTTACTCATGTAACAGATGACATTTTCCTAGGATTATTTTCACAATAAAAAAGTTGGGAGAACATTTTGTATCAAACCAAAAATAATTCAAACAGATGAGGTAACGCATTCTTTTGCATCACTTCTGCATAAGCAACATTATTTGAGGTTTCTAAGTGGCTTAAAAGGCAATTTTATAGGTTGAAATATTGTTCTTTCTGGTTTTATTGCCAGAGCAAAACAGTATTCATCTGGAATGCATATAATATTGCACACGGGGTTAATTAGGTTAAGGATGAATTAATTTGTAACAATTTCCGTTATTTGACAGGCATCAATAATGTAGTGTATTACTTGCATTCCAGACATCAGCATAGTGCCATGACCCAGTCAGATTCAATTTGGGAAAATCTTGGATCATATGAATATATTTTATTAATTTTTTGTAACATCATATTTTACAATTATGTCTAGTTATAAAATACCATAATAACTTGAGGAGATATTTTAGAAAGTCATATTGTTGATGAATGAGAATCGTGCTTTTGTAGTGAAATAAAAATCTGCTGTATTCTTCCTGAAATGAGATGTTAAGGTATAATTTGGTACATTATTAACAGTTACTAAGGAAGTTCCTTTTCGAAGCAATCTGCAAAACCTTTGATTGGATATTTTCATTTGGAGTGTTGTGGGGAGTATGATGACCATTTATAGAACTCTTTTCAAACCCTTTCTGTTTCAGACCATTTTCAGTTGAATAATTTTCCTCCACGTATCCAAGCTCCCATTTCATTTGCACATAATGATCAGATAAAGTATCCAATTTTGCACATAAATGATCAGATGGCAGGCCATCTTGATACAGAAATGTCATGTTCATAGTACCTATGGATAAATGCATCCATTTTAAAACAAGAGTTTAGCATTCATCAAAAAGCTAATTGTATAATATTTATTTATAGAGATGTAAAACTGCATCTAGTCATAATATAGAAAGATATGAAAATTACACCTTTAAAGAATGATAGATCTATAAATCACAATAATTGCTATCAGTAATGCTATATGTATTTTGCAAAGGTATAACACCTTACACAGATGGTTATACTGGTTAATTATATTTAAGTGGATTTATGAAATCAGAATCTCACACACACACACAAACACACACACCACTCCAATGGAATGGAAAATATTGATGTTTCTTAGTCTAAAAGCCAAATTACAAATTGCTTATTCAAACTCACTTGGTATTCATATTTTCCATATTTTATTTATAATATTTTATTGTTGCTCATGTTCATGTTGAAATTATTAACTCATAGTATTCATATAGCCCATTTATCACTCCCAATATCTTCTTCCCAGTACCATTTATTCTTTTCCCAGATTCAAAAATGTAGGCAATTAAAAAAAAGTTCTATTCATAAGTGTCATGTCTTATTTCTCTACTTTTTTCTATAGCATCTAAGAACATTTGAGGTGAGAAATTGAGAGTAGGGTGTGGGGAGAAAGGTTGGAAGGAGGGCTAATATTCTGGTCTAACATTCACACTCTAGCTGCTGTAAATACAAAACCATATACACATCTTTATGTATGTGTATATATATGTGTGTGTTTGTGTGTGTGTGCGTGTGTGTGTTATGTATGTATTAGAGCTAACTGGTTTCAGTAAATAGTAACTACCAATTTTATATCAGTGTTAAGATATCTAATATGCAAAGATATATAGAACCAAATTCCTCTTTTCAATTACTTTTCACTGTAACAGTGAAAGAATGAGAATGTAACATACTAAGATTGAAGAACATTCAAGAATTAAAATTACAAACAGAAGAATCTTATAGCTAGTAGTATACTGGACAAGATGATGAGAAAAGTGAAAGTAGCAGAAAATAAGACAGTGATGCTACCCATGAAAACCCTACTCAGAGGAGCAGCTTGCCCAAACCTGTTCTATCTAGAGACAAGCTTATCCTTTGTGTGAAAACAGGGGGACTGGACTGTGTAAGCCAATGTCATGAATGTTGAAACAGCTTCTCTCTCTTTCAGTACTAAACTACCATGTGAATATCAGATGAACAAAGATTAGGAGCTTTTCAGTAGAGGCTTATAGTGAAACATCTTGCTTTGAATATGCTTTATGAAAATATCTGTAAAAATGAGCTGAAAATACTCGTGTTTGTCTCTGCAAGTAATGGTAGACATACACATGCATATAAAACATTTAATGCTAGTCTGTTCTGTTATTGTAAAAAATTATGTATTTGAACAGTGGCTGTGTTAAAAATGTTCAGACTTCTGAGCACTGGACATTTTTTATATTTAAAAAGCATAATTTTAAGAAGAGAGACATTATTTTATTCATATTATTATACTATTTATTTTATTATTAGTACTTACAAGAATCATAGGCATACATGTAAGTGCAAATAATTCAAGTAAAAATAATGGAGAGGCCAGTAGTAAGTGCCAGCTCCCTGCTGTTGTCCCCATGTAGCCCAAGCCTTTTCACCTCATCTGGTGCAGCAGGATTTCAGCAGCCTCCAGCTGTGGTCAGAATAGTGTTCATCTCCTGCTATTCCCTAGGGTCCCAAAGGTGTTTAATTTTCAAGTTATGGTTGACAAAGAGGAAGAGAAATTCTGTAAATGAAAGAGTAACTTGAGATAAGAAACTAGAGGTGACTACAGGGATATTATCTTTGCTTTAGGGGAAACATATTCTCCAATGTAATCACTGAACCATCCTGTGTCATCTTCTAATCCTGGGAGACCAATGCTAAATAGATGAGGAGATATAGTTATTCTAGAATGTGGTATTTTAAGTAGAGTAATTCTGTGAGCTATTTTTTTTAAAGCTAAGGAGCTATGTGTCAAGAGTTTTTAATCCTTGTTTAAACTCAATTATATGCTTATTTAGGATCTTGATTAACAATAAATAGTTATCAGGTTACCAGTAATTAATATTGATATATAATATAGTGGTAAGTGTTTGGAAGTATTCTAAAGCCCTGAAAAAATCATTAATAATCAAACATGGTACTATTGATTAAAATTACTTTATTCATATGATAAATAACAAAGTATCTCTATAAATATTTGCTGTACTTTTTACTATAAAGTAAAATTGAAAATGGATTCCTAAAACACAATCAATATCATCTTAGCTACTGAAAACCCAATCCTGTACCTAGCATAATCCATGGAGGAAAGAATGATGAATAACATAAATTTGAGGAGAGTTATTTGTTTTGTTTCTATCCCTTTAAAAAGAAGTTCACAACAGTGGCTTGTCATATTAAACTTTGCCCAGATTCAGTATGGCAACATGTATGTATTGTAAAATATTATCAAAAGTACATTAATCCCAGGTAAATCGACCCACAAAAATGTGTTAACTGATCTTAAAGCTATATGCTGTGAACATAATAAGAGCAGCATGGGAGCTGAAGGAAGAAGAATTGGTGTCAAGTCCATCTCCACTACCACTAGCTCTGGGATCTGAGACGCTCTCTCAGTCTAAGACAGTACCTAGGAAAGTAAAGCCAGACAAACTGGAACATAGGTCTATTGCTTCCCAATTTGTGGTTGCTGTGCCTCCTATATGGAAATATAGAGCTAGAATAAGGAAGCTGTGTTTATAGTTCAAAACTAAAGTAATAATTTAAAATATTTAAACATTAAAATGAAATAAATCAAAATATTTTTGAACTAAAAAATATTCTGAGATCACTTTATTGTCAGCAATCTCTTTAAGTGTCTAATATTTCTTAAGAAGTTCTACAATATTTTAGATATTTGTTGAGTGCTTGTAAGCCTGAAGGATGTTTAATTTACTACAAAGTATGAACAAACACAGCAAGGTTAGAGAGAAACAGAAAGGAGTACAATAGAGTCTTATAAGCCAGGTTGGACAAAAAAGAAGCAGGTTTAGAAGTAGAATTAAATTCCTGCATATAAAATTCAATATATAAATACTGAATAAATGCCTCAACAAAAATAGACTCATGTTGTCCTACTTTTGAGAAATCAAAAAAAAAAAAAGAAAGAAAAAGATTAGTTAAAATAGCAATCTATAATGGCCATTAGCTTTCTTAAAAGAATATTATTTACAAATTTGAGCTGCTGCTCCTAGTCCTATGATATTTACTGTATAAATGTATTGGCTTCTGATAATTCAATTTAGAATGCCTTAGGCAATGTGGGACTGAAGCATCTTATTTCTGAGGTTTCAATTGCCATAGAGTTAGGTCTAGAATTTTTGTAGAATTATATATATTCTGGCATAAACTATTTAAATGAATGGGTTTCACTGGAAAAGTCCTTTCTTTTTTTTTTCAAAAGCAGTAACTGTACAGAAAACAATATATACTTACTCATTCAGGAGAATTTCCTATTTGGCATCAAGGAATTATTCAATTATCTACTGGGACTTTAGAAGTAATGTTGTGATCACCTAAAAGAGCCTGCCAATTATTGCCATATGTGAATGTGGTTTTTGTAATCTGGACACTTATCCCCTAGGATTTGGACTAATAGCTGTAGCCTTTTACTTCTCATTAACTGTCAGAAAAGCTATCAGACAGAGGAGATGTTGGTCAGTGCCAACATAATACGAATTTGGACAAGTGGCTGAAAGTTGAAAGGATCAGTATCCCCTTAGCAACAGTCTATACTTATGGAGAAGTAAGACTCAAGAAAATAAAAGAATTTTAAAGTCAGATATGTTTTGATACTCAATAAAAGAAAACTCCTTCAAGAAGTGAGGACAGGCTGTGGAGGGAAGTCAGCCAAGTTTGTAAGTGTTTGCTAGTGTCTGCCGCAGAAAGAGTGTCAGTATTGGGGGTGGGAAAAGTGAATCTACATAAAGAAGCAGAGAGGTTTTGAACTACAAAGTGGAGGTAATTATTTCAATTATCCCTAAGGGGAACCCATTTAGTGTTGGTCCTTCCACCAGTATATGAAAGAATTGCAGAGGAGAGTAAAAGCATTACTTATGTGTGACAAGATCATGTGGAATATCAACCAGCCACCAAGGGCAAAACATTGGTCTGATTTTTCTGTTAAAGAATTTTGCAGCAATATTATATCTATGAAATCTCCAGGGCTACAAAGATATAATTGAAAGTATTGGGTATAGCAAAGAAGGGTTGAACATGTATTAATAACTTACTTGAACAAGAGATTCTGTTTTGTGATATATTTTAGTGAATCCTCTGGGGGAAAAAATAATTCTAACAGAGAAGGATATTGCAATATTATTCCAAGGAGAAGTAAATGCCTGTTAAATCTGAAAAATTAGAAAGCTAAGAAGGCAAATGTGGTTTAATATCTTCAAATACTTTAACAAATAGATGGATTTATGTAACAGATTTTAGCAATGGTATACTTTATGTAAATGCTTAATTACTTATATATTAATACCAATTCTAATATGTTTTTGAAACTTCTTATTCTTTCAATATGATTCTTACAAAATCCTATCAGATATTTTTAACTATCCTCACTTATGGCTACAGAAACTGAGACATAAAGATTCTTTATAACTTGTTCAGTTGCATAGGTAGTAAGTGGAAGAATCAAGATTTGGACCTGTGTTCTGAACAATTACAATCTCATCAAAATAATATCTTCGACTGATTTACCATCACTGATGCTACATTTTAAATGGTTGGCCAGTAGACATGATGTATTTGTGTTGACCTGCTTGTAGTATTTTTTTTTGTTATTTTATAGTGTATATTAACAAAATCAGGCAAAAATTTTGTAGTCAGTAGAACACAGTTTTTGTGTTTTTGAAACCTAGTATTTGAGGAGATCAAAATCGTTCATGTTTTGAAAAGATTCATCTAACTCAGTAAAGACACTTTGTTTTTCTAATTTATTCATATTAGGAAAGACTTCCCCCGTAATCTATTTTTGTATTCATTTTACATTTAAAAATCTCTATATAGTTTGATTATGTTTGCTTCTCTGGAAAACCATATTTTTGATAACCAACTTCATTAGGTGTCAATATACAAAAAATTTCATAACCAGAAAATCTAAATACTGCATTTTCTTAACATGAAAATATTGGAATAATATTTTTTGGAGTACAAAGACTATAAATACCTCACAATTTAGTATAGCATGTGCTTATTTGACTAACTTGATATAACATAAAAATCAAACTCTATGTCCTTAGTTATATATATATCCATTCATTGCCTAACTCAGGAAATAGAGCATACAACAACTTCAACAAGAAGCTTAGAGGTCAATCCTTAGGCTTTCGTCCACCTTATACTCTGCATCTATAGTACCTGCAAGAAGTCTCAGTATGATCTACATAATATACCTTAAATGAATGCACATCTTTCTATATTCATAACTATTTCTCTATGTCATATCATCTCTAATTTGAATGATTTCAGTAGTTTCCTATCTGTTCCATTCTTGCCTCAATAAAATGCATTTTCCTCATTGGAGTAAGAATAATCTATTTGAAATGTAAATCTTCTTATGCTATTGTATCCCATACATGAACCCTTTCAGTGGCCTTCTGCAATACCTATGTAAAAACAAGCTCTTAATGTAACCTGCAAGGTATTCCATGGCATGATTGGTCTGCATGTCTCACCAGACTGACCTGAAGCCCAGTATCCTCTCTATTTCAGCTATAACCTATTTTCTTTTATTTTCATAAACACGCAAAACTCTTTCTGTCTCAAGATTTTCACCCTAGAATGCTCTGCTTTCCTGTTTTGGCTTCTGTTTTTTACATATCACATAAATATTTTAGTGCTTTGTACATACCTTAGAAAATGATAGACCTCATTTTTAACGTTAGATGGTGAGCATACCATAATTATTATTATTCCATTGGAAATTTGCTAACTTGGGGGAACCTCTTTCCACGTCCCGCATGGTTCAGGGTTCCCGGTTCAGGGTTCAGGTTCTGGAGGAGGCCACACACAAACGAAAAGAGAGACTAGAAAACATTAATTTGGCGATATTGGGGGGCCAGGTGGGAGCCTTCCTCTAGTGGAATGGACTACCACTTACTCTGGCCTTTTTCTACCTTTTATTAAGGCTTTGGGACACACCCATAGCCTTTAGGCAGGAAATAACAAAAACAGAAATTAACATGAAACAAACAGGTAGAGGTTGCTTCAGCTAACAATGTTTCAAATAAACAGTGAGTGATTAGCTCTGACCTTTCAGAGCAATTAAGGTTGACCAGCCTTCTGGTTTCCTGTTTACATCCATTTAGTGAGAACAATGTTTGGTTTCCAGCACTAACTCTTTTTTCATTCTAAACTAACATAGTATGTTTATTTAAGAGACACTTTTTTCAGTATATATACCTCAGACTTACTTTTTTATCCTAGGGATAGTGGCTTAAATACAATTAAAGGTGTTTTTAAAAAGGAATGTTTATAATAAACTGGGAAGTCTCCTTCATTTCTAGTTTTAATATATTATTTATAATTACTGTAAATCACATGTATGATTATATATTATGTATATATTATATATTTCTACATTTAATAACTAATGGAACACATTTTTTTTAAATACATCAATCTTCTTTTGAAATGTAATAATTGATTCATAACATGAGATTGACTCTTTCCAGGAAAATTTGGTCTACTAAGATATCTATGGTTGTTTCAACCTACTAAATGGGCATAACAAATATTTTGGGACATTGCTATGGAAATAGTTTCCATTCTTCTCTCAAATTCTGTTGTCTGCTTTTTATGAACCAAGCATTCTAGTAGATGCCTTGAAATGAAAGCCAAAAAAAAAAAGGAGAGGGGAGGAGTCTACGAGGTACTCATTATCATATCAACAATACTAAAATAATATGAGAAGAGTTTTAAAGCTATAATTTTTTAAATATACATATTTTATTGATTTTTTTACAGAAAGGAAGGGAGAGGGATAGAGAGTTAGAAACATCGATGAGAGAGAGACATCCATCAGTTGCCTCCTGCATGCCCCCCACTGGGGATGTGCCCACAACCAAGGTACATGTCTTGACCAGAAGCAAACCTGAGACCTTTCAGTCCACAGGCTCGCACTCTATCCACTTAGCCAAACTGGTTTTGGTTAAAGCTATAATTTTTATACATGTGTTTTATAAAAAGACTAGAGGCCTGGTGCTCAAATCCATGCACCAGGGGGGGTCTCTCAGCCTGGTCTGCAGAATCAAGCTAAAACCCACTCTCTGACACCCCCTGAGGGGTCCTGGATTGATAGAGGATACAGGCCAGGTCGAAGGACCCCATTGGTGCATGATCGGGTCTGGGGAGGGACACAGGAGGTTGGCCAGCCAGGGAGCATGTCTGGCCCATCTCACTCAGTCCCAATGGGCTGGACCCCAGCAGTAAGTTAACCTACCAGTTAAAGCATCTGCCCCTGGTGGTCAGTGCATGTTATAGTAAGCAACTGAGTGGCCTTAGCATATCATTAGCATATTATATTTTGATTGGTTGAATGGATGACCAGATAACTGGATACTTAGCATATTAGGCTTTTATTTTATAGGACTAGAAGCCTGATGCACAAAATTTGTGCAAGCATAGGCCCTTGCATTCCTGCTGCCTCATGGCCCTGTACCCCTGCCCCCCACCTCCCACTGGTCATTCCAGAAGGTCATTCTGGTCTAATTAGCATATTAGCTCTTTATTATATAGGATGATTATACCTTCAGGGTTTGTTCTTTTTTTTTACATGTAGATCCAGTAACTAGATAGCCTTGCAAGATATATTAAGTATTAACTGAGTAAAGCACACTGTTTGGAAAGAAGATTTTTAGGTAGTTAAAAATTTTCTCAGGCTTGTAAGCCTGCAGATGGTAAAAAGTGAAGGCAATCAGAAGTGGATTCTTGTCTATGAGTTTGAATGATTTTTTATATTCTTGAAAATTAATTTAGCTAGTTGCAGCAATTTGTTCTTCTCTTCTGATATAGAATTATTTTATATATCATCAAACAAATGCACAGTACTATGAAAACAAGATTTGCTCAGAAGTAAAAAAAGTCCAGATCTAGCTGTTATAATTTATGTTAAAGGCATTTTAGATGTACTATTTTCTAGTCCTAATTAATAGTTTATTGATTTTATAATTGTTGTTACTTAATTGTATCAAATTTATAATCAGAGTAACAGTTCTGGGTAGGGGCAGTGGTGAAAGCTTTTCTAGGTATCTTTTCTGAAGTGCATCAAATCTATCCCAAGTCTAGAAAAAGGAACTAATATTTTTCACTCTTGTTGGTGTTTTGAATATTTACTCTACAGTAGACATTTAGAAGAACTCCAAATACTATGTTATGCTTTAGTGAAAAATCACCTATCAATAATATAATAAAGTGGAGTATTTCAAATTCCTATGCTCCTTGAGAGTTATTAATGTCCAACAGAAGCAATAAAGTGGAATTGCATTAGTCTTTATAGTTCTTTATTGGAAACTATTTATGGTATGATCCCTCTGCTCCCAACCCCCCTTCCCCCCCCCCACACACACACACTAAAGTTCCTCTTTCAGCTGATAACAGAGAAAGGTAAAAAATTCATTCTATGGTAAGCAGGCAGATTTCCTGGGGGAAGGGAGGGAATTCTTTCACAAACAACCCTCTAGTAAACCTACAACAGTTAGCACTCTGTTTCCATTGTTAGACTTCCCTTCCATCAGAGCCATTCACCTGGCTAGACACAGGCTTGACAAAATGTTGAAGGAAACTACTATGGACATCAGTTATTGTGATGGAACGATGCGATGAATTTTCCTGTGTGCCCTGTGATGGCCTGTCTAATATTTTTAGAGTCACACCACATATATTTGCTACATTAATTTTAGGGTGCTGGATCTATTGTCAATCCTACATTTGACTCCACTTTTAAATTTGACAAGATGAGAAGACAATAGTTGCAAAGCCCATAAATGCCAGTGTCTAGGAGGCCCTCAGGCTTAGATTTCATTTCTGGTTACAACACTCAATAGAGGGATAAGCAGCCAATGCACTTAACCTCATTAAGCCTCAATCAACTCCTCAGGAAGAATGGCTAATACCTGTCTGACAGGATTGTTTTAAGCACAAATGAAACACAAGTGCAGTGCTAGACCTGGAGGACATTTGCTTTAAATGGTGTTTATTATATTTCATGGAGGTGAGAACTATTCTCTTCAGGCACATACATCTGGAGAAGGTGATGCAAACAGGTAATATAATCTGCCTGAGATTTCAAAGGCTATTGGGATAAAATGTAACTCAATGTCCCATTCCCTTCCTATCCTTCACTTCTCTAGCCTCACATACAATATCTAAACCCCTAAATTTGCAGATTGTAAGAAGAAAAGAAACAATGATCCTGAATAAATTTCTCAAATCAATCAATAAAATAATAAACAGTAACTTGAAAGGGTGAATGGAATATATAATAATCTCTTCCCTGAAGAAATAATTTTAAAATGTACACAGTGGTCTAAATTAGAGAAACATGCACACTCACAAACACACAGACACACACACAATATGGCTATTTTAGAACATACACTTCCCTTTCCTTTCTCTCTCTCTCTCTCTCTCTCACCCAACCCACATCCTCCTTTCAATGGGAAGTAGCATTGGTTAACAAATCTGGATATGTGAAATGACCAGATAAAATAAACAAAAATGGGAGACAGATTCCTACTCTTGTCATTCTTCCTATGTTCCAAAATCCTAATGTGCCCCAGTTATTTGTACTATAAGAGTAGTAGTATTTGCCAAGTAAAATTTTCTATTATTTTCTCATCTTTCTTCCATTCTTTCCATCCTTTAATTATCTCCTCCTAGTAGATTAGTAGATAGATTAATCATATCCCTTTTATTGCTATATATAGATATTTTTGCAAGATTAATGTAAAGTTCTAGGATAATAGAGTCATAATAAAAATGTTAATCTTCAAATTTAGAAATTAACCACATAAATGAATCAAGCTTGTTGCACTTTAACAACATAAATACTACTATCTATTGCTGTGGCACCTACCTATGAAATTGTTCTATATATTTTAAGAAGTTTTGTTACACCTTAATTGTGGGGAATGGGGCTTGAGAGTAGTGTGGGAAGGATATTTTTATATTTTTGAAATATACATTAGAATATACATATACATTTGAAACCTCATGCTGACAATTTTAAAGAGTATTCTTATGCAAATGAAACATTTTCCTTTAATCAGACAATTAATTTTATGTGAAATTCAAATATATAAACATGCTATTCTACACAATTATGACATTTATGTCTTAACAATTTCACAAAAGATGATTGGTTTAATTTTTGCCAGACACTCACTTGGCTATTGGTTTTGATGATAAAGTAAGCATAGTTTTCATGTGTTATTTGTATGTGTGTGTGTGTGTGTGTGTGTGTGTGTGTGTGAAATCCATTCTTATCCAATATTCTTGAGCAGAAATCCCTTCCTATCTCAGAGCAAATATTTACCATAAACATAAAAATAAGAAATAAAGAAGACACCTTAGAATTACATTAACTAATTTTTTGTTACCATATAAATGGCTATTAGCCATGAAGTTACTCAAAGCCAATTTTAAATTAAAAACATCTCCTAGTGTGTAATATTTTGTGATTAAGGTATATATGACACATTAGTTTTATTTTAAATCCATTATCTTTATACAGATAGTATTATCAAATGTTTCAGTTTAATAAATTTCAAAAAATAAAAATAGAATAGAAAGCTGATAGGATTATATGAAGTTGTGAGGAAGACATGCAAAAGTTGCAGAGGTAATTAATTCCCCAGGATAAGAACTGACATTATTTTAAAATAAATTAATCTAAAATCTTTAGGTATGTTTAGGACACATAGTTCTTCCTTAAATGTAGAAGACAACTTCAAAGCTGGCAAAACATAATGTCCTTAGAACCAGGGCTGCTTTAGCATTCTCTCTGTGGCACACTAACATTGGGCATATTTCACTGTTACTGGCACCTGTCTTGCTGACCCTGATGGAGCAACAACAAACACAATAAAGTCTTGTTACTAAGCTATCTTTGAGCCATACTAGATTGTGATTGATTCTGTTGTGTTTAATGGCGTGGTGGCATTTCCCCTAGGCTTTTTTCATTGAGCAGTGGACAGAACAGAAGAAGGAAACATTTGATCACTTTGTAAAAATGCTGCACATTGCAGGCAGGGTTTAATTACTGAATGTAGCCACTTCCAGTGCATTGAAATGCCTCTGCCTTGCCTCAGAGCATTGTACCTCTATTCAAATGGCAAAGAATAGAGTTCCTGTAAGATTGTGGAGTGCAGCTCATTTGGGGAATAAACAGTTGCTTTGACCTTGTACCGGCAAATAGACCCTGTCAGGCCTGGAATTGCAAGGCCAGGAAATCATCCGTTTAGTCAGTGCTGGTTCTGGTGATTAGTTTGTGTTTATGGCTGAGAATTGATAATATAGCCCTGTGTACATGAAGCTAAGGTCTGAATACTAAAAGGGTCCTATTTACCAACAGCTTCATTTTTTATTTTAAAGTTAGTTCAAACTGTAATCTGCCTTTTAATCCTTAATTAGGACCATGTTTTCTCTTAAAAGTCAACCACATTAGTCAACTGGAGACAAAATTCACTTTGCAATTGAAAGGCTGTCTACTTTCTTTCAACAGTAGCCATCATGGTTTACTGAGTGCATTTGTTTTCCTTTCACTATGGTAACTTTACCCATTCTCTGTATCAGCAGAGCTCAAACCCATCAATTACAGCGTTGAGGAGAAGTGTGCTATATACTGTGGGACTGAAGCCAAGCTTCTATCCTGAAGGTTTTCTATAATTATTATTCATCGTATAGGTAGTGCTCATAATGCTCCCTATTTCATACTTGTTTCTTCTTTATTTTCCAAAGCTGGCTGTTTGTTATTTTACCCCACTTCTGACCCATAGTATTTAGTTCCTGTTTTATTGTTACCTCTTCATAAAGACAGAATCAGCAGATTTCCCAAAATACTTTTAATTCATGTACTATCAATTTGTATTATTTTGGTTTCCTCCTATTATTCATATTTTAGTGTTTCTCAATAGGAAGTTAACATTTAGGAAGGATGCCATAATTTTGTTCCACTGTGGCCCATCAGGGCTTTTTCAATAAGTTTTAGATTTGCTCAATAAATGAGCCAGCATACCTTAACTATTCAACAGTTAAAATACAGGAACTAAAAACAAGATTAGCAAGGAAAAGGCAATTAAACCTTACTGCAGACTAACAAATGGAAAATGTATATTGCTTTAAATTGTATTTTTCAGTAATGTGCTTCTTTTCCTTACAAGAAAGAAAAAAATGACATCATCTTATATTTTTATTAATATCACTTTTTATTTATTCCCATAGATTTCCAAACTTCTAACATTCTAATATACAATGTACATTAAATGAATAGTATAATTAAATATAATTTTATTATGCTATTGGTTAAGAAATACTAAGGAATTAGTTGTTTGGCTCTTGATTTACCTTTTAATTCATTCAATTATGAAATGAACATGCCCTTTGAATACATACTTCTCTGATATTGGAACACATTGAAAAGGTCAAAATTTGTCAGTTTTTGTGGAAGTATATTTCTTTTAGGTCAGAAAAGAACCTCATTTCTTTGTCTCATTCCTTCTACATGATTTTATAATTTCAATGGCTAATTATAACCCTTACAGCAATGATGAAGTGAAGATAACTTTTTTTTTAGTGGTTCTCAATGTGGCCCCAAAAGTTGTTCAATATAATGTAACCTCATGCTAGAGCAGCCCTTCTTAATAGGAACTAGAAAACAGCAAGACTAAATTAATGATTGCTATCATTTTATGTTATTCTAATTGTTTACTTTGACCATGTATTTCCCAAGAACTTTAGTAGGAGGAAGCTATACTATTATGGATATCATGAGTTACCTTTCAAAATGCATTTAATTATTATAAAAATTAATATTTGTCCAACAGGTTTTACTTAAATGCAAATATCTTGTTATTACAAAATGAAGTTTAGATGAGATAATTCTTCAATTCAATGATAAATATAATCTATAGGAACTATTCTATATGTGAGTACTTTAAGTAATAAAATGTCAGTGTAGCACCGAAATTGATTTTATAGATTCAAGAAATTATTGATGTCCAAAGATGTTCTGAAGGAAACTTTAAACATTTGTTCTTCAAATTCCTTCATCAAAGGAAAGTCAAAAAACTTTTTGTTGGGATTTTTACCATGAATTTAGTTCTCAGTGGTTGAGCTTTGACCTATGAACCAGGAGGTCACAGTTTCATTCCCGTTCAGGGCACATGCCTAGGTTGCAGGCACAATTCCCAGTATGGGGCATGCAGGAGACAGCCAATCAATGATTTTCTCTCACTCATGTCTCCTTCCTCTCTGAAATTAATAAAAAAATATATTTTAAAAATAAATAAAATAAAACACTTTATTAATAATTCACAAGTATGTCGGTTTAAATAAAAATTGTATCCCCCTATGTTTGAGATATGCAAAAGGAAATATATTTATTTAAATAGAAATTGTTCCTTCTTATGTATTTGAGATATAGAAAGGAACTATATTTCACTCTTTATTTTAGGCCATAGCCATATAATTAATAAGTAATAGTATACAAATGAAGTCTGTGTTTCTCGTGCTCACAACGACAGTGCTAACTATAGTGCAGATTGTGTACACATTGCATCATGTTTTAAAAGGGAATGGCTACATGATGACATGGCTTTGCTTTATTTTCTCCACGAATATTCCAATGCCAAGTAAAGCTGTGAAAACATGAGCTGGAAATTTCATCACACTCTGGTGCCAAAATAATCTAAATCTTGTAGGTGTTTTATTTGTGTGTGTGTGTGTGTGTGTGTGTGTGTTTTACATTAACATTTGGTGCAAATTCAAATGTATATGTGCAGAAACTACACTGGGCCATGTTATTTGCTTCTATAAAGGCTGGAAGGAAAACCGAATTTTGATTCATAGTAAATGCATGCCCTAACATCCTAAAATCTGTTTAATATATTTTTAAAAATATGTTTTCAAGGTAGTTGCAGAATTTTAAAAGTGTTATTTTGTTTGTAGCTTGTCAACCGGGTTTCTACAAGGCTGCGGATGGTAACATGAAGTGCGCTAAGTGCCCACCTCACAGTTCTACTCAGGAAGATGGTTCAATGAACTGCAGGTGTGAGAATAATTACTTCAGAGCAGACAAAGACCCTCCATCCATGGCTTGTACCCGTGAGTAGTTTTGCTGCAACCCATGCCTCCATGTTTGTTTTATTTTGTTTTTTATTGTGTTGTTGGTTTTTTGCTTTTCTTTTTATTTTGTTTTGTTTTGTTTTGTTTTTAAGCATTTGGCCCATTTATTTGTGCTACCCATGTGCAAATTGAAAGCTTCCTCTGCTTCATTCTCCATGCTTGGCTCACCACAAATGCAACATTTACCACATGACTTAATTTATAAAGCACTTACTGCAACAGGACCCAAAAATTCTCTGTATCTTGTTTTCGATTTTGCTTTTCATTAGACAGGATAGGGGAGATTCTAAACATGGGATTTGTATTTTTACATTTCAATTCCCTCTTGCTACATGTTGGTCATAGGTCATCAGGAAGAGGACTAAGATTTATATAAGTAACACTACAGTTTTCATAACTATTCACAAGGGCATTGAATATAATGGTACATATCTCTGTTGGACTTTCTGAATGCATATTCAACTTTGAGTCAAATCTCCCTCACTCATAGCTTGGAGAGAACAGTGCTCTTGAATCCATGTGTCTATAATCTAATGGATCCTCTAAGGACAAATTAAAATATGTAGTAAAGACAAGATGGTTATTTACCTCTTTTAGTCCCAATGTAAATAATCTCTTTCCCTTGTAGTAGAAACCAGAAGTGAGGCGCATTAATCTTTGTTGACCTACTTTGCAGGACCTCCATCTGCACCAAGAAATGTTATCTCTAATATAAACGAGACCTCGGTTATCCTGGACTGGAGTTGGCCCCTAGACACAGGAGGCCGGAAAGATGTTACCTTCAACATCATATGTAAAAAATGTGGGTGGAACGTAAAACAGTGTGAGCCATGCAGTCCAAATGTCCGCTTCCTCCCTCGACAGTTTGGACTCACCAACACCACAGTGACAGTGACAGATCTCCTGGCACATACTAACTACACCTTTGAAATTGATGCCATTAACGGGGTGTCAGAGCTGAGCTCACCACCACGACAGTTTGCTGCAGTCAGCATCACAACTAATCAGGCCGGTGAGTACTTCTGCATCTCAGAGTCAATTAAGAGTCTTAACAGAGAGGGGAAGAAAGTGTGAGAAGACAAAGATTTGAAAGAACTTTAGGATTTCCTCTTTTATCACTTTTTGGACAGTTTTGGTACATTGAATAATTCAATCTTCAAATAAGAATGAATCATACTTGTTGGATTATTTTATATTAATTTAATTCATGGCTACCCAATTTGGAATCTTTAATAGGGCTCTGGCTATAGTACTTGTGGTTCTGACTGAAGCATTTTCATATTTCAAAGAATTTAGACATCAAAACTTAGCTGTGAAAAGGTTATGTAAGATATTTTTAAATTTGAAATGTCTTTACCTTAGTTACAATTATATCAGATTTTTATGTTGTTATTCAGTTAGTTTATGATCATCAAAAGATCTGAGTATTTTGGTTAGGAAGTTATAATTCTCTGATTAATTGAAAATAAGGAAAAACAATTTTATTGAATAGTTATAATTTGTATTTGAAAAGTTAAAATATGAAATTTGTGGAGAAGCACAGTGAAAAGTGGTCTTGGTGAAGAATATTTGAAGCACTGATCTAAAAATAAATTTCTTAGGGCAGTGGTCGGCAAACTCATTAGTCAACAGAGCCAAATATTGACAGTACAATGATTGAAATTTCTTTTGAGAGCCAAATTTTTTAAACTTAAACTTCTCCTAACACCATTTCTTCAAAATAGATTTGCCCAGGCCACAGTATTTTGTGGGAGAACCACACTGAAGGGGCTAAAGAGCTGCAAGTGGCTCGTGAGCCGCAGTTTGCCAACCATAGTTTTAGGGTAAATTTCACCAACTCTTTTCCACTGACAATATTTTCTTAATTTTTAAAAAATAATGCTACGTCAAGCAAAGACAAGCAAAGACCCTTTGATGTGAATTGGAAAAAGGAAATAAGCAAACAAACTTTTCATCTTTCTTTATCTTATATCCACAATATTTCTCTTCTCTTTACTGCTAGCACATCTTATTCTTTCAACCACTCATTAAATCTATGTGTTTTCTAGTTCTCTGATAATTCTTGTGATTTTTTAAAAGTTTTTTAACAATGTAATGTTCAAAAGTATGTATGGGATTTTAGTTGTGAGTCTCTGAAACATATAGAAGTGTTATACTTTGCAGAGTATCCAGAGACATACCAATGATATTTATTTGGGATAAGACACCCATTTCTTCAATGTAGAAAATTGATAAACACATATTAAAGTATCCTTTTGAACCAACAAAACTTGTGCACAATTAAACTGAGAGATATTTATGTGCATAATTGTTGCTATTAGATATCATAATTAGGAATACATTTCAAAAAGTTCAATGCAAGGATATTATTGTCTCATTTATGCACAAATAAACATTGGAGCCAAAAAAAGGGAAAGGAGGAGATGATAGCATGCACCCTGAAATGCAGAACTACAGATTCTTGAGTCACCTCATTTTTAACCCTTGAGCTAGAAGTCAGGATGGAATGCAAACTCTGCTTCTTTGTTTCATCTGGCTGAAATTTTGGAAGTTCTTATTCTCTGCAGTGGGACTTGCCTTCGAGCTGGGGATATGCATACTGGATGCCTGAGAAAAAGAGAGAGGAGAGATGAGTAAGTTCCCCATCAGCTGGAAGAAGTTGTAGAGCAAACCAATAACTAGTCTGAAAAACTCATCAGTTTCATTTCTCTCATGTGGCTGGTTCAGTAGGTTAAACTACCAAGGGCAAACGATTAATAGGTGCCATTTAAGGGCTAATATATTCAGCATGTTAGCACTTGTTAAAATGTTGTGCCACTTCTGTATTGGTTAAAAGTAGTGTTAACTACTTTTGCAAGTTAGTATAGAAATGCATCCCTTCTGGTTAATTCCTCCAGTACTCTGAGTAGACTCCTAAACCTAGAATTTCAGGTCTATCCCACCCTCCCCGCTTTCCCCATTATCCAGCAACTAAAAGTATAAATCCTGGCATAAGAGGTTTCTAGATCCCTGTGCTGGAACGCCTCTTGATGGGTCTATGTCCCTGAAATTCTAGTTGATAAATTTTGAATATAACCTCTGATACATCCTCAAATGTGTCCCTTTCTGACTCCAAACCCCTCTTGCATTCCCACTTTGCTTCTATTTTCTCTGCTGATAAAAGTCATATACTTTTATTATTTTATTTTTTATTAATGTATTACATGTGTACATATCTTCCCATTGCCACCCCACCCCACTCTTATACATGCCCTCACCCCACAGTGTCTTGCATCCTTGGTTATGCTTATATGAATGCATACAAGTCCTTTGGTTGATCTCTTATCTACCCCACCTCTCCCTAACCTTCCCACTGTAATTTGACAGTCTAAGACTTTAATGCCTCTGTATTTATCTTTTTGTCCATCAGTTTATAATGTTCTTTATTATCCATAAATGAGTGAGATCATGTGGTATTTTTCTTTTATTGACTGGCTTATTTCACTTAGCATAATGCTCTTCAGTTCCATCCAGGTGGCTGCAAATGGTAAGAATTCCTCCTTTTTTACACCAGCATAGTATTCCATTGGGTAGATATTCCATTGTTTTCTAAGTCATCTGCTGACGGGCACCAAGGCTCTTTCCAAATATTGGCTATTGGAAAGTGTGCTGCTATGAACATAGGGGTACATATATCCTTTCTGATTGATGTTTCTAATTTCTTAGGATATATTCCTAGGAGTGGGATTACTGGGTCAAATGGGAGTTCCATTTTAGTTTTTTGAGGAAATTCCATGCTGTTCTACACAGTGGCTGCACCAGTAGGCATTCCCACCAGTAGTGCACAAGGGTTCCTTTTTCTCTGCATCCTTGACAACACTTGTCATTTGTTAATTTGTTGATGATAGTCATTCTGACAGATGTGAGATGGTACAACATTGTCATTTTTGATTTGCATCTCTCAGATAATTAGTGATGTTGAGCATGTTTTCATATGTCTCTTGGCTTTCCTTCTGTCTTCTTTCAAAAGAGATTCTATTTAGGTCCATTTTCCATTTTTTTATTGGATCATTTATCTTCATTTTATTAAGTTGTATAAGTTGCCTATAGATGTTGGAGATTAAATCCTTATCAGTGATACCATTTGCAAATGTGTTTTCCCATACAGTGGGCTTTCTTGTTGTTTTGTTGATGGTTTCTTTTGCTGTGAAAAAAAACTTTTTATTTTTATGTAGTCCCATTTGTTTATTTTCTCTTTAGCTTCCATTGCCCAAGGAGCAGCATCAGTGAAGAAGTTCCTTCAGCATATGTATGAGATTTTGCTGCCTCTGGATTCCTCTAGTATTTTTATGTTCTACCATCTTATGTTTAAGTCCTGTATCCATTTGGACTTTATTTTTGTGTATGGTATAAGTTGGTGGTCTAGTTTCATTTTTTTGCATGTATCTGTCCAATTTTCCAAACACCATTTATGGAAGAGGCTATCTTGACTACATTGTATGTTCATGCCTCCTTTGTCAAATACTAACTGAGCATAGTGGTTTGGGTTGATAACTGGATTCTCTATTCTATTCCATTGGTATGTCTATTCTTGTGCCAGTACCAGGCTGTTTTGAGAACAGTGACTTTGTAATATAGCTTGAAATCTGGTATTGAGATTCCACCTACTTTATTCTTCTTTCTCAGAATTGCTGTGGCTATTTGGGGTCTTTTTTTATACCAGATGAATTTTTGGAAAGTTCTTTCTAGGTCTGTGAAATATGCTGTTGGTATTTTAATGGGAGTGCATTGAATCTATAGACTGCTTTGGGTAGTATGGACATTTTAATGATGTTGATTCTCCCAATCCATGAGCATGGTATGTTCTCCCATCTGTTTACATCTTCCTCTATTGCTTTTTTTCAGTGTCCTGTAGTTTTCCACATATAGGTCTTTTACCTCCTTATTTAACTTTATTCCTAGCTTTCTTAATTTTTTTGGTGAGATGGTAAATGGGATTGATTTTTTTAGTCTCTCATTCTGTAAATTCCCTATTCATGTATAGAAATGCCGTAGATTTCTCGGCATAATTTTTTATCCTGCTACATTGCCAAATTCATTTATTAAGGCTATTAGTTTTTGATGGTGTCTTTTCAGTTTTTTATGCACAATGTCATGTCATCTGCAAGTAAGGACAACTTTACACCTCTGTTCCAATTTGGATGCCTTTTATTTCTTATTCTTGTCTAATTGCAATTGCTAATGCTTCCAGTACTATGTTGAACAAGAGTGGTGAGAGTAGGCATCCCTTTGTTTCTATTCTTAGGGGAAATGGTTTTAGTTTTTGGCCATTGAGTATCATGTTAGCTGTGGGTGTATCATATATGGCTTTAATTATGTTGAGGTATGATCCTTCTATTTGCACCTTGTTGAGAGTTTTTATCAAGAAAGAGTGTTGGATTTTGTCTATTGCTTTTTCTGTATCAATTGATATGATTGTGTGATTTTTATCTCTCAATTTTGTTTATGTGATGTATCACATTTATTGATATGCAGATATTATACCATCCTTGCATTCCTAGTATAAATCCTATTTGGTCATGGTGTATGATCTTTCTGATGTACTGCTGGATCTGAATTGCTAGAATTTTGTTGAGGATTTTGTCATCTATGTTCATGAGGGATATTGGCCTATAATTCTCTTTCATTGTGTTGTCCTTATCTGTTTTTGGCATTAGGGTGATGCTGGCTTCAGAGAAGGAGGTATGAAGTGTTCCTTCTTGAATTTTTTGGAATAATCTGAGAAGGATAGGTTTTAATTCTTCCTTGAATGTTTGGTAAAACTTCCCTGTGAAGCTTTCTGACCCTGAGCTTTTGTTTGCTGGAAGCTTTTTGATGACTGCTTCAATTTCTTCCATAGTTATGGTCTATTGAGATGTTTAGATTCTTCCTGATTGTGTTTTGGAAGGTTATATATTTCTAGTAATATGTTGATCTCCTCCCTGTTTTGTAGCTTGTTGGAATAGAGGTGTTCATAGTATTTTTTTAATAATCCTTTATATTTTGATGTTGTTATTTCACCACTTTCATTTCTGATTTTGTTTATTTGAATCCTCTCTCTTTGCTTCTTGGTAAGCCTGGCTAGAAGTTCATCAATCTTGGTTATTCTTTCAAAAAACCAGCTCTTTGTTTTGTTGATATTTTGTATTGTTTCTTTGGTCTCTATGTCATTTATCTCCACTCTGATCTTTATTCCATCCTTCCTTCTGCTTACCCTGGGCTTTACTTGTTGCTCTCTTTCTAACTCTTTGAGTTGTAGGGTTAGGTAATTTATTACCATTGTTTCCTGTTTTTGGAGTAGACTTGTAGAGCTATGAACTTCCTTCTCAAGACTGCTTTTGCTGTGTCCCATAATTTTGTATTGTTGTGTTATCATTGTCATTTGTTTCTATGATGTTTTTATTTCTTCCTTAATCTCTCTGGTTACCCAATCATTGTTTAATAGCATGCTGTTTAATATGCATATGTTTGATTTTTTTTTTGGATTGTTTTTAGTGTAGTTGATTTTTTTGGATTGTTTTTATGCCACTGTGATGTGAGAAGATGCTTGATATGATTTCTATCTTCTTGAATTTGAAGAAACTTTATGTCCCAATATATGGTCTTTCAAAATTACCTCTGTGCACTTGACAAGAATGTATATTCTGTGGCTTTGGGGTGAAGTGTTCTGAAGATGTCAATTAATTCCATTTGATTTAGTGAGTCATTTATGATTGATGTTTCTTTGCTGATTTTTTGTTTAGAGGATTTATCCAATAGTGATAGTGGGCTATTAAAGTCTCCTACTATGATTGTATTGCTTTCAATCTCTCCCTTGATATGCTCCAGTAGTTTTTTTTTTATGTATTCGGGTGGTCCTGTATTGGGTGTGTAAATGTTTACCAGAGTTATTTCTTCTGGTTGTATTTTCCCCTTTAGTATTTTTTATAAAGTGGCTTTGGGTAGAATGTTCTGAAGATGTCAATTAATTACTTATATCTTGTTATGTTCTTGAAGTTGAAATCTAATTTGTCTGATATAAGTATTGCTACCCTTGCTTTTTATTTTCATTTCCATTCACCTGAAAAATCCTTTTCCATCCCTTTACCTCTTCAACCTCAGTCTGTGTGTGTCTTTTTTTCTGAGGTGGGTTTCCTGTAGACAATAGATATATGATTCATGTTTTCTTATCCAATCTGCCATAACCCCGGTGTTTCTTCTTTTTATTGGAACATTTAATCCATTTACATTTAAAATTATTTTTGATAGGCACTTATTTGTCACTATTTTTATTCTTTACCCCTGTGTTCCTTCTTTGCTTCCTATTTCTTTCTTTCTCTCTCTCTTTTTTTTTTTTTTTTGCAGCGGATCCTTTAGCATTTCCTGCATTGCTGGTTTGGTGGTAATAAATTCCCTTAGTCCTTTTTGTGTGTGTGAAGCTCTTGATTTAACCTTCAGTTTTGATTGTAGCCTTTCTGGATACAGTATTTCTGGATACCCTTGCATGACTTTGTATATTTCATTCCATTCCCTTCTGGCCTGATGAGTTTCTGCTGAGAAATCAGTTGCTAGTCTGATGGGGGTTCCTTTGTAGGCAACTTTCTGTCTCTCTTTCTGTCCCACTGTTAAGATTCTTACTTTGTCACTGGTGTTTGCCAATTTAGTTATAATGTGCCTTGGCATTGGTCTTTTGGGGTTCATTTTACTTGGGACTCTATGAGCTTCTTGGATTGGTGTGGGTTTTTTTCTTCCCTATATCAGGAAAGTTTTCTGTAATTATTTCTTCAAATAAGTTTTCTATTCCTTGTTTAGTTTTCTTTCCTTCTGGGAAACCTATTTGTGGATGTTATTTTGTTTTGTGTTGTCCCAAATTTCCTCATGCTTTTTAATTTTTTGTTTCTAGAAGCATCTCTACTTGGGTATTTTTTTCCTACTTTGTCTTCTAGCTCACTGATGTGGTCCTCTGGTTTTCTAGTCTACTCTTGATGCTTTCTATTGAGTTCTTTGCAGCAGAGATGTCCTTTTTCATTTCCTCTTGGTTCTTACTCATATTGTCAAATTTGTCTTCTATTCTTTTCAGCCACCTTATGACCATTTCTCGAAATTCTTTTTCTGGCAGGTGGCTTGCCGCCATTTCATTTACTTCCTTTTCTCGTGATGCCTGCTTTTCTTTCATATATGGCTGTTTCTTTGTCTCCCCATGGCCTCTTGTCTCCTATTGTCTGGTTATGTAGTTCGCTTTCTCTAGCATTGATTTAAAAGCACAAAATACAACAAAACAAGATACAATGCACAAGCCACTGAACAGAAATGTACTTACCATATTAATAACCACAAATAAAGGTGATCACCAGAATAGCAAAATTAGGGGATAGGGGAGAAAGAAGAAGAGAGAAAAGGGAAAAAAAAGGAGTGCCAAAATGAAATTGGAAGAAGGAAAAAAAAAGTAAGAGAGAAAATAAAGAGAATAAGAAAGAGAAGAGGAACAAACTATATATATGAGGCGAAAATTCCAATAAAACAGCCACTGATCCCAACAAATGCCAGCAACAACTACCTGGAAACAAACTACAAAAAACAACTAATATCAAGTGAGGTAAGGGAAAATAGAAGCAAAAAAGCAAACAAAAAAACAAAACAAACAAACAAAAAAGAATAAGCAAAACAATCTCATATAAAAGCATAAAAATTTGATATAATCAACATTCAAGCAAGCAACAACCAAAGGGTAGTGAGAAAAATAATTCTTTGGATATTAAAGACAGAGAAGAGGAAGGTGTGTATGGACTTGGAGCAGGGGATTGGAAATTAGATATATAAGTAGGGTGAAATTTAAACAGTGGGTAAAAAGAAAGAATAGGGAAAATCTAAAGTAGGAAAATGGTAACAGAAACAGGACAACAAAAGGGGAAAAGTTAGGAAGAGATTAATGGCATAAAGGTAGACTTGAGATAGAGTAAAATGATGCTAAAGGAAAGATGAAAATAGAATGTAGAACACTAATCTCAAAGTAAAATAAAAAGAAAATGAAATGGCACTTGTGTTTTACAAAAAGGTAAAATAGTAGTATTAATAACACTGATTGAAAATAAAAATGTAATAATTAAGAAGGTAAAATCAAGTGAGGAAAAAATGAAAAAAAAGTTTCTTAAGAAAAAGATTTAAAAAATAAAAATAAATAAATAAAAAGAATGTACAGTAGTGAAGGTCATTCACTTCTTCTATTGTATTATTTGGCATGCCTTTTTCCCAGTCAGGACAGAATTGCAATTCTCTGCGTTCCACTGCTCCTCAGTGTTGTAAGCCACTCTTAATTTTTAAGCAGGCAGTGAGTGTGTCTTAATGTCTTTATTCCTTTATTTGTGATTACACAATGTTAATTTGTGATTCAGCCCCTGGGTGGCAATGTTTCTAAATTGACCTCTGAGACTATAGGTACTCTCTAGCCTGTGCTTAGATTCTGCTTTCCCTTTGGAACTCAATACCAGTTTGTGGGAGTGGAAATGGGCTGCCCCAGAGCTGGTTCTCTGAAGGTCACTCCCTGCTCTGATCCTCAGGTTCCATTAAAACAACTTTCCCCTGCAGTCTCCCAGGGTGTCCCCAATTGGGTTATCCTATGTATTAGGCTTAGCAATCAGAAGCAAGGATCTGAAGAGGAAAAAGTGCAAGTGCGTGAGCTCCAGAGCGCGCGCAAGTCTGCACAGTCCCCCTTTCCCTCTTGTGTCCAAGCAGCTGGCACCCTTTTGAAACTTCCAGACTGTTCTTTTGTGTCTGATCAAAATTGATTGCTTTTTAGATATTCCCTCTGTTAGTATCTCTGAGAGCTCTTTCCACATTCATGGATCATGCCAGCCTCAACAGCCATGGATTTCTCTAGGTACAGACTTCCCTCAGTCTTCCAGCTCCCATGTGTGCACATTTCTCTATCCTGCTGGGACCAGAAATCTCACCTTCTCCCAGGCGAAATCTGACTTTTCTATGGTGGAGTATAGAAGTCCTCTGAATCTGAGTGTTTGTGCCTATTTGGACTGGTGTTCTGGGGTTTGCAGCTATTTGATGAGTGCTGCATTTGTAGATTTTTAGGCTTCTGATAACATCCGCTTTCAAGATGGCATGGTCTCCACATCCAAGCTGGTGGCTCCAGGAGGGAACCCACAAAAGTCATACACTTTTAGTGGTTTCATGATGATAAATAAACTTTATTTGTTGGTAAAACATGACTTTTCAAGGAAATTCATAGATTTATTATTTTAATCTTGCTTCTTGGTATCTCCCACTTAAAGCTAGATCCCAGACCAACAAATATAAGTTTTTGCTACAACTGCTTCAGTTAATGATATTTAAAAATTTGTTACTTAACTTTATTTAACTATCTTCCATGAGAGGGGAGCGGGGGAAGGGAGTAATGCTACTCATAAGTGTCACATGATTGTAGCTTCTCATATGCAAGGAACATAGGAATTTTAAGAAATTATAATTATGTGGCAAATGGCTTTCCCAAATCCTACATTCCATGCTGATTTAGTACCTTGTTTAAAATGGGAGCATCAATTTGTATTATAATTATCTCCTAAATCAAACAGAACCATAGAAAAACAAGCAAGAACTTTTATTCTGCCTCATCTTCAGCCACTGGCTTTCTGACAACACATTTATCTAGAAATTAATACTTCCAGGTATGTACAATGAATGAATGTAGGTAAAGTGGCAACCAAATTCAGGCCAAGATATTAAACATAAATGGGTTGATGCTTTGGCCTTCCCAGTTACAATTAATGGATCAACATATTTGAATGCCATTTTTAATTTTCACATAATATATGCCTGAACCACACATAAATTTATAATCTAAGAATAGACTTTTTTAAAAAATATCAAATTTTTTATCACATAAGACATGTAATTAAATGGGTAGAAAAGTGGCAGTTAAGGATTTTAGGAAAACTTTGAAGAGTTTAGATGTATTTTGAGGAATAAAAATAAGTAGATAGGTATGAAGGAAGGAAAGTATATGTATCACAATATTGGAGCCAAGTTCTTTGGGTCACAGTAAGGCCAGGCTGAGAAGAGAAAACAGATTTGTTAAGGGGTAAGAATAGTCATGGAAGGCCAAGCAACTTCAATGGTAGAAAGTCAGATACTGAATACAGATACATATATTCAGTGGAGTAGTAATCTAAATTAATCTCTGTTTTAAGATGCTTTATCTTAAAAAGAACATGAAATGGATTCCATAAATATAATTCTTATATATAATTTTTAAAGTTAATATTTTACATTAGAACTTTTTTTTCTCTATGAAGATTATCATGACTCTGATACTTCCCTGGAGTGAATGGAGCTTTCCTTCTTCTTTCAATTTATCCTATTGGAGCTCTGAATGCAAGTGATTTGTTTACATGTATGAAAATGTTGCAAAATGTTACAAAATAGTACCATATTACATAATGTACAATTCAGATTTTTTAAGTTAATATTTTCCTACATCTATTTTATCATTCTCTCCCCCATCTTCTTCTCTATCTAGATATTATTTACTCATTAACCACTTGAGGATAAATGGCAGATATTATGCCACTTTTTCTCCTAAATAATTCAGTGTGTATTTCTGAAAACAATCACTCTCTTTTACATAACTTGAATACATTTATCAACATCAGGATTTTAACATTGTTTCATACTATTACTCCACTAATGTCCCTTTAGCAAAAACAAATTGATATTCTGTTTACCTTCATATTCTATCAGAAATATAGTTCCTATCTATAATAATGAATAAATTAACCATTAGCTGTTAATTAAATCAGATACAAAAATATGAAGGGAAAGAGTACCAACTCTTATTGGTAGGACTTTCTAAAGTGCTTGATCTTCAAGAATTTCACAGTTGTCACCCCACTAAAAAATAACTAGTTGATACTGTTAATTAAAACAAAGAGAATACAATCTACTTTCATTTGGATTTCCTATTGAAGGATTACTGATTTATTCAAAGAAGGATAGTATCTTACACCTTACATAATGTAATAAAAACATTCCTTCCTCAACTTTAGACTAAATGGCCTCTCTCATATATTCAATTTGATGATCAAAGGCAAATCTTTTATTTTTTATTTTTCTGGTCACAAATTATCATCAATCAAGCGAAAGGTTTGAACTAGTAACCCAATCATAATTTATTTTTCTTTTTTGTTTAATTTTTGTGATTCTGGGACTATAATTCAAAACTTAATTACTAGTAAAAATTTCATTAGTAAATGATTTGGGGAGGACCTTTAACAACTCACTTTTTAAAAAATATTTTTTTATTGATTTCCGAGAGGAAGGGAGAGATAGAAACATCAATGATGAAGGAGAATTATTGATTAGTTGCCTTCTGCATGCCCCCTACTGGGGATCCAGCCTACAATCTAGGCATGTGCCCTTGACCAGAATCAAACCTGGGACCTTGCAGTCCACAGGTGAATGCTCTATCCCAGTAGTTGGTAAACTGCGGCTCGAAAGCCTCATGTGGCTCTTTGGCCCCTTGAGTGTGGCTCTTACACAAAATACCACAGCCTGGGCAAGTCTATTTTGAAGAAGTGGCATTAGAAGAAATTTAAGTTGAAAAAATTTGGCTTTCAAAAGAAATTTCAATCATTGTACTGTTGATATTTGGCTCTGTTGACTAATGAGTTTGCCAACCACTGCTCCATCCACTGAGCCAAACCAACTAGGGCACAATTCACTGTTTGATAAAGAATTTTAGAAGCTTCTTTATTCATTATTTTGTGATCAGCTATTCCACAGAACAAAATAACAGAATCCATTAGTGGAAAAAGAAATAGAAATCTTTGATAAATCTTGCACATTTTAAAATGCACATTTTAAAAAATAAATAAACAATGCACATTCTAAAAAATAAATCCTAAACTATCAGAGCTCTTTGGCTAAGTTTAGAATACATTCTATTATTTTACATTGATAAAAACAGATATTTCTAAATAATTTTATATTCCTGATTTTAAAATATATTTCTTCTATCCTATCCACCTTGTCGAACTGTTGGGATTTAAAAATAACATATATAAATATGACAGAACAACACCTCATGTCAAAGACAGTCAGACAATATTGACCATTTCTAAAGAAGGAAACATCTATATATATAAAAGGGTGATATGCAAAGTATTCCCTCGGAAGTTCAACTGGGAGACTGGGAGTTTAATCGCTTGCTATGATGCATGATGATCACCAGGGGGCAGTGCAGAACAAAGGAAGGCCCTGGTTGGCATTCAGCAGACAGAGAAGAGAGGCCCAGAACTGCAAACAAAAGGCCCTGATTGGCCCTGATACTTGCCAGGCCTAGGGACCTTACCCATGAATGAATTTCTTGAACCAGGCCTCTAATTTAAATATAAAGGTAGAGCCCTGACCAGCATTGCTAAATGGTGCCCTGGGTTGGATTTCCAATCAGGGGCAAGTACCTGTGCTGTGGGTTTGCTCCTGCCCAGATCTGGACCCGTGTGGGAGGCAATCAGTCCATGTGTCTTACTCACATCAATATTTCTCACTCTCTTTTCTCCTCCCTACCCTTCTCTTTACCTTCCCTCCCTTCCTCCCTACCATTCTCTCTGAAAAGCAATGGAAAAAAATATTCACAGTGAGGATTAACAAACAATAAATAAATAAATAAATAAATAAATGTAGAAAAGTTGTGAAGGTGGATCTGCTCTTAAACCATGGACATATATTGGTGTAGTCTCTATAGAAACATGTGCTGCCATGTAATTTATGTTCCCTGGAAGAAAAGTAGATATCAGACAAGTATATATGACTAGAGGTCTTGTGCACAAAATATGTACACTGGAGGGAGGGGTCCAGCAGCCTGGCCTGTGTCTTCTCACAATTCAGGACCCCCTGGGGATCAGTCCTAAGTTGGTACTCAGACATTCCTCTTGTAGTCTGGGGTTCTTGTAGTCAAGGACCCCTTACTTTTTACCATTTGCTTGCAGTGAAGGTAAGAGAGGTTCATGCCAGCTCAGCTGTGCTCACCAGCCATGAGCTTGGCTTCTGGCTGAGTCAGGGGAGAGGGAGGGGAGGAAGGGAGTGCTGCTCAACCAGAAGCCAGGCTCACTGCTTCTTAGTGCTGCCCCCTCCCACCCCCCACGCCCCACTGGTGGTGGTAGTGTGGGGAAATCTGGGGCCCTGCTGATCGGGAAGGGGGATGGTATGGGAGGTGGAGGCACCACAGTCGTGCCTCATACCACCTCTGCAGAGGCTCTGGGACCACGCCACCTCCTGTCCTTCCACACCTGGCTCTGTGGAAAGCAGAGTGCCAGGTCTGGGATCACACAGCCCCCTCTCTCGCTACTTCTGTGGAAGAGGCAATGCAGGGACCTGGCTTTGCCGTAGCCTCTCCCATTGCCTCTGTGGTAGGGGTGGTGCTGGGACTGGGACTGGGGCTGCACTACTACCTCTCCCACTGACTCTGCAGAAGTGGGGGCGTGGAGACCACCATGGCTCGCCTGGAGGCATAGGCTCACTGGTCCCGCCCCCACCCACTGGTCATTCTGGAAGGTTGTCCAGAAGGACATCTGGAAGGTCGTTTGGCTTTCTGGTCTAATTAGCATATTACATTTTTATTGTTATAGATTCTTTCTCTGAATGTGAAGGAAGATGTTTGGTAGCATCAGTGTAGCAAATCATAATGTTAACACATAATGAAAATCAATATAAGACTCTAGTAATGTACTCAGATGACTCTCTCCTTTTTAATTTTGTGATTAATTAACCATAACAATTAAAGCCTTTACATTTTATTTCTCTCAACAAACAAGTGAGGTCAGAATCAGTCCCAGAGATTTCAAATGACTATATAAATTATGGTTTTCCTGGCACATTGTACTTGTGTGGTAATTTAGCTTCTTCCCTCTTGATTTATAATCCAGGCAGATACCTGTGCATCTGGGACTACCACTCTGTAGTGATATGTCATAGTGTGCCTGAAGCATTCTACATCATTTAACACATTAATGATGCCTTTCAGCTATCACACCATGGTGTGGAGCCATAGTACATATGCACAGTGTGAGAATAAGCTGAACACAAGCAGAACTATCCATTGTCCTGACAGTTATTCAGAACTTTTACAGGAGCTTAAAGCCACAACTGTATGGAATACCAGCAAACAGAGACAGTTTGGAGGCCTCCAGGATCTATTGAATTATTGTCTCAACTTCATTTCTTACCTTCAATACCACTACCATTAATGATGCAGACATGTGCCTGATGGATATGGCCACTCTTTCTCCTAAGGGTACGCATGAGATTATGAGCTAGGGGAGGAAATATGGTGTTAATGAAAGCACCTACACATTAAGAAAGAAATAGCCACTGAATGCTAACTTGTGTCATCTTCACTGCATCTTTCAAGAGCAAAAGATACTTATTCAACAGAAATATTTTGTATTCTCATTTTGCCCAACAGAAAAATTTTAGTATCAAACACAGTAAATACAAAAACTTATCTTTATATAATTTATTTTATATATGTCTCATTCCTCTAAAGTTAAATTAAATCCTTGGAAAATAGCAATATGTAAAAATAATTGTGAAATTAAACAAATGTAAATATTTAGAAAAGATTCTCTGTCCTCAAAAACAAAAGTTTTACTACTACAAGACAGGCTATTTTATGATAAAACCATTTACATCATATTATAATATCTCCAAAAGTATTATCTCATTGTAAATAACCGTGATATAGCCTAGAATTTTGATTCTTTAATTTTGTAAATATAGCACCATGCCTAAATTGAAAAAGGGCACCTCTTCCTTAAGGGACTTTATTGTCATCTGCCATAAAAAAGTTGCAATAATCTACAAATTAAAAGAACTGTGAGGACCCCAAATTTCTATAACATTCACACCAAGCCAAAGGATGCCAAAGCTCAAAGATGGGAAACACATTTCTATCCTGCTTCCTCATAATAGTTGCTGACCTAAATCATCTTGATAAGGTTTAGCATTGACCTAAAGTCTATTGCATTATCATATTTACAACTTAAAATAACTATAAGTGGTTAATCCTCTTGTCCAGGATTACATACTTCAAAAATTTCTGACCTTTACTATAAGACTACTCTTCTTATGGCTCAGGAAGGAGAGGGTTTGCACAAAATATATGTGAGATTGAATAAATAAATCTATAAACATGACTATGCTCTATTATAATAAAAGTGTAATATGCTAATTAGACCAGACAGCCAAACAACCCTCCGGACCTCCTTCTAGATTAGGCCAGGGCTTCAAGGGCCAAGGAGCTTGCACAAATTTGTGCATCGGGCCTCTAGTGTAATTATAAGATGCTGGCTGGCTGCCTAAAACACAGATTGTATGGCTTTTTTAAAATCAAAAGTTCATGTGATTTGAGCAATGTTCATATGTACTTGAAATCTCAGTTGCTTTATTAGGAAGTTATTTATCCAATCCCTAAACCTCTAAAGTAGCTTTGAAAAATTATAATTAATCACCTGTTAATTTAAAAGTATTTATCCAGACAATTTGTTATCATCCACTATAACGGGTCTTCATTCTCATTCCAATAGCAAAGAAAATAATTATAACTAATTAATAGAAAGAAAATCTGTCTCTGGTCACAATTTTATCCAAGAAATCGCTTTTAAAGGGAGGCTGTATGTTAGAGCAGGAAGTACTGGAATGTGTATCAACTAGGTAAAAAGAGGTGTTAAAAGTCCACTTAGCAAATCCAGGTGTTGCTACCTAATAATTGTAAATTTTTTTTTCCTTTTTTTTTCTGTTTTCTTTTATTGTTTAAAATATTACATATGTTACCTTTAAAATATTACATATGTCACCTTTTCCCTGATGGACCCCCGCACCACCACCCCTCACCCCAGGACAAGCACCTACCACCCCAGTGTCTTTGTCTATTGGTTATGCTAATATCCATGCATACAAGTCCTTTGTTTGATCTCTTACCCGCCCTACCCCTCCTTCTCTCTGAGGTTGGGCAGTCTGTTCAGTGTTTCTAAGTCTCTGGATCTATTTTTGTTCCAAGTTTATGTTGTTCATTATATCTCACATGTGGTATATAATAAGCAATCTCTGACTAGCTTATTTTGCTTAGAATAATGTCCCCTAGATCCATCCATGCTGTTGCAAGTGGTAAGAGTTCCTTCTTTATTATAGCAGCACAGTATTCCATTGTGTAGATGTGCCACAGTTTTTTATCCCACTCATCTGCTAATTGGCACTTAGGCTGTTTCAAAATCTTAGCTATTGTAATTGTGCTGCTATGAACATAGGGGTGCATATATCCCTTCTGATTAGTGTTTTGGTTTCTTGGTATATAGTCCTAGAAGTAAAATTACTGGGTCAAATGGGAGTTCCACTTTTAACTTTTTGAGGAAATTCCATACTGTCTTCCACAGTGGCTATACCCAGTTTGCATTCCCACCAGCAGTGCATAAGGGTTCCTTTTTCTCCACAACCTCACCAGCACTTTTGTTGATTTGTTGCTTTGTTGATGTCAGCCATTCTGACAAGTGTGAGATGGTACTTCATTGTTGTTTTGATTTGCATCTCTTGGATAATTAGTGATTTTGAGCATGTTTTCATATGTCTCTCAGTCTTCTGTATGTCCTCTTTTGAAAAGTATCTATTTAGGTACTATGTCCATGTTTTGATTGAATTGTTTATCTTTCTTTTGTTAAGTTGCATGAGTTCCCTGTAAATTTTGGAAATTAAACCCTTATCTGGGATAGCAAATATGTTCTCCCATGCAGTGGGTTTTCTTGTTGTTTTGTTGATGGTTTCTTTGCTGTCCAGAACCTTTTTATATTGATGTAGTACCATTTGTTTATTTTCTCTTTAGTTTCCATTGCCCTAGGAGCTGTATCTGTAAATATATTGCTAAGACATTTGTCTAATACTTTGCTGCCTATGCAGTCTTGTAGGATTTTTATGGTTTCCCATATTTTTTAAATTCTTTAACAATTTTGAGTTTATTTCTGTGTATGGTGTAACTTGGTGGCCTAGTTTCATTTTTTACATGTATCTGACAAATTTTCCCAGCACCATTTATTATTAAAGGGACTGTCTTGATTCCATTGTATGCTTTTGCATCCTTTGTCAAACATTAATTGAGCATAATGTCTTGGGTTCTTTGTTTTGTCCCAATGGTCTATATGTCAATTTCTGGGTTCTTTGTTTTGTCCCAATGGTCTATATGTCTGTTCTTGTGCCAGAGAGTTTTGAGAACACTGGCTTTGTAATACAGCTTACTATCTAGTATTGTGATCCCTCCAACTTTGTTCTTCTTTATCAGGATTGCTGTATCTATTCAGGGTCTTTTTTTTCTTATTCCAGATAAATTTTTGGTGAGTTAGTTCTAGGAGTGTGAAATATGCCATTGGTTTTTAATGGGGATTGCACTGAACCTGTAAATTGCTTTGCATAGTATGAACATTTTAATGATGTTGATTGTACCAATCTACGAACACGGTGGATTCTTCCATTTGTTTATGTCTTCCTCTATCTCTTTTTTCAATGTCCTATAGTTTTCTGAGTACAAGTAGTTTATCTCATTAGTTAAGTTTATTCCTAGGTACTTACTTTTTTGGTGCAATGATAAATGGGATTTTGTTTTGTTTTATTTTATTTATCTTTTTGTGAGTTCATTATTGGTGTTTAAAAAAATCATAGATTTCTGGGTGTTAAGTGAATTTCACATTGCCAAATTCATTTATTAATTCTGGCAGTATTTTGATGGAGTGTTTAGGATTTTCTATCTATAATATGTCATCTGCAAATAAAGACAGTTTTACTTCTTCTTTTTCAATTTGGATGCCTTTTATTTCTTCTTCTTCTTTTCTGATCTATATGGCTAGCACTTCCAGTACCATATTGGACAGGAATGGTGAAAGTGGGCATCCTTGTCTTATTCTTGTTCTTAGAAGAAAAGGTTTTAGTGTTTGTCCATTGAGTATGATGTTGGCTATAGGTTTGTCATATAAGTTTTTTATTATGTTGAGGTATGATTCCTCTATTCCCACTTTGCTCATAGTTTTTATCAAGAAATTGTGGTGGATTTTGTCAAATGCTTTTTTGCACGGATTGATATGATAATGTAATTTTTGTCTCTCAATTTGTTTATGTGATACATCATGTTTATTGATTTGTGGCTACTATACCATCCTTGCAACCCAAGAATAAATCCCATTTGGTCATGCTATATAGTCTTCCTCATGTAATGCTCTATGCAATTTGCTAGATTTTGTTGAGGATTTTAGCATCTATGTTCACCAGGAATATTGGTCTATAGTTCTCTTTCTTTGTTGTGTCTTTATCTAATTTGGAATTAGGATAATGATGGCTTCATAGAAATAGCTTGAAAGTGTGCCATCCTCTTGAATTTTTTGGAATAGTTTTGAGGAGGATAGGTTTTAGTTCTTCTTTGAATGTTTGGTAAAACTCCCCTGTAAAGCCATCCAGACCAGGACTTTTGTTTGCTGGAAGATTTTAGATTACTGCTTCAATTTCATCAATAGTTATCAGACTATCCAGGTGTTTTTTTTTTTCATTTTATTCTTTCTGATTGGGTTTGAGAAACTTGTATTTTTTTAAGAATGTGTCCATTTCATTTAAGTTGTCCAGTTTGTTGGTTTATAGTTGTTCATAGTATTTTGTCACAATCCTTTGTATTTCTGTGGAGTCTGTTGTTATTTTACCTCTTTCATTTCTGATTTTGTTTATTTGGTTCCTCTCTCTTTGCTTTTTAGTGAACCTAGCTAGATCTTCACCAATTTTTTTTTACCCTTCAAAGAACCAGCTCTTAGTTTTATTGATCTTTTGTATTTTTTCTTCTATGTCATTTATTTCTGCTCTGATATTTATTATTTTCTTCCTTTTGCTTACTTTGGGTTTTTCTTGTTGCTCTCTTTCTAATTGTTTGAGTTGTAGGATTAGATAAATGATTACCATTGTTTTTTTATTTTTTTTTTAGTTAGGCCTGTAGAGCTATGAAATTCCTTCTCAGGAATTCTTTCACTATGTTCCATAGATTTCATTGTTGTTTGTTACCAGGATGCTTTTCTTTTCTTCTTAATCTCTTTGGCAACCCAATCATTGTTTAATAGCATGATTTATGTAGCCTCTAAGTGTTTGAACTTTTGTGATTGTTTTATTGTAGTTGATTTCTACTATTATGCCATTGTGACCTGAGAAGATGCTTGATATGATTTCTAGCTTCTTGAATTTGAAGAGACTTTGCCTGTGTCTCAATATGTGCTCCATATTTGAAAATTTCTTGTGTGCACTTAAGGAGAATGTATATTCTGTAGCTTTGGGATGAAATGTTCTGAATATGTCAATTAATTCCATCTGAACTACGAAGTCATTCAGGATTGATGTTTCTTTGCTGATGTTTTATTTAGAGGATTTATCCAGTGTTGTCAATGGGGTATTAAAGTTCCATACTGTGAATGTATTGCTGTTGTTATCACCCTTAATGTCTTCCAGTAAGTTTTTTGTTTTGTTTTGTTTTTTGTATTTGAGGGCTCCTGTATAGAACACATATATGTTTAGCACAGTTATATCCTTTTGTTGTATCTATCCCTTTAGTATTATGAAGTGTCCTTCCTTTTCTCATGTTATGGCCTTCATTTTGAGGCCTATTTTTTCAGATATAAGTACCGTTTTTTTTCATTTCCATTCACATGAAAATTTATTTTTCAATCCCTTCACTATCAGTCTGTGTGAATCCTTTGTTCTGATGTTGCTCTTGTACATAGCAGATATATGGGCCATGTTTTCTTATTCATTCAGCTACCCTATGTCTTTGATTGGAAGATCTAATCCATTTACATTTAAGGTTATTGAAAAGTACTTTTTTGTCAACATTTTTATTCTTTATGCCTGTGTTCCTTCTTCACTTCCTAATTTTTCATTTTATAGCAGTCCCTTTATCATTTCTTGTATTGGTGGATTGGAGGTAATAAACTCCCTTAGCAATTTTTGTCTATGTTCCTTATTTCACCTTTAATTTTGAATGATAGCCTTGCTGGATATAGTATTCTTGGATTCAGTCACTTTGTGTATTTAATTCCATTCTCTTCTGGCCTGATGTGGAGAAATCAGTTGCTAGTCTAAAGGCAAATCCCTTATAGGTAATTTTCTGTCTCTCTGGCAGCTTTTTAGATTCTTACTTTGTTGTTGGTGTTTTCCAGTTTAATTATGATGTGTCTTGGTGATGGTCTTTTTGAGTTCATCTTCTTTAGGACTCTGTGTGCTTCTTGAACTTTTGTAAGTTTTTATTTTTGTTTTTCTCAATATCAAAAATATTTTCTGTCATTATTTCTTTAAACAGGTTTTCTATTCCTTGCTCAGTGTCCTCTCATTCTGGAACTCCTATTATGTAGATATTGTTTCATTTCCTACTGTCCAAAAGCTCCCCTAGGCTCTACTCCTGCTTTTTAATTTTTTTTTCCAGTTGCTGCTCTTGCTTAGGTGTTTTTTCCTACCTTGTCTTCTGGCTCACTGATTTGGTCCTCTGCTTCTTCTAGTCTACTGTTGATGCTTTCTGTTGTGTTTTTTTATTGCAGCTATTTCATTATTCATTTCCTCCTCATTCGTCTTCATTTCCTCTTGATTTTTATACATGTTATTGAATTTTCATCCATTCTTTCAGCAGCTTTATGACCATTGCTCTGAATTCTTTCTCTGACAAATTGCTTGCTTCCATATTGTTTATTTCCATTTCTGGTGATCCTTCTTTCCTTTCATTTGTGGACTGTTTCTTTGTCTCCCCATTTTTGCTCCTCTCAGGGTATATGGTTATATGGCGTACTTTCTGCCACGTTGAATGAAAAGCACAAAATATAACTTGATAAGACATGACACAGAGGGAATAAAAGATGAATGTATTCATGACACCAATAACTCAAGAAAGGAGACCATAAGAGAAAAAAGAATTAGGGGAGAGAAGAGATCACAAAAATAATATTGAGAAAGGGAAAAAAGGTAAGGGAGAAAAGAAAAAGAAGAAGAAATAATGGGATAAGAATACACATATATGGGAAGAAAACTCCACAGAACAAGCAAATAAACCAAAAATTGCAAACAACAAATAATCAGAAAAAAATGAGAGGACTGAATTGAAGAGGTAGAGCTTATTTCCCAGAAAGTAAAGGAATTGAATGAATGGGGGAAGGGCCATGGTTCAGTATAGAGGAGGTAGAAAGAGAATGAGTAGGTTAGAAGAAAAGTAAAAAACAAAATAATACATAAAAGAAAAAAAAATCCCCTTTATTTAATCTTCTATCTATATATTCATCTTTTTTATTGAAAAGGAGGATAGAGTACAGAGCAAATAAGCGTGTGTTTTGTGAGTGAAACTAATTAAGCAATTAAGAGAAGAAGAAAGTAAGCATAGAGAGGAAAAACAAACATGAAAAAATTGGCTAGTAAAAAAAGAGAAAAACAGAAGTGTGCATGGACTTGGAGCAAGGGAGAATAAATTAGATGTATGAGTAAGCCAACAGAAACTATATAATAGCAATGTGTCAATAAAGCAGATAAAGATCAATTTTTAACAAGGAGTAAAAAGAAAGGAAAGATAAAATCAAAGCAGGAACAAAACAGAAATAGGATGAAAAAGTGAGAAATGAGGAACAAAAGTTTTGCAAAAAGGAAAAAAAATGAAATAAAGTATAATAATGATAAAAAAAATAAAAATAGAAAGTAGAACACTAATCCAAAAAAATAAAAGGTTAAAAACAATAATAAATAAAAATAATAAAATAAAGTAAACAATTGTTTTTTCTTTTCTTTCTTAATTAAAAGATAAAAATTGAAAGAAGCGAAGTATGAAGTATTATTCATTTCAGCTGAGTTTTAATGTCCCATGGGGGCTGATTTAAGACCCCTCTCTATTGTTCTGTCTGCACCTCTGTTTCCTGTTAGGTAGTCAGCACCATGTTGAAGTTCCAAGTGATCCACTATTCCACTGGGTCTGTCTCCACAGCCTTGGTTTCAGGCAGATAGATCAATCTGCCTGCTTTGTTTGCCTGCCTGCTTTCTGTCCTATTTACACAAGCATCTATTTCTCTAGGTGGCAGTGCTGCTGTATTAGTTTCCAGAACCAAATGGCCACTCAACCCAATCTCTGGGGGCTCCCTGGGGGTATTCAGAATTCTTGTTCCCTGCAGAGCGCCAGGCTGAGTGTGGCTGCACTGCTAGGAAGGACTGGCTCTTCAGAAGAAAAATGACTGTTTAGATTTTGAGGGATTGGACTTTCCCAGAGCTGGATTCCTGGTCACCTCTTGCTGTTTTGCTCCCCAACTTCCACAAAATCACTTCCACTTGCAGTGCAGCCTCAGTGAGTGTTTGCAATGGAAAGATCCTATGTATTGAGTTTAGCAAGTAAAAGCATGGTAAATATAAAGACAGCACAACCACACTGTTGTATGTTTCTCTCCACCTAGCACTGCATGGCTAGTGAAGAGCTTCAGGCTGCCTTTCTGGGTGCAGCTTCCCATGGCTGTGGACTTAGATTTAGATTCCCTGGATGCCAGCAGCCCTATGGACCCTCTTCCACAATAGAGTGTTATACATGTCCCCAAGGGATGCAGACTTGATGAAGTGAAGTTTCCTTCTGAACCTCTAGTTCTTGTGTTCGAAAGTCTCTCTCCAGCCCAGTTCTCTGATCCTACCATTTTCCAAGTGTCCTCTGTCATTTCCAGCCATGGATTATCTCATCAGCTGTGTTTAATCAATTCCAGGTGGATGTTATTCAATCTAATTATTTCTTCTATTTGCTCCATGAGAAGTTGAAGAACACACCTATTTGGCTGTAATTTAGTCTCCTCACCCAGACAAACTTTTTAGGAGCCCATGGCCAAGGAGGCTGGGGTCTTAGTATCTATGGGTTTTTAGCCAAGGCAACAGGTCCCTGGCCAGTGCGACGGTAGGGTTCTGGGTGGTGTCTGAGGGCTCCTTAGGTAGAGGTGAGGCTGGGCTCCCAGTCACAGCTGCTCTCCCTTTCAAAATGTCACAGCCTCTGTGGCAGAGCTGGCTGACCCAGGAGAGATTGCAGGCGGTAGCACAGACTGCCATCCCCCAAAAGTCCTGTGAAATATAACTGTCCCTCACTCACACATACACATACACCACAAGTCCATACACTTCCCTCTTACTCCCTCACTCATTCACACTCTCTTCCTCACTGCTGTCCTGTTGGCCGCCATCTTGGATTCTCCTGTAACTATTTAAAAAAAAATTTAAATTTGGTTCACTTATGCATTCATTATCAAATTTTAAAAAATGAATTTAAGCAAGTTATTAAACTAAAGTTAATGAATTTTTTTTTGTTTTTTTTAAATAGTATAATGACTATACACAGATTGTTGTGAAGAGTAAATAAGATGAGAGCATGTATAGCTGAAGAAGTGCTTAAATAAATTATTTTGCCATATTTCCAGCATAATCATGCTGATCTTGTTCTACTTATGGGAAATAGACACTCATTTTAAAAATTAAATAAAATAAATATTGAAATGTGAGTTCAAGCTCTGAATCACCCTACTTTGATGTGATATAATTGGCTTAAACCCCAATTTTTCATATTTCATATGTGTGATCTATAACAATCTTTAATGTAATAAGCCATTTTGCTTCATTCATGACAGATACATATGTATGTGTATATTGCCTTTGTGCCTTCACTCAAGTGTTCATGAGAAGGTCTAATGGAAATGTCTATTGGGCAATTGAAGATATTGGTCTATAATTCTGAAACCAGGCTAGTACAAGACCCAAAGGCATCCAAAATATAAGGTATTGGTAAGAATGAAAGGGATAGTGAATAAAAACATGTATATAAAGATTAAAGAAAAGAAATAAGAGATATAGGAAAAAATCAGGTGGCAAAATAATATCTTAATTATTCTGGATAAAGAGTTAAAATAATGAACTTTTACCAGAGACCATGTTGTGACATAAAACAAATATTTTGCAAATTTTTAGGAGATTCCTACCTTTTTCCTCTAATTATTAGAATAAATGTAATTTTAAGTATATTTTAGTATTTTACTATATTTACCAAAGAAGAAAATTCTAAGTGCCCTCAAAATAATTACTACAGACTTAGTTAAGAAAAATGTTGCAACTCATGGTTCATCATATTATTTAAATATACCTTTTGGACAGAGTTTGTTAATCTTTGTTCATCTATGAAGAATAATTTATGTGTCTTCTAAGAGGGAATATATGTCACAGTTATTCATGCAGATGTTATCATGCCAAAGAAAGAATTCTCTACTTCTGTTTCACTAAGGAAAGCTTATTTCATTTTCCTTCTATTAAAATGCTTTCAAAAAGTTTTTTCATACTTAACAACATACTTATTTTTTATATGAATGAATATGGTAGAAGAATTTTGTTTAATTTGAAATCATTTTACCTGAAATGTTTAAAAGATGTATTTTATTAATTTTATATGAGATATGTTTCCATTCTAAACTACTTTCATAAATTCTTATTATGATAAAAAGAAGATAGATGTCCTTAATAGTAAAGTCCCCAAAAAATAGCTAGATAAAGAACTATATTCTACAACAATTTATTATTTAGGTATGTATGTAAGTATTTGTGTTTGTATGTTTGTATATATGTATACATGCATTTATCAAGAAAAATACATTACAAAGTTCTAGAAAGAGTAAAGTTTAAGAAAGTGTCTGAATTCTAACAGATCTAAGATAATAAAGCCTCTTTTTTACATTATTTGAACTTGGATATTTTAAATCTTAGCTATCATATCAATTTAGTAAAGATTTCACACTGAAATGTGATGAATACAAGAACAAATGCCTATATTAGCATTTATAGTGCTTGCTACTTATAAGTGATGTGTACTTGGTAATTGATATCTTTAGTAAACATTGGGAATTATTAGCAACAAACATATTCTTAAAGATCAAAGATGGTCCTCACTTTCGTTGGCAATAAATATCACATTTGATTAAGTGTTTTTTTCTGTTCCCTAAGCATTGACCAAGCACTTAGTTGAGCCAGGTACTATGGTGGATGCACTTGGACAAAATGTTGTTATGATTAAGATGTAGCTGCTCTCTTCAATGAGCTTTCAGTTTAGTAGGAGATCTTAAAGGTTTTTAGAACCAGCATGAAATTGATTGGTGTGGCCAAGAAAAGGCAGGCAAGGCCAGCTGCCAAGAGACTTCAACAAGCAGCAGCAGCTTGGTGAAAGCACCCAAGGAAATAGATTAATTTTGAATTCAGAGATAAAGTTAATGTAGATATTATAGTTTTAAACACATTATTATAGTGTTTTTTTATAAGATATTTTAAAAATTATCTTTTTTGTGATTTTTTTCTGATGTAATGCTAAAAGTCAGTTTACTATACCAAAAATTTTCACTAAGAAGAGGAAAAGAAATAAAACACTTTAAATTGTATACAAATTAAATGACAGCTGCATGTGTAGTTGAATGGTCTCTCAGTTGAATATGACTGGTTTGTATAAGCACTTAGTAAAAAATGTGAAGCTTTTTTCAGTGAAACTTTTTGCATCAGTCTTGCTTTTTTATCCATCTATGTGTTCATTTATTCACTTATTGATCAGTCCAGTTTTTGTTTTATAATTAGTATGGAATGGAACATTCTAGCTCATGAAATACACAAACTTATTAGCAGTTACCACATAAAGTATTTGAAACTAGAATGCCCTAAAATATATTTGATAGTAATAATCATGAAAGTCATTATCTAAGTAATTAAGAAAATGTCAGATTTTTATAAATGTCCATAATAATCATAATAAACATGAATTATAATTGTTTTGAAAATATATGGCCATAACTTAGCACTGATGAGATAATGCTATACTAGCTAATATTTGTCTGTTTATATTTGTTAGGACACTCATGTTTACAAATATTGCCTGTTTATAAAAGTTAAAAGATATTGCTCTTTATGTACACTGAGTAGCCAGATTATTATGATCTCTGAATGCATAATAACCTAACCACTCAGTATATATCCTATATAATAACAGGCTTATACAAATTGTCCCCTTGACCAAGAGTTTGACCAGCAGGCAGGCCGGCCAACTGCCCATGTCCCCTCCTTCTGGCCAGGCTAGCCAGACACCACCACCCATATACTAATTCATGGACCAGGCCTCATAAATGTGCTGAGTGGCCAGATTATTATGCATCAACTCAGGTTATATTAAAAAAAACAACTATTAAAATTAGTTTCAAAAAAAGAAGGCTTTAAGTTAAAGTAGATATAAGAAATAATTCATTATTCTTTGTTCAGATCAATTTGCATATACATTTTGTCGAGATATAATAGTTTGTCTCCTCGAGAAATACTTAAGAAACTTCTAACATTTAAATACATTTCACTTGTAATACTGGTATTTTGCAATTACTTGCTATAATTTTTTAGAATACTGAATGAATTTTTTAAAAATTATATATTAGGCAGTAACATTACTCTTGCTATTTCTTATTTAGATAAACTAACAGGCATTAGATATTTGTTATATATTTGTGTGTGACTTTGAGTTGTGGTAGCCTAAAGGAACTGTTGAATGGCCATGGAAATCAGAATAATTATTATTTAAAGTAGCAACCCAGTGTGTAGTGTCAGGTATTTGCCAAACACTGTACTGAGTATTTCATAGCTAACATTTAAGCCTTAAAACATCCCTGCGATTTAAACATTACTGTCATTATTAATGGAAGAAGAAACTGTTTTTAAGAGGTTACTTATCTAGCCCCATTTATCTCTCTTAAGTGGTGGAGGAGAATTTAAACACAGGTCTTTACAATACAAGAATAATTCCCAATGTTCAATAATAACTTACAACTTTCAGGAAATTTGCTTCAACACATACCATGAAAAATCTCATAATGTAACAATGTACTTCATTAAATCAAGCTTCATTTTCTCTCCCTAACATGTATTTAAAAGAGATTTTACTCCCTAAAATGTATTTAACAGAGACTTTAATATTAATGTAAATGAAAAATTAATATTACTTACTAAATATTTATAAATAATTAGATAAGAAATATTTGCCGATGTAATTCTTAGGACCATTTCACAAGCCACCAAGGGTGGAACACTGATACTGCCTCAATAGATGTTGCAATATAGGGTCAAGTAACCCATAGATCTCTCCTTTTGAGGTCATGGAAACTGCATCGTTCCTAGTTATATCAAGCCAGTGAAGTCATCCTTGACTCCTCTCTTTCTCTCACACCTTACATTTTATCATTAGCATATTTACAAAATATACCTTCAAAATATGATGGGCATCTAACTGCTTCTTATCACACCCATTACTATAAACTTAGTTTTATCATATCCTGTCTAGATTAAATATGCCTCTTAACTTCCTTCCTTTCTTCCTCCCTTCCTTCCTTCCTTTCTCCCTTCTTTGCTTATCTACTCTACAATAACAAACCTCTCATAACTACACTATATTTTTCACCATTCATTTTATTAAATAGATTAAAAGTACTTATATTTTTCTGAATATTTTATGAGTGGTAGAATTTCCTTTTTAAAGTATTTTATTCAGTTCCCCTCTTTCCTTTTAAAGGGGACATACATTATTTTTTATTTGACCATTAAAAAGATGAAAGAAATAACCTCTCATATGAACCAGAGGGGTTTATTTAAAAATAAAAAGTGCTCATGCAGAAATTGCTACTAATTGTGTGTTCTTAATACTGTCTCACAATTAGATGACTTGCTATATCAATAGCTTTCACAGTTTGCATTTCTTCCTTCATTTAACATCTCATATGTTAAATATTCACCTTCATAATCTTACCTAGAGTACACATTTGGTTTTGAACCCAAAAGAATACACTAAAACAGTAGAAAAGAAGATGCATTGGTATTGGTCAAGGCAAAGCTCAGGCCTTCTTTATATCCTTTGTTCTTTGGAAATAAAAACCTATGATTTCCTAATCTATACATTCAGTTAAGATCCATTTTTAAAAGGGTGTCTTGTGTAACCTAAGATGTAAGCTTGAAAGTTGATATGAATGGTGCTAGTGTGACAGAACCACAGATGTTCAGTACATGATATATTTATTTTTTACCCCAGTGGCCCTTATAAAAAGGGCTAGAAGATCAGCTTATAACAAGTCAACTAATGACATGATATAGAGAGGCCCCTGGTTCAGTGGCTGTTATTACAGCTGTGTCCCATTACATATTAGATACCTAGAACATGCTTGCATTCCAAATGGCATTTATCTTTTGAATTTCAAACATTCTTGCCATAAATAAAGATTTTATGCTTTTCAAAAATGTTTCACAGTTTAGTCTAGGGAATACTGAAAGGTTGCTTTTTAGTTAATGAAATTCCTTGTGTAAGGATTCCTGGAGATAAGATGAGCATTTTCTAAGTAGTCAGCTCCACAGACCTATGTCACTCTTCTCTCTGCCCATTCCCTGCCCTTCCCTTTGCCTGGAGACATGATAATAACTTGAGTTTCACAAAAGCAGCAGTGTGCGGACCATATGAGGGTAGGTCTTTGATCATGCTTTAATAATTCCCTCTGTTACTTCTTCCAATAGGGGGTATCTGAATTGATCACAGACTTGTAACCTTTGTATTTTCCCCTAAAGTTAATTTTATGTCTTAAATATATGTTAAATGAAAGTATAAAAGAATGATGATCACTCCTTCTCTCCCCAAGATCCTGATTATAATAGAAATGAGTTAAAGACTCATGTGTTTAAAGCACACTAACTTGAAAATTTAAGAAGGACTATGTGAGATTATTTCACTCCAGAAATAATGATCATAATTATTTCTTTAAAAAATAAGTACAATGGTCCATCTCATTTTGTTGAAGTGGAACTAGCTGCTATTAATCAAGTTCATCTTCTTTTTGAGATGTACTTGTTTCATATCTTGAGGAATGAGCCATCTAAAAAGGGAAATTTCATTATGTATGTCCTTAATTCAGGGAGAAACTCAATTATTTTCCTTTTGTTCTCCAAATAATTGTTGAGATGATGGGAGATTAGCCTGGATAGTTATTGCTAGAGTAACAACTGCTGCCTAGGAGTGAGCTTTGTTCCACCTACATGTAAAAAATGCAGCTGCTTTTCTATCGCAGTTGGTGTCAGACAGCTGCTTTTATTGTCTCTGTTTCTTTATAAAGCTTCTCATCCTAGCTGTGGCCACCTGCACACAACCTACAGATTTATAAGTCACAATGCTTACAACCAGAAACCTTCATAGAACCACTGTAATGAGCAATGAACAAAGTGGAATGAAAAGACATTTCCCTTCAACACTGGGTAAAGAGTGTACATGTGTGTTTGTGTGTGTGGAGTGTCGGGTCAAAGGGGAAAGTGCTTAACATATGTGATTGAGTGCTTGTGAAAAATGCCAGATTGACAGATGACAGGATGTACACTACATGAGAGAAATGATAGAGAAGGCTCAAGACAGTGGATCTTGTCCTGCAAAGAAAAATTACCAACACGATCAGAACCAAAATTATTCCAGATAAATGAAGTTTATATGTATCACAGTTAAAAGAAAATGTCTTCATTAAGCAGTTTTATATTTATTGAGTCAAACTAAGATTTTAGTCTGGTACTCATTTTAATCTCTATTTTCCTGCTAGAGTTATATGAACTCAAAAGGATTTATACAAGCTCAAATTGTGAGGAAGTATATAAGGCTGTGTGGCAAAGCATAAAATATCTCTATTAATTTATCCTAAATAAAACTATGTACCTATCCTTCCTTTATGTATATATGAGAGGCCCTCTCTCAATCCACAATCCTTGGGGGATGTTGGAATACAGTTTTTGGCCCACTCCCTGCAGGCCAAACTAAGGGACATCACTGGTGCACGAATCCATGCACCAGGCCTCTAGTATGCATATACGATCTTTGGTTAATCTCTTCCCACCCTCCCCACTACTTTCTACCTTCTGAGATTCATCAATCGGTTCCATATTTTCATGCCTGTGCATTGAGCATCTGTCCCCTGTTAGTCAGTAAACATCATAGCTACCGATGGAACAGTCAAATGGTTGAAAAGTCACTTAAGCTTTTAAACATATACGAGAGGCCCAGTGCACGAATTCATGCACAGGTAGGCTCAGGCCAACCTGCCCTGATGGGGACCCATGGGACCAGGCTGATGGTGAAAGGAGGGGCAGGGGACATGGGAGGTTGGCCAGCCCCAGCAAGATATGGGTAGGGGACTGACTAGGGCCCATGGGAGATTAAGGGGGGAAGCAATCGGGGCCCATATCAGACCGGTTGGCTACTGCAGTGTGTGTCATAACAACCAGTCATTCTGGTTGTTCTGTCATTCCAGTCACATGGCTTTTATATAAATACTAGAGGCCCATTACAGGAAGATTCCTGCAAGAATAGGGTTTCTTGTGGTAGTCTCTGCTGTCCTGCCTACTTCCCTCCCATCTCTTTCAACCTGCTTGCTTGCTTCTCCGCAGCTTCCCTCCTTTCTACAGCACTTGGCTTCCTTCTACACTGTCTTTAGTCTTAACTCTGCCCTGGGATATGCAAATTACCACCTTGATTGGATTAATTTGCATAGTCATTTCTGATTGGCTGGTGGGTGTAGCTGGTGGGTGGGGCTTGTGGGCATAGCAGAGGTATGGTCAGTTTGCATGTTTCTCTTTTATTAGATAGGATTAGTGGCCTGGTCTATGAAATTCATGCATGAAGAGGGTGTTCCTTCAGCCCAGCCTTCACTCTCTCCAATTGGGAACTCCTTGGGGGATGTCTAACTGCCAGTTTAGGCCCGATCCCTGTGGTCAGACATTCCTCTCGCAATCTGGGACTGCTGGCTCCTAATCACTCACCAGCCTGCCTGATTGCCCCTAACTGCCTCTTCCTGCCTGCTTGATTGCTCCTAACCCCTTTGCCTTCCTAAATGATCACCTCTAATCTCTCTACCTGCCTGCCTGATCACCCCTAATTGCCTCTAACTGCCTGCCTGATTGCCTTTAACTACCCTCCCCTGCTTGCCTGATATTGCCCCCAAATTCCTCTGCCTGCCTGATTACCCCTAACTGCCCTCCATTGCTGGCCTGATCTCAACCCCAATTGCCTTCTCCTGCTGACCTGATCTCACCCACAACTGCCCTTGTCTGCAGATCTTATCTTACCTCCAACTTCCCTTCCCTGCTGGCCTGATCACTCTGAATGGCCTCTGCCTTGACTTCCACTACCATGGCTTTGTCTGGAAAGAAGTCAGACATCTGGAAGATAGACAGTCGACCTGGTCTAATTAGCATATTACCCTTTTAATAGTATTGATAAATTATATAGGATAGGATTGCTTAAATGAGGCAGGGAGCCTTTTTCATCAGGAGGAGATGCTCTTGAAAGACAAAAATACACAATCCCTGTGTCTGGACTGATAGCCAGCCATTTGTACTATACTGCCAAACCAATCATTAAAAAATTGAACTGCTTTCTTATACCTTACACCAAACAGCTATTGCCCTTAAAACCCCTCCTCAGCTCCCACCTTAGGTTGTGCCTTTGCAGTTCACCCATATTAGGTTCTGATTGGTTGGTTTCTATGCCAGCCAGTGTTAAAAGCTCTGCCTTCTAGGCAGCCATTGGTTCGCCACACACCATCCAGATTTGGTTCTTATTGGTCAGTTTCTATACTAAGCAGCATCTCCGGGTCTATCAATGGGCCTGATCAGAGAGGCGTGGCTGATTATCAGCCCTAGGGGAGACTGGAGATAAAGAGAGGCGTGGCTGCTGACCAGGCAAAAGAGAGAGGCAAGTGCTGATCAACAACTGCCATGGAGGCTATAGATCAGACCCTGTTTCTCTCTTCCTGGGCCTCTCTCTGGGCCTGATCCACAGCCTCCTCAGCAGTCAGTGCTGCATCAGAGCTCCCACAGCTGAGGCAGTCAGTGCTGGGTCACCACGGCAAGCCAACACTGACTTCTGGTCTATCGAGCCTTTGAGCCTTTGGTCATTTTGGATGTTATGGATCATGGGTTTTTATATATTAGGGTATATATAGCTTTGGTTTTCTAAGTAATATTGGAATGTGTTTATGGAATGATATGAGTCCCTATACTGTATTAGGGCTATCTAAAGAACCAAACAATAAAGTAATAAACTGTGTGTGTGTGTGTGTGTGTGTGAGAGAGAGAGAGAGAGAGAGAGAGAGAGAGAGAGAGAGAGAGATTCCACTCTCTTTCTTTGGAATGAATATATAGATCACTTTTCTAAAGAAAATAGAAGGATAAACTCTAAAAGAAAATAAAACTCTTTAATATTCTCCCACTGATTTTGTTGAAATCTTCTTTGAATCTTGAGTCTTTTATGGAGGATGCTTCTCTTAGGTTCTTTTTGGAATACAGTTTCTAGTACACCAGATAATGTCCCCTCCCCTAATTCTATCTCACATATATTAAGTTTTAAAACCTCCCTGGGGTGAATACTTATCAACAGCAATATAATTTGTGGAATGTCACATTATATAATTTTTATTGGTAAATATTTTCATGATTCTTTTATTTGTGTTCTCCCTTTAGGAAAATTTTCAGGAACAGTGTCAGGCTTAATAAGATAACCTTTATTACAAGTCTTTCCCTTATCTATATGGTGGCATCTCTATCCACGATGGTTTTGTGACTACCACTAATACCACTTAGTACTGGTTTATCATCTTTGGGTGGTCCTATTGATGATAACTCATAACTCAGTAAATTTCAAATGCAGAATTACCTTAAAAATACCTCAGAAACTTTTCATCACACCAATATTGCACCCCCTTCAAGCCCATTCTACGGATCCAAAGTTTCAGCAAATAAATGTAGAGATTCCCTAACACATGTATATTTGAAACACTCTACAACTGAATCTGGTCAATAAGTACTTGAAAGATTTGGGGAAGAGACTTTTTCCTAATTGGAAGGCTAGAGAGGCAGATTTAATGTCTCTATTCTGTTTGTGCTTAAATGCACTGCCTGGCCCAAAGCCATGCATACTGCATTTGTAGACACAGATGGGTAAGTCTTCATTAAAAATCAGATTTATATATGCTCATATTATCTTGGCCTTGAAAGGCAACACATTTTTCTAGATTTTATGAAAATTTAAGATTGTCATTTAATTAATATATTCCAAATTCATTTAATTCTGAAGGATTTTACCATTCATTTGTATTTGCTTTGCCCTCAAATTGGTTTTAGAGTAATGGTGAGTGAGTCAATAGTGGAATATATAAACCACATCCAAAATATGCATTACCTAGTGCTGAGTTACAATTTTCTTTTTCATTTTGATCACTTGCTGCTTTTAATTATTTTACATTTATAAAAGTTAAATATTTTATTTGTTTAGTTTAATTTCTAAGATATATATTGAATACTATTGTGTGAGCAGCATTGTGCTATGTATTTTGGGGAATACAATGATAATAAATACATGTTTACTGCCCTCAAGGATTTATAATTAATTTAATATTTAATCAACTAAATATAGTTTGTAAAATCTAAATGCATCAGAAAATAGAAAAAAATTGCAATTGTTATTTTTGGTTTGAGAATTTAGGAAGCTTTTACTGAAGATGTGGGATCCTAGATAGACAATAAAAAGTAAATAGGGATTTAATAGGCACAAAAGAGAACAGGGACAATAAAGGCTGGAAAATGACACAGAGAGGCTGGAGAGGTAATTATCTCTTCAGGCAGGTCCACTACCCTAAAATAAGGGTGAGGGGTGGACTATATGGGGGGTGGGTGCTGGAAAGGGCTACACTATTCAAGGGAGATTCAGTTTGAGTTAGGTAGACATATCTTCACTCACCCTTCTTTCCAAGCATATTTACCAAAGGGTACAGTACTTAAGCAAAGGGCTGTAGGCACAAGAACAGATACAGCATCTTTTAGTTCAGCTGGCTTCTGGAATGTTTAGAAGCCGACAGCCTCACATGACTATCTATGCAGCAAGGATCCTACCAGACTTGAAAACAGTAACAACAACAAGAATTTTTTTTCCTTGTTTTAGATGACTACTTATAAGGATTTATCCTTTTTATCTCCTGAACCAGCCCATGGAAGACATGCCAATAGGCAGATGGAGCAGGGGTTCAAAGCAGAGACAGATTACAGTCTCCTCACAAAGTATCCCTGCCTCCTATTTCCCTTTGACATAGAAGGCCCATCTCCCTCTCCAGCCTTGTCAAGCATGCATGGGAATTTTTTTTTCTTCATTATTCTTGAAGTGTGCTTGTGTAGGTTATATATGCTTTGGGTTGGGATGGACAGAAAGCCAGGCAGATTTCTGTGTAGAAGAGTGACTTGATGAACCTATGACTTAGGGAAATAAATGAAATTGTAAAGGTGATCAGTTAACAAATTAACAATAATCCAAATGAGAGATGGTAACATCTGAACTAAACTTGAGGAAAGGAGAGAGGATGACTTTTCAGATATTCAAGCCAGAATGTATGAACTGACTAGATTTGAATTAAAGAATAAGGAGGAGTTTTAGGTCATTGGAACATGAAAATAATGTGCATATTTGTGGAATAAATGATGATGATGCTATTGATTAAGATAAGAAAAGAGGATGACCATGTGATAAGATAACATGGAGCATTTTAGATGTGATGAGAATGAAGCAACATACAGATGGTTCACATAAATGGTCACACAAAATAAGCAGTTGAGAGTTAAAGACTGCTTTTTATGAAATAACTTAAGGAGTGGATATAGAGTATATAATTTAAAAACATAGGGCCAAAGATATGATCTTGCGAATAGCAGCAGATAGATACTGAGTATGGAGATAAAGCTAGCTTTGGAATCAAAGTTCATACTTTAACAGGAAATAACTGCATCCAAATGTCACTATGAAATATTATTCTCTTTTGTCTCTTCTCTTAGTCCTCCTCTGACATATAAGCTTTATGAGGGCAGAAAAATGTTGCCTACTTTGGTTCACTGTTGTATTGCTGATGTATTTCCTAGGTTCTTGAAATGTAGTGGGTATTAACTAAATGTCCATCAAATATGCCTGTTGATTCCACCAACACAAACTCTCTCTTATTTCTTATGGCATCGATGTCTCTGTTGATATTTGTAACTTCAGGTTCTCATTGACTCTCCTCTGGACTATTACAGTAAACACTAGTCTGGAATTGCTCCTCCACTTCATTTGTTTTACAAAGCACCTTAAATCTGAGTGCTTTACTGTGGCTTACAAAATTCTCCATGACCTGCTCCATATGTACTTGTCATTTAATCCCTTAACAACCTATGTCCTAAGAATATATTTCCTTTTAATCATAAACTATCCACAGATTTATATTAGTTAACCATTTTAGTTAGTTCTACTTACTATAGGACATTCTATTATTTCCCTTCTGCACCTGTTCATTTCTTATCTCTCAAAAATTAATTAATGAGTCACCCTCTGCAGGAAGTTTCTCATTTCCCAATTAGAGTAAGTGAGCAAGCTACCCTCCATATAGCTCTGTCACTTTCATATGCTCTCACTCCTGATTGGCTTATCCACATCTAAGCTGTCATGAAAATTGAAAGATTAAGTTCATTGAATAGAGTTTTGATCATGTCACTTCCCTGCACTGAACCTTTGATAGCTTCCCATAATATATAGAAAAAATCTCAAACTTTATAGCTTAGAAATTAAAACTCTTCTCAAGTAGACATCACACATATTTCCAACCATAATCTTCTTTACTCTTTGTTACAATCAAGTCCATTCTTTTTATGGCCCAATCCTTGAGGACTGGGCCTAATCTGGCAGGTAGACATCTCCCAAACAGTCCTGGAGGGCACAGTTCCCCCCTACCCCAGTGCACAATTTTCATGCACCGGGCTTCTAGTAAAGTCATAAAATAAAAGCACTACCAATAAATTAAGAAAGCCAATTTGGAAATTTTATTACATCTTCTCTTAAACTGTATAAAAATAAAGGCATTCAGGTTTTCTATTTGTATGTTTTTGCCACCCCCCCTTTTTAAAAAAAAGAAAACTCCTCATGTTAGTTGTTCTCATATTTGATTTACAAAATAGTAAGAAGTATAGAGTGATATCTTAATATTTCTTGCCAAGGAGATGTGTGGAGCTTCCTAAATACCGTCTGCAGGGTTTTCTCTGGTTCAGTAATCTATGGCTATGTGGTCTGACACATTCAGAATATTATGGAAAATCTCTTCAAAAGTAAGGTTTGTCCTAATTGATGTACCTCTACTTAGTTTATTGTACAAAAAGCACTATTATATTAAAGAAAAAATGAAAAGGCTGAGATTGATAGCTCACCAAAAGTTAAGACTAGAAATAACTTATTTGATGACATTTTTTCATACCCTGGTCAATCTTGATTATGTATTTTGAAGAGAAACACTTCCTAATAATTCAACACTTGTAGAATTACTAGAGGTATGTCTGAGTTGGGCTTTAGAATCAAGTCTGTTTTTACGGGCCAATCTCTATGATTCACTTTTTTGTAAAATACAAATTTATTTATTTCAGAGAAGAAGGAGAGAGGGAGGTAGAAACATCAATGATGATAAAGAATCATTGATCAGTTGCCTCTTACACATTCCCTACTGGGGATAGAGCCTGCAATCCTTTATCATGTACTCTGCCAGGGAATTTAACCATGACTCCCTGGTTCATAGGTTGATATTCAACCACTGAGCAACACCAGCCAGGTTCTATGATTCCTTTTCAGCCCAGGAAAAGCTTTGTGTAGTTACAAAAATTTTAAATTCTTATGGCACATAGAATTAAGGGAAAAAATGCTACCACAAGTTTTTTTTCCACAATATTCAATAATCACAAAAATTACAAGTGGTTACTGTAATAGTCTAGAGGAGAATCAATGACTGGAAAGACACAAATCAAATTAAAAACATTTGTCTACCTTGGAACCGAAGATTGATCCATCCACAGATTTTAAGATCATTCAACCCCAGTAGACTCAGCAGATAAGAATACGATGTGTATCAAGACTACTTAGAGTTTCATCATGATCTGGAACTTGAAGGCCTCAGAATTTGTATTTGAATGGCTCTATAGCATATGGAACATATTGATAATTCCTGAGAGTCCTTATTTCACTCTCTAACTTAGACTCAGTCTTCTGTGGTTCAATATATTTTAAAAAACCCAAACATATGGCAGTTTTTATTCATATCTAGCACAGACTTTTTTTTATCTCCTCTAATTGTAGAAGGCTGATTCATTGGCATATGTGCCACTTCAAGGAATGTTCTTAACCACTTTGTGAAACTTGGCACTGTCTAGATATTGGTTTGACTGCCAACTTACAAAAAGGAAGGGAAATCACAAAGGAGAAAATTAACCTATGCACAGTTTCAAATTTTGTTGTACAAATGTGTTTTAAATAAAATGAATCATCCGTTGGCACAAGCTAGTCACTTTACAGTCATTCGTTTGAACATCCTATTCTCTATCTTCTGAAGGCATTATTCTTGATAAAAGAGACAGTTACCTTAAGTCCTAAATAAAACAAATAAAATAACTTAACATTTGACTCTCAGAAGAAGTTGTGTTATCTCCCCTTTCATTGGCAATATATTTTACAAAAGAAGTATCCAGAAAATCTCTTTAAACCACGAAAAGAACCATGGACATGCCTGCCTGGAAATGTTGCATCTAAAAGGTAATTTGATCAAACAAATGCATCTTGACTAAAAAAATATGAAATCTTGGCAAGTATTTTATCACTTTGCTATTCTAATCTTTTTACTCCATAAAATGGTTTCAATTATTATTCCTGTAACTTTCTGATTTGATTAAAAGTGTCTGGCACTAAATAGAATTCATGACATGGGATATTTATATTTATTCTTGAAGTCAAAATTTTAAATTAATTTTAATTGTTTGCGAGGAAAAATACAAAGTTAGATAATATACAAATATTAACCTTCTAAAAGATAAATTTGTTTTTTATTTATTTTAATCTTTAATTTAAATAAAAATTTTGCTAATTCATTATTTCTTCAAGATTGTTTTTAATCTGGTCTTCATAGCCACAGTAAAACAAATTTTTTCTCATTTTATGTGGGATATGTAAATAAGCTGGCATAATTCTGAATCTCTTTTTAACATCAGTCTTACCTCATAAAACAAAACTTTGGGAATAATAATTGTGAAATGGCCATGATATTTTAGAATGTTTTTATAGAAGCAAGTGGGAACTGAGGAAGTAGAGAACAGAAAAGATTTTTGTGTGAATCATCTCAATTCTTATCTGACAGGTGTCTGTTTTAGTGAAGTCTGCTAGGCAGTGGCATACCAATATATCATATCATTGCTGTGAATGAGTGTCTCCCAGAGGGAACTTAAGCTTATCTGCCTCTTGCTCTCTTTCTACTGAACTATAATTTCCACCCACTCACCACCTGAATTGATAGGAAGTATTTACTAGAAGTATTCAATCCTAGTTAAGGCTTCTCTTTATGGGTTATGTAACATGTTGCCCCAGCATAGAACTAAATTACATTCTGTAAGGCTTTGAGAGGTATAGAATGAGGAAAGTGTCATTGCATAGTTTTATTCATTCTTGGTATAAGCATTTAACTCTGAGAATTAAATAGAATAATTTCACCCAATTATTCTGATGTAGGTATTATATATAGTACTATCTACACTGATAATACCCTAGGTGGTCATCACACTCTGATGCAGTGATGCCTTCACACCTTCACCAGATAGCTGCAGGCACATTGGAGGCTGGGCTCAGTGACCAGTACACGCAGCAAGGCCTGAGGATCCAGTGGATCCATGCGCTGCAGAGGTGGGACACCCGGCTCTTGCCTACTTCTTTGGGGCAATCAATCATGGGGTTCCCACACTGTGAGAGGGCAAAAGCCAGGCTGTGGGATCTCCTACCCCCCCCACCACCGAGTGCACGAATTTTGTGCACTGGTATTCTAGTAGATTATAAATGAGTTTAATTCAACAAAAGGATTTATTAAAAATAAGTTTCCCAACTAAAAGCTAAAATATATACTATGATACTCCACATGCACACTTACACAGATATACATTTATATATAAAATGTTTACTAAAATATTTTTCAGTGGCTTGTGAACTGACAATTAGGGCCATAAAATAGGATAAAAATGCATGGTACTCATCTTGAGGTTTTTAAAAAAATGGCTTAAATGTGAAGATTGCAGAATCCTCTGAAAAGGCACCACTGTCTTCAGAGAGCCAGTGCTGAATCCAACAGCTGATGCCAGCCCAGAAAGCAATGGAAATCAACAAACACAATATAATTGTCACCATAAAAGTAAATACGTTCTCCCATTACTGTTCCACAGTGCCCCAGCATAAGAAAAGGGAATAAAGGAAAACAGTGCTGGCTTTTTCACTTTCACCTTAGAAATTGCTGTTTTATTCTGGTATACACTTAACATTCATAACTAAAAGTGAACAGAGAGCTATGAGGTATTCCAGCAATGTGATCAAAGAAGAGGAAAGCAAAGTTTTACAGATCAGAGGAGCTCTGTTCTCTGTATTCCACTTTTAAAAAATCATGTTTCTGGTCTGTGTTGCAATGTCTGCTTCTTGTTTGAGAGTACATTGTCGTGATACATGTCGGTATTTCCCTGGGAATCCCAAAGAATAGAAGGGAATGAAGCATCTCTGCTTCTCGAACCTGAGAATTCTACATTCTAAGCATTTTGTTCAGAGGAGACACCCTGCTTAGAGTAGACAGAAAAACAAAGGTTATTGAACAAAATTGATGCCACTAAATTTCTATATAGCACACATACTATCTCCTCATTCCCCTATAACAACCATAGCCCTATTACAAAAAATATTTTATATTATCTGTATTACAAAGTATAGTTCCCAAGAGGGAGTTTGAGAAATAGATGTTGCTAGGATAGGGGTAGATATGTGTGCATGTCAGCTCTGTTTAAATGTGCATGTTTGTGCATGTCTGTTTTTCCTAAGCTCAACTCCAAAGTATACCAAAATTTCCTAATGACACAGTTGGCTACTAACTAGGTAGATGTTAACTGTTTAAGTGTTTTCAAAATCAAAATAGAGCTCAAGATGATCTCAACTCTCCTCAATATCCTCAAGTATCCATAGTATCTAAGACACTATAGTGTCTTAGTTTGTATTTCTCCAGAAATAAAGATGGAGATGATAATTTAAGTAAATGCTATTTACTGAGAAGATGATACTAGGAAACACAAGCAGGGGAGTATGAAAATAACAAAACAAAACAAAAAAAGGAAGGGAACAAATGGAAGGAGAGGTATTCATCAAGTTAACCTGTGGAAAAACTGGAAGTTAATTTTGCTTCTGAACAGTGAGAACCAGTATAGAACGTTTGCTTCAAAGTGGTACCATCCAAGAGATGAGGAAGCTTGGGTAGTTATGCAGTGACTCCCCATCAGTCCTTGACTAAGAACTGTTTCAAGAAGAAGAGGTATTCAAAGGAGTACTAATTTTTAGATGCCCCAGCCTAAAGTGGTTGGGCAGAGCTGACTCAGTAAAATACAGTGAGATGCTGGCAGCTTGGAAAAACAACAACAACAAAACAATACCTACCTACGGTTGTAAATTCCAAAGGGATATTGCTGGAACACCAACAAAATATGCCCATTATGGGTTGAGTACTTAAAATCATTTCATTTTTTGCTGAGATGATAAGTTTCATATGTACTTGGGAGAACAAAGGTTATCAGCAACTTGCAAAGAAATCCAAATCTAGTGATGATAATATTTCTCCATAAAGGCTGGCTCCATATCTGCATTTTGTAATGCTTTAATCATTGTACCTTTCACAGTGCCTGGCAGATAAATAGGCACACAAACTCATATATATATAATCCTAATATGCAAATATGCCAAATGGTGGAACAACCAAACAACCAACCAGTCACTATGATCTATGTTGACCACCAGGGGGCATGTGAGGAAGATGGCAGAAGCTGCCCATGACAAGATGGTGGAGCAGGTGAGAGGGGCACCAGATCAAGGTGGAGTGCTGGTTGCTGTCACTGGGGCAAGCCTCTGGTGGTTACTGAAAATTCTTTACATCCAAATGTGGCGGTCTGATCCAGTGCTTGCACTTGTTGCTGGCACCAGCCCCACTTGCACCTGTGGCAATCGCTGGAGCTACCACTTGCACCAGCTGCTGGCAATCAGTGCCAGCCCTGATCATCCCTGAGGGCTTCTCCACCTGCCCCTGCTCCTGAGGAGCAATTGGGGCTGGCAGCTACCCCTTCCATCCACTGCCAGTGCTGTACTTGCTGCTTGCACCTGCTACTGATGCCCAGTGCCAGTCCTGATTGCTCGGCACTGTCAGTGGGACTGGTGCCATCAATGTGTGGGAGTGGTGGCTGCAAGAGCAGAGCTGCCAGCAGAAGGGGAACAGGAGCCAAGGTAGGAGGGCCAGGCCAGGGCTCAGGGAATGGGCCAAGACCTGCCCCTGTGCCCACTGCAGCCTCTCAGCCCACAGTTCCTTTTAAGGTGCATGAATTCATACACTAGTCCTATGTAATGAAAAGGTCAAATACAAATTAATCCTCACAACCTGAGAAGATGGCTGCCTATGACCAGGCCAGTAGGGGGGTTACTGAGGGATAACCAAATGACTGAGCAGCAGACTATGTGGGGCAGCCAGGCGAGCAGGGGGGCCATAAAGTGCAGAGGGGAGGGGATAGTTCAGTGATACCAGGTCAGCAGGGCCAGAAGTTGGGGGCAACCAGACTGGCCAGGGGGGGGAGGGCATTGGGGATGACCAGGCTGGCAGGGAGGGGAGCAGTAAGAAGGAAGGAGGTTGGCAAGGGGGGGAGTTAAGGCAACCTGGTCAGCAGGGGGCAGTTAAGTGTGATAAGGTCAGCATGCAGAGGCAGTGAGGAGCTATCAAGGGTGAACTGATCAGCGGGGGTGAGGGGGGCAGTAAGGGGCAACCAGGCAAGCAGGCAAGTGAGCAATTAGGAACCAGTGGTCCAGGATTGTGAGATGGATGTCTGACTGCCTAAACCAGCAGTTGGATATTCCCCAAGGGGTCCCGGATTGGAGAGAGTGCAGGCTGGGCTAAGGGACCCCGCCTGTGCATGAATAACATGTAAAAACTCTAATATGCAAATAGACCAAATGGTGGAACAACTGAACAACTGAACAATCAGTTGCTATGACATGCGCTGACCACCAGGGGACATGCACAGAACGTGGCGAGTGTCGGCAGCAGGCAGCAGAGCATGAAACAGGGCAGGCATTGGCTGTCTTGGGATGTTGGAGCAGGTGAACAGGGATACCAGACTAAGGTGGGGCACCGGTCACTGTCACCAGGGTGAGCCTCTGGTGGTTACTGAAAATTCTTTGTTCTCATGTTCCATGGTCTTACTCCATACTTGCACTCTCAGGGTTCCTCCACCTTCCCCTGTTCCTGAGGGGCAATTGGGGCTGGCAACCGCCTCCTGCACCCACTGAGGAGATGGCCCTACTTGATTCTGCAGCCAGCACCAGAGCTGCTGCTCACACCCATGTACTATGCCCAGTGCTGGTCCTAATTGCTCAGCACCACCAGTGGGTGTGACTGTTGGCTTCCAGCCCCAAGTTCCCTTGAGGGCTTCTCCACCTCCTCCTGCTCCTGAGGGTTGATTGGGGCAGCAGCCTCTGTTCACATCTGCTACTGGCACTGGCCCCAATCACTGTGTGCTGTCAGTGGGTGCAAGCGTGTAGAAGTAGCAGTGGTGGAGAGCAGGGCTGCTGGCAGACAGGGGACCAGGGGCCAAGAATTGCTGAGCAAGAGTACAGAGGATGCACTGAGATCTGCCCCTGTGCCCACTGCAGTATTGTGGACCACAGTTCCTTTCAAGGTGTACAAATTTGTGCACTGGGGCCCTAGTTATTTTATGATACTTAATAATTTTTACTAAGGAGTTAAAGATTTCTGGAAAGGAATCTAAGGAAATATTTATGGCAATATTAATTTAATAAGAACCCAAAGCCCTGACCACTGTGGTTCAGTTGGTTAGGCATCATTCCTTGCACCAAAAGGTTTTCAGTTCAATTCCCAGTCATAGCACAAGTCCAGATTCTGTGCTCAATCCTGGTAGATGACATGCTGCAGGCAGCTGATTGATATTTGCCTCTCACATCTATGTTTCTATCTTTGTCCCCTCTCATTTCCTCTCTCTGTAAAAATCAATAAAACATTTAAAAGGACCATAATAACAAGAGCTGTTATTAGATTATTTCTTTATAATATGAAATACAAAGTTGTGCTATCTCAACTGTCTTTCCAGAGAACTATTGGAATACTTCTTTAGTCTTATTCCAGTAGGGTGATAGATAAAAGGAAGGAGTATGGGTTTAAATGCTAGGGTTTTTTCTTTTTCTTTAAAATTTTACCATTTTTCTCTTCTATTAAATTAAAATAGAAATTATCTCATTGTTCATATTTAAGTAGTTCCTAATAGGTGTGAGTGGAAGAATTCAAATGAGAGAGATATGAGGAAATTGATGGCACCACTTTTTTATTTAACTGTTTGAGTTTTGTACTATTTTTAATTCAGTTTCCTCCTTTTATTAAATCAGAAAAAAATTATAACTTTTAAAGATTGCTGTTAAAATTAAATAAAAGAATGTGTGACTTATATATAAAATGATTAACAATTGAGCTATACATAGGGTGTATATGAATACATATAAACATGTTTCAATGTGTATTCATTGCATGTATGTGATAGTAAATATATTGTATATTTTACATACATGTAAATATGTCTTCCTGTTTGAAAAATTTTAAATTAATACGTTTTTAAATTAATTAATTTTAAATTAATAAATTTTACATTTAATCAGGTTTTTCTCTTTAAATATCAACTATGAAATATAATTTTCTGGTTTTATATTTTTGATAATTTAAAGAATGTGTGTTCAAATTTCATAAAATATTTGTGCCAATCAATACATTTTTGTGTTTTGTATTTATTTGAAAAATCCTCTATATGTCATGTCTGACAGCTATACTTTAACTACAGATGTGTAGATTTAAGATTTGAAAGTTACCAGGAAGTCCAACACTAATTATCCAGTTTTTGCAGCAACCACTTCTGGGATAGTTTGTCATCAACGTTATTCCTTATCTCCTTAAATGAGCATTGGTAGTTAGCTATTTATAGTCCCCATAAAAGGGACCTTGAACATGTTATTTTGTTAAATTATAGATGTTAACTGAATTTTTTGTTGCATCTTTTATTTCTACCATCATATGATTGTTTCCTGTTAAACCCTGCTGACTTTTCATGGAATGTATTAGAAATTTTTTCTTAAAATTTTCCTTTTGTGTCTGCAGTTCTTATAGTCAGTTCCCTTATTATAAGCTTAAATTCAATAGGTTTGTAACAAAGGTATAATTTTCTGTTGCTGCTATTGTTCAATCTTCATACCTAGGTTGAATTTTTTCTTATGTGATTTCATTATCCACCATTTCACTGGAAGCCAGTGGTGAATTAAAGTACTTATCAGACTGTTCCTATATATTTCTTAAAATTTTATGAATGAAGACAACACAAACATTGTATTGATTATGTATATTCAGCTTTGCATTGGGCATTTTATGTTAAACACAAATGCTAATGGAATACCCATTTGAAAATTTTATACATTATTTAGATAGAACCCAATGTCTGGTTTTACAGGACTTGTATTTCAGGTTTCCCTTTCAGAGGATTAAACCAGGCCATTATAGCCCAAAATCATTTTGACAGTCAATTATTCCTAGAGTTAAGAAAAAATGAAAGTACAACACTTTAGCCAACTCTGAGAACAGGATATATGCATAGTTCCATAACTACTTATAGGATAACAAACTGTGAGTTCCCTAAATTGCTACAAGGGCAGGAAAATTCAGTTGTGTTTGGAGAATAGACTGCCAGACTTCTCAAACCTCAAGTTTGCTTTGCCTTTAGCACTCCCTCCCCTGCCCCCCCTTTTTTTTAGTAAGGTGCATTTTGAAGGAAATTTCACTTTAAAAGCATGTTTCTAAAGTTAAACCACAAACTGTGCAATATGAATAATACTGATCCATGATTTATTGTTTTTCAATTTCCAAAGTAATCTGACAGATCAGGCCAGTAACAAATCATATTTACTATATAATAGTTTCATACAGACATTTTTTTTTAATAAACAAGCCTGAAAGTTAGAAAAAATATATAGAACACAGAAAAATGAAACATGGAACATACAAAAGTGGTTAAAATTATTCACAGCCATACAATCAATTTAACCACCTCGTAACACTGTATACTACTTTTTATTTCAGTTTTTTTAATATACACATAACTTTTGAGCTGTATTTTACATCCTATAAATAATTTTTAGTAACTCTATTGATTGATGCTATCATCACCATTAATCAGTGAGAGACTATTATATATCCTCAATTAGTAATGATTATGATTACTATCACTGCATTTTTAATTCAGTTTTTAACATAAATTCTAATTTGAGTCTTTATATTGAATTTGCCTTTTCACAAATAAAGCTCAACACAAAGTGACAAGTTTAGCTCACAAGTTTGGGAATCAGTGTTTGAATTTTTCCACAACTTGGGTGAAATGTAGTGTCTTCCTATGAAATCTATAGTTTATACAGCTCTCTAAGAACTATTTCTCATGTAGACAAAAGATAATTTTATCATCCCTTAGAAATGCAGGAACCTTAATACACAAAATGAAATTAAAACCAAACTTTTAAAAGAAGCAAGTACTATTATATTTATAGATACAGAATTTTCTTTTTTGGCTTTATATATGCAATACAAAAATTAACAGTTTTTTTAAATTTTATTTATTTATTTTTTCCTATTGCCCTCACCACCCCCCAGTACATGG
>JAAGEH010000286.1:29280180-29395035 GCA_011751065.1 Lasiurus cinereus | reverse complement strand
GTTGATCTCCTACAGGCCCCTCCCCCCAACCTCCCCTGCTTTCCCACTGTAGCAGGACAGTCTGTTCATTGCCTCTTTGTCTCTGCACCCGCTTCCTCACCACCCCCTGAATCTTGTCTTTAAAAACATCTTGCCCCTGTAGGCTAGAAATAAATCCACAAGAGCAAAAGAAAAATGTCTGAGTTCCACTTTCAATATCCAATAGCTCTGAGTCCCACTTTCAATGTCAAACAGTTCCTTATGTGTACATGTCATCAATGGTATCTGGATAGTGGACAAATGCCAATCAGACCCTCTCTGGTTTGGTCCTAGGCATCCTGTAGTGATGCTCAGCTGCTAACTGCTCGCATGGCAAGGCATCATCATCGTCTTCCATCTGTGGACTGTTTCTCCTCTTGCCTTTTTGTTTGGCGCAGACCTGTCAGTTCCTCTCTGTTGCAGGAGTTCACTTGGTCTTGGAGTTGTTTTCTGAAAGTATATAAACATATACTATCAATAGAAATTTTAATTAATACTTTAGAAACAGCTTTTTGTCCAGTACACTTAAATTTTCTTGAGTGTTTGCTTATTTCAGTTCGCCAATTTAAATTAATCTGAAAGATTGATAACTCTTTTACTTCAAGTTTAATACTCTACCAACAATCTTAGATTACCCTGTATATATTAGTGGAAAAATTTATTTGCATTGAGTAGGCACTGAGCATTCCGAGTGCTAGGCTGAATTTAAATATAGGGCAGCTGCTGTCAGCATGTTTCTGTCTGTTACCTGGGTCCTGATCTGTGCTGAGCGTGGGAAACGAGGTATCCATGGGGGCAGGAGACCTCCCTCAGAAGGGGTGAAGGTTCAGACCCCTTACAAGGTTGGAGGGGGGGTGAGGGTCTGTGCCCTACCTCTGTTGACTCCCATGTTCTCTCGTGATGGCCCCTCTGTGACTGTGCCCTTCTTAGGTTGTTCCTTCCCTGAGGAATCTTACCCATCTCTAGCTAACCAGTCATCCTCCGGGGCCAAGCAGGGTGTTGTAAGGTTCAGTTCTGTCTCCATGGTAGCTTATGCCCCTGTGGCCTCCATGCCCAGCACCTGACTTGGGGATCCCCTCGCCTGCTGGCTGGGGCCCCTGGCACTGATCACTTATCTCTAGGAATTCAGGTTCCTTCTCCAGTGAGGGCCCAGCTCACACCATTTGGCGAGAGACAGATCCATTATACCAGCCACCTCGAGGCTTCAACCTCAGCGTAAATAGAGAGCTCAGGCTACAGCTGAGGGCCATTGAGTTGTGAGAAGAGGGTCCCTCTTGGCAAAAGAGGAAAGAGGGCCAGTATAGAGTGCTCAAGTGCCTTCCCAGTGCCTCAATTTCTTCTAAAAGGAATTAAATCCTTTCATGTCCTCTTTTTAAATTGCTGCTACACATTCAAAGAATTCATTTGTATGTTTGTTTGGGATAGTTGTACAATATGCTGTTGTGAAATATCAAAAATTAAATGATATTGTAGGATAATACTATGTAAGGATATTCTTTGCTCTAGGCCATGGCAATTCAATTTCAAATGGGCTGACAATTTCTTTTTCTAACTATATAAACTTTTTCAGGAAGGCAAAAATACAGATTTCTTACCTTAGCTCAAGAGGCCAAATATGTTGACAGTTTAAGGCTATCTTTTTTTGAATGTGCTGAGATTTTTATGGTACATATAAAAATTAATCCGCTCCATCCTCAAAATTCTAAGGTCAAGTATGTGAAGTTGACATGAATGCAAAAATACATATTGATGTATTTTTCTTATTTGGGTGGACTTAAATAAGTACTACAATTGCTCCAAAATTCATGGCAAGCTACGAGGTATTTGAAAAAAAAATTAGACAAATTAATTCTGTGCCTGGAACTGAGAGGTCAACCACATGCATCCCAGAAATGAAACAGCAGCTAGTCTGCCTCTGCCATTTCCCTTTTCTTTCCTGCATCTACTTTTAGGAATCTCTGTTAGTCAGGAACAAATAGATTTATTGCAGCTAAATGTTTGCATTTCTTAATTAAGAAATGTAGAGTGGAAGAAGAGGAGATTTGGGAGAAAAAGAGTTTGGAAAGTTTATTAGTAAGTACAAGCATGAACAAGACAAATTTTACCGCCAAAATAGAAAATTTTCAAGCATAATTACTTTTAGAAATTCTGTAAGTTACTACTTATGCATTTTGTTTGTATAAGTATGCAAATACACCCACATTAGCATGTCTCCACCACATCATATAGACAGCTAGACTAGAGAAAATCAATAAACACTTCTTTTTTTAATTATATAGTTTGTTAAATTTTAATTAACATTTGATAATGGATTTGGGAATCATACTTTGAGGAGATGTAGTATGCATATAAGGTTTCATGGAATTGTCAACTGAATTTAACTTGTTCCTATTTTACTGAAAATTTTGAGTGATATATTTTGAATGAACAAATAAAGACTATGTTCTTTAAAAATATAGCTGTACTAAAAATAAGTTCTTACCATCAAGGTAACACAGAAGTCGAAGTAGAACTATTCAGAAAGATGATTTCTTAAGAATAAAACTATTTTAAATTTTATATAGTGACCCACCAATATGTTCTCTTTGCAATATTGCCCTCTCCCATTTTTCCAAGCCAATGAATAGTTCTAAATATAAATAAATGAGCTGATTAAGAAACTCTGATTTCTAAATTTTTGAGCAGACTTTGCAGATACCCTGTTATGGGAGTTTGATGCTTTTACTTCTCTAAAGGAAGAGGTCAACCTACATGATTTCTAAAGAACACCCCCTTCCCTTTTTCAGTTGCACCTGAGATAGAATTGCCAGGCATATACAAGCCACAGGGGTGAGACATGTACAAACCATATTCTAAACAGAATTTCTTAACATTTTTTCTGCTTCCACACATAAGATCAATAATTTTTATATGCAATATATACTTCTGTGGTATACATTTATCAAGGGATAATTCATTATAAAATTCATTATTCATACAATAGGGAAGATTAAAGTAATGGATGTTCTCTCACACATATGATACTTATAAGGGCTATTATCATTCCTTCAGGAGTAAATCAATTTCTTACCCACCAAAAAATGTATATAAGTGAGAGTGAAGTTATGCCACATTTGAATTTATACAAATGCATACACATATGAGATGAGTGTGTGTTTGTATGTGTATTTTCAATTTTAAAGACTCAATTTAAGTAATTGCTTGTGACACAGACTCTAAACTCATTCTACAAAAATAAGGTTTATATATGATACTTTGAAGAACTCTTTCTGATATAGCTGTGATATGATCTTCCCCATCATATTTTCTTTTCTTGTAAAAATTAAGGGATCCAGTAAAGACTGAACAAAATTGTTCATTGAAGTCCTCGCTTGTACCAAATAGGAATAGGTCCAGCTATGTGCATTAGCTTAGGAGTTAGTATTTTGTATCTAGCTAATGATGTAATCTGAGTAAAATCATAGGATTAATAAACTGAGACAACAGGAGCTCAACAGGTAGTAAGCATGTAAGTGTGTATCTGTATACTAAATACTATGCTATGTTATAACTGTTTTACCAAAATGCCTATAGGCTGAACATGAGTGCTGGCTGAACATCAAAGATAGTTCATCATGGAGATTTTAGGTTTGAAGAGAGTGAGAGAGAAAAAATGCATAGCAAGATTGTGTGTGTGCTAGATATTTTCTTAGGTTCTTAGGTAGCTCATCAACTCTATCAAGAAGAGGTCTGTAACCTGCTTGAAAAAAAACTCCTTTATGATATTTTATTACTGTGATTATCTTAAAATGTAGGTTTTATTATTATCCAGGTCAGGTGAGGTCAACAGATCAGATGATTTCTATTGAAAAGACAGTTTGTTACTCACCTTTCCCAAGAGCAGGAGAAATGCCACACCCGGAGTGCCACAAAGAGTAGGATGGGGTCAGTTAGAAGATAGAAGGAGGAAAAGAAAAGCATGGGCAAGAGCCTTTATTGTGGTTTAGTGGGAAGACAAGGCAATATTAGATCAGATAATTTGAATAGACTCTGTGGTACTAACTCTAGTTGTCTGGTACCTGCCTAGGGTTGATTAGGGCAGGGAAATATCACCTGCTATAATGTAAGACCCAGGTAGAGAAGACAGTTTTAATTTGTTTGCATATGGAAAGCACACTCCTTAGCCAATCTTTACAATTATGAAGAACTTGCTAGCACTGAGACAGTCTATCCTGTCAGCAAGGCTCTAGACTCCAGAGCATCAAGAATACATAAAATAAGAAAATATAATTGTACAGTGACATTCTAAGCTCTGAGTGAAAATAAATGTTTTTTTCTTCTTTATTAACTGAGGTAACTTTTACAGCTATTGAATTGCATCATTAATTATAAATTCAATAACTTGTGACAAACATGTCTATAGCATTCAATATATAGAAAAGTATGAAGTATTTATACAAGTGTCCACTTTCCTTGTATAGTTGTAGTTTGCCAATAAAAAGTTAACTTAGTTAAGACTATTATATACTAGAGGCCTGATGCACGAAAATTCATGTACTCGGGTTGCTCAACTAGGCCTGTTTCCTCTTGAAGTCTGGGAGCCCTTGGGGGATGTCCACCTGCCAGCTCAGGCCAATTCCCCACTGGGTTGGGCCTAAGCTGGCAGTCAGACATCCCTCTGGTAGCCTGGGAGCCATCGGGGGATGTCTAACTGTGGCTTAGGCCAGCTCCTCTGTGGAAGGCACTGCCAGGGTCAAGATTGTGCTACTGCCTTTCTTGCTGTCTCTGCAGAAGGGGGAGTGCCAGGACCACCAGAGCTGGCCTAGAAGTGCAGGCTCGCTGGCCTCTCCCTCACCCATTCCAGAAGGTCATTTCAAAAGGAAGGCCATCCCACCATCTGGTCTAATTAGCATATTAGTTCTTTATTACACAGGATTTTGCTTAGTTTCTAAATAAAACATAACACATCATATAAAAGTTCCTTCTTCCTTCTGTCCTGCTTGAGCACATGACCCAGTCTTAGAATGAAATCTTTCACACTGGCTTACTTATCATTATCTGTAAAGTGGAAGTGGGGTTGATATAAATCCTCTTCTGTGATAATGGTGTATGTAAATTGTATTTCTCTACTCCTTCCACTGATTAGATGGCAAGAAGCCCTTTGTGAGAATCTCTACAGAGAATGCCACCAGAATTTAAAGTTAGTTCCATCTTGATTGTGCTGGAGAGTGGTAGCTCTACCCCGAAATGACTCAGAACAAACCTATTATCTCAGCAACTCTTAAAAACAACAAACACAGTGTTCCCCCAATATTTCTACCTGGCAGTATACCACTATGCCGTATACCTGAAACTAATACAAAATAATATTGAAAGTAAACTACCATTGAAAAAGAAAAGTAATTAAAACCAACCAAGAAATAAAAACTCACAATATGGTAAGCCCAGTTCTATTCTGAAATATGCTCTGCATTCATATGGGCTTAACCCTGTGCCATCATCCTTTCCCCATCACATTTCCATTCGCTACATTGATAAGCTGCCCCTCTCAATCTTTGGAGCCATCTATGCTAAAATAATCTTGCCTAAAGTAAAATGGTGTATAAAAAATTATTTGATTTTGCCAAGATTTCATATTTAATTATTTAAATTTTGGTTTTCAACCCTAGTTTTAAATTTTCCACTCTATTGTTTTTATTTTATGGAAACTTGTGAATTAAAACAATAAGCAAGGGTTGTTGGGGAAAACAATCATATTGGCTGAGAATGTGGGATATTATCTAGTAAAATCCCATTAATGCAGGTTTTCTTTTACTTTATTTTTAATTTTATTTTATTGTTTAAAGTATTACAAATAGTAGTACATATTTCCTTTTTTCCCCTCATTGATCTTCCCCCAGCCTCCTACCCACAGGTACATTCAGATTTTCTTAATATAATAACTAGAGAACTTACCCAAGGAGAACTTTGAAAATTATTTAAACATACTAGTACTCACAAAGTCAAGTTGTATCTTTTTGAAATTTTGAGGTATTTAGTATCCTTAGTAAGTGAGATATTTCTCAAACTTTGGGTCTCAGGAAGGGAAAATTCTATCCTATCTATGTGTATTGTTTATATAATCTCTGAAATGCATTTTTCTAAATTTAGGCTCAGTCAAATACTTACAAGTGTAAAGCATATGTTTTCAGAAATAAAATAAAGACTATTAAATATTTTTAAATAAGGCATGCATAGCTAAATAACTAAACATTTTGAAAGCACTTTATGTTTCATTTGTAACTGATGAAAAATAAAAGAATGCCTTATATGTAGTTGAATTTGAGTGTATCATATTAAGAATAATAGACAACCAGACCCTCCAGCAGCATTATATCATCTGTGTAAAAAAAGAACATTAGGCTAACACACACACACACACACACACACACACACACACACACTCTCTCTCTCTCTCTCTCTCACACACACACACACACACACACACACACACTTATATGATTAACCAGCTATCATTCTCATTGACTTGTATATCAATTTATGGTGTTCCTGCAGACATATTGAGAACATTAATGGTCCCACAAAGGCCCAAAAGAGAGAAAAATACTCTTAAAATGACTCAGCAAGTCAAAGGACCATTATTTTTTCTAAAGTGTACTAATTCTGTGGATGTATATAACCTTTCTAGGACTCTCATGACATATGACAGGTTTGCTAGTATACTGCATTTTCCAAAGAGAAATAGTTAAGAAAAACTGTTCTAATTTTTTTATTACTTCCTATGTACATGATTTCTTATTGTATAGATCAATGAACTCCCAGAGGACAGAGAATGATGTAATTTTATTAAAAATACACTCTCTGCTAAACATATTATAATTTTCATGTTGGTTTAAATTTTAAAAATAACTAAAAATAGTTATTTACCAATATTAACCTCTTTCACATCAAATCATTATATTTAAAAACCTATTATAATTATTCCCATCTATTTTTAAAGCTACATAACCTATCTGAAATAGTAGAAAATATATTTTGGTTTCTGCTCCTGGTTCCTAGCACAAAATTCCTAAAATCCTTGTAATTTCATTTTTTAAAAAAGACATATTTTATTGATTTTTTTAAAGAAAGAAATAGAGACTTAGAAACATCGATGAGAGAGAAACATTGATCAGCTGCTTCTGCAGAGCCCCCACTGGGGATGTATCTGCAACCAAAGTACATGCCTATGACCGGAATTGAACCTGGGACCCTTCAGTCCACAAGCTGACACTCTATCCACTGAGCCAAACCAATTACATCAAATTTCTGAAGTGTTAAAAACAATAGAAATGTCTTTTGTTCTAACATTTGGTCTTTGACTCTGGTTCCTGACACAGAGCTCCTAAAACCCTTGCAAGTTCCTAGGTGAGAGGAATATATTTTTTTCTAATGAGAATATTCTGAGTGGGTCCCTGGATGACTCTGGGTTTAGGGCTGGTCATCTGAAAGAACAAGTTATGATTAGAAACTTGGAATATTCAGCAAACCCTTGCCCACTCTCTCAAGAAGAAAAAAGAGCAAATGGGACAAAACCTTCATAAGAATCCCAAAAGCATGGGGTTCTGTGAGCTTCCAGGTGATTGAACACATCCACACACTAGAGGGGGATCCCTACCAACTTCATAGGGATTGAAGCTCAGCCCCATAGTACCTCCCAGACCTTTCCCTGTGTGTCACTTCTTCTGGCTGTTCATCTATATTTCTTATCAGATCCTTTATTAACCCAGTAAAGGAATGTCAGTGTTCTCTGAGTTCTGTGATCTGCTTTAGTAAATTAATCAAACCTCAGAAGGGGGCCCTGACAACTTCCTATTTATAATCAAATTGGACAGAATCTGTGAGTAACTTGGGGACCTACTATTTGGGTTAGCATCTGAAGTGGGGTGCAGCATCATGGTATTTTGATAGTATCAGAAATTAACTAAATTGTAGTACAGCCATCTCATGTCACAGAATTACTTGGTGTGGGGTAAAACACACTTTTGGTGACTACAAGTATCAGAAATAGTAGTAATGTGAAAATAAAGAAGAAACACAGGAAGGCAGAACTAGTTTTATTGCGTGCTTTTTAACAATAAATTTGAAAAGTGTTCTGATTCTTTGAGGATATTGGATAATAGTAAATGAAGGAGAAAGTAATACTAAAAAATAAATGTGAAAAGCAATTGGAAAAAATGAAAAACAAGATTCCATCTTGATAAATCTATGAAATGAATATTTATGAAATGAACTCTTATCACTACTTGTTTTATTTTATTTTATTGCTCCATGCTTAATAGGAAGAAGGTTAATATTGTAACTGCATTCTCCACTTTTTAAAAGTACTCTGGGGTCTCCAAAATTTAATATTTAAAATTTAAAAAGTTTTCCAGAAAATCAGAATTAATTTTTAATGTATATAGCTTATACTGTATATATCTTACAATGTTTTTCCTCAGCATTATTGATTCAGTTAAGGAAATTACTTTTTACTATAAAAAATGAATGATGTAATTTTATTAAAAATACACTCTCTGCTAAACGTATTATAATTTTCATATTGGTTTAAATTTTAACATCAGAAGGTAAATAGAATTTATCTTTCTGAGGAACTAGCCACAAAATATCCTGTTTATTATAAAAATAACTATATAACAAGATATATGTTAGGTAGGTACTATGCTAGGCATCAAAGACTCTGAGGGACTCACAGTCTAGTGGGAAGATACACTGGTAAACCAGTTATGTAATTACAATACAATGCAATGAGCTAACTAATAAATGAATGGACAACTATATTATATATCAGAATAAAGGAAGAATCTGATTAACTACACGTATTTACTAATAGGCTCGAAAAAACTCCGTGGGGAGAATGATATTAGCAGTAAATTTCTAAAAATAATAAATGGCAAGCTTTTTCAGGTGGAAAGGAATAGATTGAGTATGCCAGACAGTGAGTCAGTCCAGCATGCACATAGCAGAAAGGTGACCAAAGTAGCTTTGAAAGAATAAAAACTGATATATCTGGTATATATTTTTCAATCTTATGAGAAGTCTTAACTAATAACTTAATGAATTTCAGTATAGGTATTCTATTGTAGTCTAGAAGTTTCCTAATTTGTGATCTTAAGAGTTTTCTGATATAAACTTCTTAAAAACATTGACTGTGAGACCATCCTTTTAAAGTGTTTTCTTTTTTTTTCTTAGTTAATAAGTTTAGAAAAACGGATTTGAAATGATATTTGGAAGGAAGGGATGCTTTATGATTCATTCAGTTTATAAAATTATAAACCATCAAAATATGTAGAAAGTTGAAATTCTGGAAAGAATGAGATGAAAAGCACAGAAAACAATGCACATGAAAAATGGCAAGGGTTTGAACTAAGAGAAAACTAGAAAGAAAAATTATCAGTTTTCAGATGTTAGAGCTGATTGTCGTGCAAGGTGTTGGAAAGAGAGAACATAAAAAGAAGTACAATTCTGAAATCCAAACTGAACAAATTGTAAAAATGGTAAGTCTTAGGACCCAAACAGGATATTCTGGAGAATGACAAGATGGAGAAATTAGAGTAGGGGTGGTGAGATGGAAAACATTAAGCTATGAATGGTTATGCTAATTCAAACCCAACAGTATTTCTGGATCTAATAGCAATGTTCACTTCTGAAAAAAACTGAGAAGGAAAGGTTCTTATGTGAGCATTATAATGAATGTTACAAAGTAATAAAAAAAATAAGTGAATAATGCTTTTAAAGGCATGTCTGATTAAAAAAAAGCTTTAAACCATTTATTGCATGATATTTTCTCATGGAGATAATTTTTAAAAGCTTTGGCTCATATGTAAAAGAAATACTGAGCCCTTTTTGTTATTATTTTAACTTGCCTGATCTCTAAACACAGAGACATCTCAGAAGTTCATTAAAAATTCCCAAACTCAGAAAGAAGAATTAAAAAGACAAACTAAATAAACCAGATCCTGTAGGAGTTGAATTTTGAAGTTTTTACTTTCTGATTCTAAGCATGGATCATATTTTAGTTGCTGAGTAATGGTAAATGTAGCTTAAAAACACCATAGATAACATAGCGAATAATTTCCACATCCATCAATAAATGTGGCATGCACAAAGATCGAGCAAGGTTCTAATACAAATTGTCAACTACACAGCCCCATCTCTAGCCTGATCCCTTTACATGGGAACATTTGTCAACCTAATTTTGTGCTTCCTATTGTAATTTGTTTTCCTATTCTTTCATTAGATGCAGTCAATGTCTCAGGTTACATTGACAATGAGAGAAAACATATAAGTAAATGACTAGGGTTCTATAATAAATTATTGAGGGTTATACTTCTCTATATCTCTGTCTTTTGGACCAGTCATTGCATGACTGATTCATGAGGCTGCCACTACAGGGGCCTGGAACTAGGGAACAAAACACGCAGTGAATAATTCAACCTTTGGTCCTAGAAGGTTGTAACTCTTTAGAACAAAAACTAAAAAAAAATTTTAACATAGTTTTTTGTGAAACACATATTACTAGATAACATACGGTAAAATTATCTGTCTAGTCCTATGTCATGACCAAAAATTTAAAGAGGAAGGAATTGAAACAGCCATGAGCTTGTCCATAGCAACACAACAAGCTCAGAATTATTTTAATACTGAGATGCTCAGAATACTTCAGAAGTTAGTTGAAGAAAGCTTCATGGAGGATGATTAACTGTGTGAACATCTTTAACCTTCACCACTCCCTCTTAACCTTCACTGTTTTTCCCTTGTGTTTACCTTTGTTTAAAAAATATTTTAATTAAAATATAATACATTTCATTTTACCTGATATATCATGTTCCCTTTCTGTATTTTCCAAAGATGCATATATCTGATTGTACCCAGAATAGAAAAAAAACTAAGAATCAAAAATTTGTTCCCTATTATATACCAACTAGAGGCTTAATGAATGAAATTCGTATAAGGGCCTCGGCCCTCGCAGCCCCAGCTTCCTCTGGAAGGTCGTCCAGATGGTCGTTCTGCTATTCGGTCTAATTGGCATATTGGCTCTTTATTATATAGGATCAATACAACAAAAATGTATATTACACACCAATATATTATTTTAAAGTGGGCTATTACTTACTAAAAGGTTAGCTTCCTACTGTTTAATTTCCCTGGTTAGCAGTTTCTTCCTTTTTTTTTTTCTGCAAAAATGTCCACTTACTAAACTTCATAACTGCCTGGCCATTTTCATGATAGCCTATTGTGTTTTCAACCTTTTACTCTTAATAAGTGGGAAATCACTTGTATCATTTAAGGTACATAAAGGAAGCACCAGATTTAAACTCTTAATCCTGGGTTATTAAGGTGCTCACCAATAATTGCAATTTTAGCATGTACAACAGCATTTTGCCTGGGAAAAACCTGTGCCTTCTCCTCCTATGTAAATTTTCACTGTTGTCCTGAGCATTTCTCTAGCCTTAAGATAGATTTCTTTTTTATTTCATATGACTATTACCCACCATTCTTTCAAATCACAAATCTTAAAAGATGAGAAATAAGGATAAAATAAATCAAAACTATTTTATGATATACATTAAAATATCATGTTACTTTAGACAGATATAAAACCTAAGAAATTACTATGGATTTTGAAAATTAGTACATTGAAAAATCACCCTTTGATGCATGAAGAATAGATTTTAAAAAAACATAATCTGTACCACTGATTTTAACTATTATTACAAGCTGTATTAAGCATATGTGGAAGTATGGATAAATTATACTTCAAGACATGAGTTAAAAATGGGTTCTAGAAAACTTTTTCAAAAGCATGGATACAGTAGAGAACCCATAATATTTCTCTTTTTCTGCAGGTTTTATTATGTCTTAAAATTATTTATTAAGGAAGAGAAAAACAATTCTGTTAATTATTTACTAATATTAAAATATTGATGAGTATTACCCAAATGTACTAGGATTCCAGCTGGTGCACTGGAGTGAGACTGTGAAAAAGCATCCAACACAGGGGCGAGGGGTTCTATTAAAAGAGCAGAACAAATGACTTAACAGGAGCCTAAAAGCAGCAATCAGAAAAGGTTCATTTAACTTAGAGATGACACAAGCTTTGAGCAATTGCCTCTGCTTAAGTAAGTGTGGAATTACAAAAGCCTATTTATTACAGTCCAATAGGGTCTGCAGTTTGCTCAAAGACCTTTGAAGAATTTCAACAGTTATAAAGTGTTGCTCAGTGCAGAAGCAGTAAAATGTGGGCAGATCCCTAAAACAACCTACAAAGCTTTCCTGAAAAAGTTAATTCAATCCTAGCCACAATTGTTCTTTGATATGAATTGCTTTATATTTCTCTTTAAGGAGAGATGCTATACCTGGTAATTTTCAAAGGTTCTTTGAAAATGTATTTTAACTAGTAAGGAAAATAAATTATATCCAAGGTGATATGGAATGATATAGGGTCTCCATGGTTTCACCAGGAAAGTTTTCCAACATTTAGCTTATTTAAAATGCTCTGTAAGCATACGTTAGTTACTCTAAAATGGGTTTCTTTCAACAGGAAAATTTGTGATATTTCTCCATTTATTTGTATAAAAAGCAAAATTTGGTTCCAAAGGCATTGGAGCAGAAATTATTATATTAGTGATTGGATAATCTCTTGATTTTTCTAAGTATTAGAATACATAAAAAGAAAATTATTCTCAGTGATTTAACAAATCATTATTTATGGCTCAGTGATAAGTTTATAATTATTGAGTATGTTTATAAAATACAACTCAATATAACCAAAATAAATTACCCTTTGCTTAGAATCAATTTCAGAGTAGCAACCTCATAGGGTTGAGGTATGGGGGTGTTGTGAGTCAATTTTGGTTATAACAAAATAGTATTTAATTAAAAAAAACAAACATGAATAGAAAATGATGTTTCATGAAAGGATATTAATTATTAATAGGAACAAAAAGTAAATAAGGAAATGAATTTACTTTTTCATCAGAAAAGCAAAACCTACATTTTTCCTTGGCAAAAGGTTCAAAATTATTTCCAGGCCAATCAATCAAAGTAATCATGCTTTAGTTACAACAGAGTTCTTAAGCAGATTTTACAAGTAATAGAGATAGAAGAATGGGAAATTTATTGCAATGGAGTCTTCATTTTGGTTTACATTTTCCAATAAAGTGTCATGAGGCAGGCTTAATGAAACTATTTTTATGTGAGGAATAAAAGGTAAAGACATTTATAAACAGGAACAATTTAAATGAGAGGTTGTGAAACTAAAATTTGGTGTTTGAGTCCACGTTTGTTGTCTCACAAAATCAAATAATGAATTCACGTACAAAAACAGATAGCAGGAACAAATTTTATTGAGAGAAGCTAGTCCTGGGAAAGCTGTAGAGAGGATTCCAAAAGCAGACTAGCATCTAGACTTTCCATTCGCTGCGGAGGAGAGCACAACTCATGTAACCCAGCACAAACCAGAGAAAGAGGAGAAGGAATAGAGAGGAAGAGAAAAATGCATGTTTTTTTTTTTTGTTTTGGTCTGGAACTAGATACATGCCTTGCTAGCTTCTGATTGATCTTTTCAAAGAATTCTGTCTTAGTAACATTGGGATTGCTTATATGCCTCACGGCTTTGTGATTGGTTATCTGCAAACTGTCTTAGTAATACCCATACATTTTAAAGCTTACATCTCCATCTAGCTGGGTTGTCTTAGTAACTCCACCTAGCTGGGTTCTCCTCCCCGACCCCCACCACCCATGATCCCATCCCTGTCTTCCTAGTTTCTTTCTGTCTCCTCAGTTGTATATATAAAGGTTGGCATGTAATAATCACAGAAACATCAAAATAACAAGTCTGCTAGCCATTGTGGAAAATACAAACACAGGGTTTTAATAGTCCTTGATTTGAGAAAAACTGATGAGAAAATAGGTCCTTCAGCAATTAAAACAATTCAGCAGTTAATATACCTACGAATTCTTGATTTTTTTTTTCATGTTTGTAATGTGTTTTGCTGGATTCCATTAAAGCAGAAAGCCACTGAACATCAAGTGAGATATTTCTGTTGCCATTGTACCAAGATTGAGATTTGAAACCAGAAGTCCATTGATGAAGTGTATGGATTTTTCTTTTTAATGGAAGGATTTGAAGTAGGATATTACTTAAAATATATTTAATCTTCCATCAGAAATGAAGGTGACCCTCTGATATCTGATCCAAACAGATGGTTTTTATTCATGTTCTATTCTTTTGATAATGCATAGCGAAACATAATAAATATTGAGTCACAACCCAATAAGAAACTTTACAATATAGGTTGAGAGTTGTGGTACAAACAGCAGTCATTTCATTGATAGTTCTTATTAAATATTTTAAGGAAATTAAAAAAAATGTTAAATCAGAAGATTGCTACATTTTTCTGGTATATGTTTTTATTCATTAGAGATTTTTGTCAGTAGTCAAGATATGTCCTACTATATGTCCTAAATCTTCTCTGTTGTAAAATACGCTCAATATTATTATTACCAATTGATACCCTGGGACTTCTTGTGCATAATGGATTCCAGTCCTCTTGCAGAGTTGTGGATGAAAATGTTATCAATGAGCTGAAGTATCTGGTATTAATAATTTTGCAACATTATAACAAATATGTAGTCCTGATGTTTTGTTCTTATTTTAATATATCAAATATATTTCATTGCTTACATTAGAGTAGCAGATTGAAAACATCTGCTCACTTGCCACTATTCCACCAGCAGCTGAAAATCTCAGCTCATTTTCCATAGGCCTGTATGTACCAGGGCTATAATCCAGCTGTTGAGGCTTGATATGGGGCCAGATTAATACTCAAGAGCTTTGAAATGGAAATAGTGTTTTCTTGCCAAAAATTAAAACAGTGATAGACTCCATTTGCTATTCCCTTTGCTCTCTGATCCTCTTTACCACATTCACAACCTGAGTAATTTGCCCCCTCTTGTGACCCCTCCATCCTGTCTTCACAGCTCCATCACCTGTCATGATAATTAAGAAGGACCGGGCATCCGGAAACAGCATCTCTTTATCCTGGCAAGAACCTGAACACCCTAATGGGATCATATTGGACTACGAGGTCAAATATTATGAAAAGGTGGGGAGACAATATCATAGAGTTGGGTTGTATAGGGAAAGAAGTTACCTACTTATAATCTGTGCTCTTACAAAGAAAGGAATGACATTGCTACAAAGTGGCAATGCTTTGTTTAAATCTGTAGTCATGTGGTACTTTTTTGACTTATAGGTAAAGAGGGGTTTAGAAATTATTGTATAGAATATCCTCCATTCAACTTCAGTGAGCTACAACAGATATGTTACTACGAAGTTAAGACATCTAGTTATTAGAAATGATATTTATGTCCTTCCACATCAAAACCTGTTGCTCTACCAACTATTTCATAGTGATTCCTTAACCCATTGATGAACTATTCCTTAGTTTATTGCCTGAAAGCATTACTTTAGCTACACATTCACATGAATTTTATTTAAAAGAAACATTGAACTAATAACAAAACTCCTGTATTATTGAACTGAAAAAAAATTTTCTTGGCTTTGTACAAGGAAATTTATAAGATGGGAATGGATGTGTAAGTCTACCTCACATCATAAAATTGTGGTTCAGTAATAAAGTTGGAAAAATAGTTATATGATTATTTATAAGTTGAATTTAGACTGTGATGTTTCATCACTAAATAGGACTTATTTCTCCCTGGTTATAAATGATTGTGAGATTTGGAAGCAAGATGTATTCAAACCTCATCATCAGAGATGGATGGTTTTATAGCTACTAATATGAACACAACATATTTGTGTTTGTTGCAGTTTGCAAAATATTTTAAAGTGAATTAAAAATAAATTGTATATTATATGGTAGTTGATATTTATAGAAAATATTTGCATATATTATTTTAACTTGGAGCTATCTGATAATCCTGTGAAAGTGGGAAAACAGGCTTTTTTACAAATGAAAAACAACAACTTGGAGTCAGTGAAGTTATTTGCATTTCTCACATCCTCACTGCTAATGAACATTAGGTCTCTGTTTTGAATCCAGGCAACCATGACTACTCATTAGTATGTTTTTCTCTGTATTACCTTCCTACCTCCACATGACAATGGATTAACAAGTATGATCAATTGCACAAAAGACATAATGTATGAATTTTTTTTGCAAATGTAGGTATTTTCTTTATTGAATATAACATATTTCACAAGTATCATGCCATTCTTTTCTTCTCCCCACCACTCATGCCACACACAGAAAAGGTATGTCTCATTTCATTAAAAGGAATAGAGACCTATTGAACTTCATTGGGCCAAATCACAGTACAAATAAGTTACCTCCTAGTTTTCCGTGATCCGGTAGGGCACTGTCAAATACTCATGTGATCATGATCTTCTATTTTTAAAAGTGTGACAAAGCCTGTGAAAACACAAGAATCTATATCATAGCTGATACAACAAAATAAAAAAAAAGTAATGATGTGCCTCAGCTCAGACCTGGTAGCAGAACCAATAAGCACCCACCTTTTAGATATATGGGACCATTTGAAAAAGTAATGAATCTAAATTCATATATTTTGCAAATATAAAAAAATATTCTGAACTTATTTTTTTCTCCACCAACAAAGCATAACACAAGGTTATTTTTAAGCAATATTAACCAGTGCAGGAAAAAAATGTCTAAATCTATTTATTATTCCCTATACATTTCTAAATTTGATACACTTATGTAATATTATTAAATACATATGTAAGTATTTATATCATACATACATAAATTTAAAAATAACTTCCATATATATGACACTTAGAAATATAATATTTTACTCTATGAGGCTAGTAAAAATTTTTTAACAAATTAAATATTTTTATAAAATGAATATATTTATCTCTCTTCATTATTAAATATATCAACTCCAAGTTTATCATAGCCAGCATTTTAAACTAAAAAGTATATATAACCTACATACAACCTTATTTCTGAAATGTTCAATCTAGTGTTGGCTGAGGGCAAGCATTAATTCATCTTCCCATTTCAGACCCCACCCCAGATACAGGAACAGTTCATCATGCTCAAAAACAGGCTCTCCATAAAGTGCTCAGGAAATATTAATATATGTTAGAGAAAAAATAAGATTCTGTGTAAATTCATTTTTTAAACAAAGCTTGATGCAAAAAGACTTTACTATTGATGTGTAATGTGAACCTGTTCATGTACAATGAATTGACTCTCCTAGATGCGATTCTATGGTAAAATAGACTTCAACCTAAGGATTTGTGTTTCTATTAAATCATTGTGACTTCAATACAATGCAAAAACAATACAACTCAATTGATGCTGATAAAGTTATTAATGTAAAACTATATATAGAACTTTGATCTTTTTAAGTTTAATAGTTTACAATTGATAAAATATTTTCTATCTGAGAATCAGTGGGAGATTCCTATTAGGAACAATGCAAAGAAGTATTTTCCTCTTTACAAATGTATTCTTTCAATCAAGTTGAAAATTTCAGCCTTATGCTTGAAAATAACAGATTTTTTGTTCAGAGATTCACTAATAGGCAAGAATGAAAACTAACTTTCCTGCTTTATGTGCAGGACACAAATTATTATATCCAAATTAGGAAACTCTAAATTTTTTTCTAGAAAATGCCTTCAGAGAGTGAAATGATTATCATCTCTCTTTTATTTCTCCTATGTTACATTTTAAAATAATTTTGAGTGGTTTGCTTTTTACCACTTAATACATTATGAAGATTTGATTTTAACTTGATCTTTCTTACCTCAAAGCAGGAGCAAGAGACAAGTTATACTATTCTGAGGGCAAGAGGCACAAATGTTACCATCAACAGCCTCAAACCTGACACTACTTATGTATTCCAAATTCGAGCCCGGACAGCAGCTGGATATGGGACCAACAGTCGCAAGTTTGAGTTTGAAACAAGTCCAGACTGTATGTATTACTTCAATGTGATGTGATTGGGGGGAAGGAAGGTGGTACAAAGGTGTTTGATATCTCATTCTCACTCTCCCTACATTTTAACTAAGTGTAATACATTGAAAGTATACTGCTTGAACATTGAACAATTTGCATAGCATTGGGTCTGAGCATTTGTGTTTGTATGCACATCTGTGGTTTGTTCTTTTTCAAATAAAATGTATTATAATGCCTGGAAAGCTTCTGGTTTCCTGTTAGTCATAAATTGTTCTTAGGAACATTAAGTAGTATGGTAACACACTTCCAATACCCATTAACAGATATTCCAGGTTCAGTGATTGATTGACATAACTTTCTGATCCATGAGGATCTTAAGTTTATTTTAATTCTTAATACGGTCAACCTTATATTACCTAGAGATTAAGAATTTTTTTTTAAATCTGATTTATGACCATTAGAATAGTCCCATCTGTTTGACCCAAAATTTGGCTAAAACTGATCTAAAATTTACAAACATAATAATATTTTCATTTTTCTTTAAATGCATTTGCTTCATGTTAGAAGAGTTTTCTGTTAAATATATATTTTTGTGCTAATATAAAATGAACACAAGCTAAAATTTTATTTGACTTAATGTTACTACTAAAAGTTTAAAATTGGTTCAAAGGAAAATTTAAAGGACAGAGTCATATACACATTTATACAAATGTATTTGTATCTTTATATAAATAATCAGCAATACTTAAACTTAATAATAAATCCCAAACTGATGAATATTCTATAGTAAAATAAGTGTAATTATGTCATCCATGGCACATATCAATTATATCTTAAATGTCACTGTAACTGTGATGAAAAAAAAAATCGCATGCATCACTGTAAGTTCTCTTCAGCTTAAACTCGCAGCTGTAAAAAAGCCCAGAAAACAAGGTGAATACCTTTTAGAAACAGCTTATCCAAAAAGGATGTAATAATTCCCAGCCCTCCTCTGAAAGGAAGCCAAGTAATCTCTTTTGACTGTTCTAATTTGTCTTTCTCCCGTGGCACCTATATTTTCTATTCTATAATTATTTTGTTTCTGACATGAAATTACATTGTTATTGGCATGGTAAAACTTTATGCTCAAATTTTATACCTAATAGAAACATTCATGATTAACAAAATAAAAGTATAAACACTGTTTAAGTTAATGTGGTAGACTAAATATTTTATGGCACACTTTTTGTCAGACAATCTGAAATGACGCTTATAATAACAAGCTGTACATTCTGCAAAGTATTGAGATTCTAGTGTTTTTAGGAGTCATTGGCTCACAGCTAAAACCTGACGATTCTATTTGGAGGAGAGCTGCCATCCTGAAATACACAAACCTATACTCAGGCCCTCCCCTAATCCTCCTGTGATGGAATGAGCACAGAGAAACCACTCTCGGAAGATACTTGAAACAAAATGCTGTGAAATACCATGGAAGTGCCCATGAACAATGTTTAAAACAAATTAAATATTTTAGATGACAAAATATTATTCAGTTTAGCATTAGAAATTCTACATCCCTTTCACAATTTTAAGAGATACAAAGCTAGTTTCCGGCTTTGAAATTATTATAGATTGCCTTTTATGAAGATTTTACATGGTTATTAGAATTAACAACAACAAAAACTAATTTGATTAACCAAGAATGATCTTAAATCACAGACATAACAAAAGCAAATGTTTTTTTTATATCCTGTACTATAAATTAGGCATATTGAAGGCAGGGATGTCAGATTGCCATGTTGATGCATTATTTTGCAATATCAATCTAATCTTATATGGTCTTCATTAGTACTAACCTATCTGATAAGTAAATTTGTCCAAACAATGACAATTTCTAAAATTCTAATGTAATTACATATTTACCACAGACATCGCTGTGATTGTATTATACATGAACTTCTCAGGAGGCTTCAGTGTCTGAGACTTAAGGAATATTCCATCTTAAAACTGCAGATTCTTATGATTTTTGACAAATAAGTTTCTTTTTTATTTAAAATATATTTTATTGATTTTTTACATAGAGGAAGGGAGAGGGATAGAGAGTTAGAAACATGGATCAGAGAGAAAAATTGATCATCTGCCTCCTGCACACTCCCTACTGGGGATGTGCCCGCAACCAAGGTACATGCCCTTAACCATAATCAAGCCAGGGACCCTTCAATCTACAGGCCAACACTCTATTCACTGAGCCAAACTGGTCAGGGCACCAAATAAGTTTTATAATTGCAATACTTATATTACTTGAGAGAGACCAGATAAAAAGAGGATAAAATGAAAAATACAACCTTTTTAACATCTCCCTCTCTAGTTATTTTTTTAAAAAGCTGAGTTACATGATTTTTTTTAAATAGATAGAAACTTATTCTTACTGCTTCACCATAGAATTCTTCCAGACTTTAAATATAGATGAGAAAAAAGTGCCCATTGCTTTAAGGGAAAAGAATAAAATCAATTCTTACTCCATTTTTTAAAAATAAAAATGATATACAGTTGACCTTTGAACAGTATGGGGATTAGGAGTGCCGACTACCTGTGCAGTCAAAAATGCACACATAATTTAAGTTGGTCCTCTACACAGTTGGATTCCAACCACAAATCAAAACTACATGTTCATAAAACACTCTAAGGATTTAAGACTCTTCTTTGTTATATATTAATATTTAGTAGACATAAAAAGACTTGTGTTTAGATTTTTTTTATTTACTTATTTTAAACATATATTTTTATTGATTTCAGGGAGGAAGGGAAAGGAAGAAAGAGATAGAAACATCAATGATGAAAGAGAATCATTGATCCGCTGTCTCCTGAAGGCCCCTACTAGGAATTGAAACTGTAACCTGGGCATGTGCCTTGATTGGAATCAAACCTGGGACATTTCAATCCACAGGTCAATGATCTATCCACCAAACCAAACCAGCTAGGGATGGGTTTTATTTTTAAAAATTATATGAGTTCTTATTCATCGCACAAAAATATTTCTTAGTTGAGTGTAGCATATTTCGAGCTGGAATTCAGATAACATCTTCTGAACTTGATTTATAGTAAAGATATGGAGGCACAGTGAAGCATATATTATTATAGGTGATTTAAAATATTTTCTTTTTATATATCAGTGCTTTACACTTATTCTCACCCTCCTTTAACAAATGAGGAAACTGAGACATAGAGAAGTTAATCAAGCTTCTCAAAGTCACACAGCTGGTAGGGATCAGTCTAATTCTAGAACTCATACATGTATACAACAGTATAATATAGTATTTCAATGGACATTTTATTTAATTTTGTTCTGCAAGCTATTAAAATATTATTATTTCTTTTTATGCACAGTCTATGACAGATAATTTATGTGGTTTTTTTTTGAGGTTGCATGGCTAATAAGTAGGGTCAATGAGCCTACAACCTCCAGATTGTAGACTTCTACTGATTCAGCCCTGATAGTTTACATACTAAGGAAAAGGCTGTTAAACTAAGACACAGAGAATAGAGAATGTATCAGAGTCAAAGGATTTTCCTAGGTAAAGGCAATGTCCACAAAAGCAGGGAGTGCCAACATGTTTGGGAAAACAGACAATTCATCTGTCTGAAAACCTTTAGTGAGCAGAGCCTGTATCTCAATAAGGCATCTATGGTGGTTCAATTATTATTTGTAAAGTACTTACAAATGTTTCTGATATAGTAGGTGGTGTGTGTGTGTGTGTGTGTGTATGTGTCTGTGTGTGTGTGTGTGTGGTGTTTAAATAACAATGCATAATTTGAGCATCCAAGGAATTTTAAAAGCAAAAATATGTACAATAAAATTGAGTTTTGGAACTGGAGGATTCCATGAATAGTATTACTATCCAAGAAGATGAACACCGGGGGCAATTTAATTTGTATTCCTGAGTGCTTCCCAACACCTTTTTGTTGTTTTTAATACATTGACATGCAGCAACTTTAATCTCTGGGACCCTATTGTTAAAGCAGAATGAAATTACTATATAGAGAATTCTTATACCAAGATTAGACATTCATATGTAATTTTGTAGGACAAAGTACTTTTGCCCAGTTTTCACTGGGGAAATGCATTACTAAAACTATGTAACATTTGCTGAAACCATTTGGCTCAGTGGACAGAGCATTGGCCTGCAGACTGGGAAGTTCCGGGTTCGATTCCGGTCAAGGGCACATATCTTGGTTGCGGGCACATCCCCAGTAGGGGACGTGGAGGGGGCGGCTGATCGATGTTTCTCTCTAATCAATGTTTCTAACTCTATCTCTCTCCCTTCCTCTCTGTAAAAAAAATCAAAACAAATATATTTCATTAATAAATAAATTAATTAATTAAATAAAATAAAAATATGTAACATTTATTAAGCACTTGCTATGTGCTTGAAATTGTTCTAAATAAGTGTTTTACTTTATTAACTCATTTAATCCTCACAAGATCACATTATGTCACACAGCAAAAAAGCACCAATCCAAGTGTTCTGGGTCAGGAGAGTGAGCTCACAACCATTTGATTTCAGGGAGAGAAATCGGCACAATGCTATGTAAAGCAAGGAGAGAGTTTGCTTCTAGGAAAACATTTAAATTGAATTTCTAAGACATGGAATGCCAGTTTTTAATAGTATGCTACGTAAAATTATTAACAACACAATAACACAAATTTAATCAATATTATTCATTCAAATGTTTGCTCATTTTAGTAACAAACAATGATCTGAGTTTATATGTCTCTGGGACTCATAGATATTGAGAGCTGGTGGGAATGGTAGAGAAGTCCTAGTTTAATCCTGTATTTGACAGAACAACAGTGACTTCTTTCTTCTATCATGTTTCCTCTTCCAGTTTTGCGACCATTATTTTTTAAAACTGACTAAAATTTATCAAATAATTCCTAACTTGATGCTCTCTGTAATTTACAACAGTGTACAAAATAAAAAGCATCAGGTAGAGTTACTAGTATATGTTTATAGAGCATTATTGAATTTCTAAGTTATTTTACAAATTATTCACAAATATATAGCTAATGGGTAGGGATGTATCAGTCCAGGTGTTTAGGAAGCAGGTGTTAAGACAGAAGTATGAGAGCTTTTTATGGGGAAACACAGATAACCAGTAAACAAGCTGGAGCAGAATTGAGCAAGCAGCGCCGCAGACTGAGATGTAGCTCAGCCATCTGTGAAGAACTGAGGGAAAGAAAGGGTGGAGGGAGGTGAGTCTCAGGCAGCAAGGCAGTTCAGAGGGATTCACCAATCTGATGGGTCACTACAGTGTGAAGGAGAGTGATGCATGGGGCAGACCTGGGCCAGCTCCAATTCCCTTGTCAGGGGTAGTCACTGGGGAAGCACAGCCTATGCTGTACATGTGGCTCCAGGAGATGCTGGAGGTGCAGCAGCTGGAGGCTGTCTGCCCATTGAGGCTTGGCATCAGGGTGATCCAAGCAGGCACTCTCAGGACTGCCACAGTGGTATAAACAATATTTCACTGGTAGGAAAGAATAAAGTGCGGCAACAGTTTATATTAGGAGTGTGCATGCTCAGAGCTCCTTTTTCAAATGCTTGCAAAACTTCTACCAGGCCATCAGCCATGTTTCCTTATTTGCATCATTTAACCAGTCCTAAAACTGCATTATTTTAGAAAACCTTCCAAATGTAGGTTTCGATCAGGCTGAGCATAAGATATTGTCTTACTTTCAGAGAGGTGATTGCATTCAGATAACTAAACTTCCTCTTCTAAGCTCTTCTTTTATGCATTATTCATTCATTTGTACATTAAACATTTACTACAAAAGAAATATAGGTTAAAGTATGAGCAACTGAAAAAGTTGTTCCAGGAATTGTGTGTATTTTAAAAAGTCTAGAATAGGACATTTTTGGAGTTTGCTAGCAGACGAAGCTGGGGATTGAGACAGGGGACAGATTTAATGAGCTTTACATCTTCTGCTACAGAATTTGTATCTTATCCTGAAAGTGGAGAGCCCTGCAGAAATTTTATGCATTATAATGACATGATCAAATTCATGATTTAGAAAGAGTACTCTGGTCACCAGGTAAAGAGAAAGGCATGCAAATAGAGACTAATTAGGACTTTCTAATTGTAATCCAGAAGAGAAAGACATAAACTAGGATATTGTAAAGGGCTTTGTGATGCATTGGATATAGAATAATCAGGAGAGAAAGTGGACAAGGAGACTTCATACTTATGGTCTACACCTTTGTCACCAAACATGGTCTGCACCACCTGCATCAGTGTCACTGGGACCTCGTAAGAAATGCAGTCTCAGTCCCCATTCCAGACTAAAATAGAAATTGTATTTTCCAAAAGATATTCAAGTGGCTTGTGTGAACATTAAAGTTGAAAGCATTTGTCTAGGTCAAGGGTCCATAAACTTCCTGTGAACGCTTAGAGAGTAAATACTTTAGGCTTTGTGTATATATAGTCTCAGTTGTTCCTACTCTACTGGGCTATTTATTATAAATAGTAGAGGCCCAGGGATCTAGTCTAAGCGGGCAGTCAGACATCCCTCTTGCAGTCCAGGGCTCTTGCAGTCTAGGGCTCTTGCAGTCCGGGACCCCTGGCTCCTTACTGCTCACCTATAGCTGAGGCAGGAGAAGCTCCCACCACCGCCGCTGCACTCACCAACAGTAAGCCCAGCTTCTGGCTGAGCGGCACTCCCCCTGTGGGAGTGCACTAACCACCAGGGGGCAGTTCATGTGTTGACCATCTGCCCGCTGGTGGTCAGTGCTCATCATAGCGACCACTCATTCTGCCCTTTGGCTGATTTGCACATTAGGCTTTTCTTATACAGTGGTGCCTCGAGATACGAGTTTAATTCATTCCATAACCTTGAGGCGTGGGAAACTATGAGACACTCGAGTTGTGTTAAACTAGTGGGTCGTGTGCAGCCGGTCGATCTGTGCAATTACTCCTATCTCAAATGTTGCTCGTATTTCAAAGCAAAAATCGCTCACTCGACGGCTCGTATCTCAAAAATCTCGTATGTTAGGGCACTCGTATCTCCAGGTGCCACTGTATACAATAAAAGCGGCCATAGACAATACACAAATGAGTGAATGTGTCCAAAATAATTTTATTTATGGACACCAACATTTAAATTTTATAAAATGTTTAAGTCACAAAATCTTCTGGTTTTGACTTTTTACAACCTTTACAAAATGCAAAACCATCCTAAGTTCCTGAGTTATACCAAAACTGATGACTGGCCAGACTTTGCTCCTGGGTGACTTTTGCCAGTATTTTGTGAGTAGATGAATGATGGGCCATTTGCAAAGGTAGAGAATACAGGGAGAGAAACATTGCATTGTTGGCATATGTTGAGGCCCATAAGACAGCTGTTATATCACCTTTCAAATAAATGTAGATATTGGAGACTAAACCAGCTTAATTAGGAAGCTTTTATAATTCATTTTGAGAAATTGAATCTGTTGTCTATGTCATTCCTTTGCTAACTTCCAGTGTATCCCTTGAGTTTCTTGCCATTGAAGATAAGAGAAAAGCAGTCCAGCATATTTCACACACTAGACATTCAAGTAGTATTTGATTGATGCCATTGAAACAGAATATTTAATCTTATTAATTAGAATTTTCACACAAATTGTAGTAAATGTCTTTTTTTTTCATTCTCACTGAGAATTACTTCTATATTATATCAGACAGTAGCCATATTTCACGTGAAAGCAGAATAAATATGACTGAATTTATCAGCTTTTCCTTGTAGCTTTTAGTTATGATGTGTTAATGCCTGGTCTTTTAATTTTTTTTTCCTCTTCAATCTCACAGCTTTCTCTATCTCCAGTGAAAATAGCCAAGTGGTAATGATTGCCATTTCAGCGGCAGTAGCAATTATTCTCCTCACAGTCGTCACCTACGTTTTGATTGGAAGGTGAGTTCACAGTCTGTTTTATAACTTACTTTTATTATTGCTTTGCTTGCTTCCCCCAATTGCTGCTAAAATCTGAAGTGTGCTCAGTAATGTATGTTAACGAATCAGAATGTCTCCATTTGTATTCTAGATTTTTTTTCTTTTTTTTCCCCCTCTTCGTTTCTTATGTTTCTTCATCTTTAGTTTTAGTTTTCTTTTTTGCATTAACTTCTGGCTTCCCTTTCCAATACACACCCTGTCTCTTCTCTCTTTTGACCACATTCCTAGTTTTTACTTTTCCCCCTCATTCTTAAAATACACCCCAGATTTCCCTGACACTTTCTCACCCAGAACAGCACTAATCACTAACAATGGAGACTTTACCCTTCATTCATTCTAACAGCAGTTGTTTAAAAAAAATGCTATAAACACCTTCTGAGGCCATTATAAAAATTCAACTGAAGGGGTCTGCACAGTGGGAAGCAGCTCTACATATCTCCTCATTAGGCAGCTTTCCAGGGTCCCCAGGGAAAGGGGCTTTGTATGGAGGATTTAGGAAATACAAAGTCATTAAATTTTCACTAAAGCATTTAATTGTTTAAGAAAAACGCTTTATGTTTTCTGCTTTGTACATTCTGAGCAAGATAATTATTTAAATATATATTTTTTCCTGTGTTCTCTTCCCTCAATTTCCCTCTAGGTTCTGTGGCTATAACAAGTCAAAACATGGTACAGATGAAAAAAGACTTCATTTTGGGAATGGACATTGTAAGTTTCTAAACTGTTGTGGTGTTTTGGTTTTACCAATTCGGTTTCAGCAGCTGTTCATTGATAATTGGGTAACTTTTCCCTGACAAATATAATTTAAAAGTAGTATTTTTCAGTGGTGGGGAACGGGAATGAGCAAATTAAAATTATTTTAAACAGAGAAGGAAATGCATGGTTCTGCATCAAGTAATTCTTGCACGGCCACATTTAAGCAGACTTAAGTTAAAGCAAAGGGTAACCAGTGATTGATATTCAAATAATGCACATGATAGGAGTCAAAACTGTAGTCAGCTTTGTGTAGCTGAAAGGCAAAGTGTATCTTCAAATTTCTTATTACAAATCCTTTGCTAAAATCTAAATAAGATCCCTTTTTCTGTCCTAACTGCCAGGTAAATAGAAACAACATCTGTTTATATAAAATGCCTCACTCCATTTTGTCAGCCAACCAGGAGAATAAACTGTTTATTTTGGAGTTACATGATATTCAATCAGTAGGAAAGCCAGCACTTTCCCCCCATATTTTAATACCAACCAATTTAGTATTTGAAAATAAATATTTTCTAAGAGAAATATTCTTTTAGGACACAAAGTGTTTATGTCTAATTAAAAAGTTTCATTTTATTTTCTTTTGGTAAAGGAGTCCTCCCAAAGTTTTGCTTTTCCAGACTATGGCTCAGTTTAATGTGGAAATTACTAATCAGTGGCCTTAATTCTCGTGGGAATTAGTATGGAGACAATACTCACACTTATATGTTTCAAATAATCTCAATATAACTAGTGTAGTTTTCTAAACATTCCTTTCTTTGGCATTCACTATTGCCTTGCCAAATTATGTTTAAGTCAGTGTGATACTTCATTATCAGTCATTGGCTTTGCATCTAAAAATTATAGCTATATTTGTAACTCAAGTAAAAATGGATTACCTGTGCTAACATCCAAGAGGCATATAGTAGTTTGAAGGAAAAAAAATGCAAATGTAAATTGATGTGATATTGACACAGTATCAGAGTTTAAAGAGAGCATTGTTTGTTTTGTCCTCATTGCTGTCATCATAGAATAATTCACAAAAAGAACCCACACACTACTACCTTTCTAATATCAACATTTCATTATTTCAGATTAGTTAGGTTCCAAACTCCTCAAAGTGTACATGAACAAATTACAGGATACTTGTCTAGCTTTTTCTTCCTGGTCTCTCAAAACACTGAAAATTGCCATGCTTAAATTACTCAGAAAAGTTACATTCCTTTGGATTAAGTTGCTTTTAATTTGAGTAGGACAATCAATGCAAATATTGTTTTTAGAGCAAAACCATACTGATTTTGTTCTTTATATGGGAATTATAAAACTCATGAATTTAGAGCATTGATAAATTCCTGCGAGCCAATTGTAAATAGGCTCTTTTATCAATCTGATCTGTTTTAGCTGCTGGTTTTTATGGTAAAGTTTGTTGAAACTTTAATTTTCTTCAAATGCACAATATCCTTATGATAGACAAACAAAAAAGAAATGCATTTTATCCTAGCTTCAATGGCACAAAGTAACTTGTATGCATGTCATAAACTTTCTGCGTCTTAATACTACAGCTGGTTTATTTCAGACCATTTATTTGGTATTACCTTAAAAAGCTCGAGCTATGAATTATTCCCCTCAGCCTTGTTACAAATCCCATAATATAGCTTCAAAAGGAAAGAAATGTGTTTCACCTCCTAAGATCCTGTCCCATTGCCCTCTCTGGCTGAGTCTTTAACTTTTTTGCTATCCTTAGGGCAACTCATGCTGGTAAAATGGAAATGTAAATTATTGTGTTTGCACAAAATGAGCTGTAAAGTAGTGCAGCTTAACACGTGTGCATGTGTTTATTATCTGGTTTTCTTGACACAGCCCAGTTACTCTGTATGTTGCCCTTAATTATTGGTGTGGGGGGATTATGTGCCTTGTATCCTGACTCACTTGATTCCTGGAATCTCTGGGGTCAGCATTTAAAAATCAGCAGCCAACACTACCACAGTGAGCAAGTCATTTTACTTGAGGATGTGTGTGTGTGTGTGTGTGTGTGTGTGTGTGTGTGTGTGTGTTTCCCCAAATGTCATGCGGATGAAAAGCTGTACACTTCAATTTAATTTATCAGAATGAATCAGTTGGTTTTATTTGGGAATGCTTATTTAATGTTTAGATAATATGGTATTGAGGATCACTCTAAAGCACAATGTCAAGGTTTTTAAATCCAGTGTCATTATAATATTTGAGACATTGTTTCTGATCATTCATTTCATAATCTTCTTTGTAAATTCTGATGACAGTAAATCTATCACAAATTTATTTCCTTCATTTAAAACAGGTAAGATATTTGTAGTCATTTACCAGAATAATTTTTAACCTTATTTTTAATACTTTTTTTCTTGGGAAAAAAAAAGCTAGGTTTTCTTATGATGTTATCATTTTCTTATTTTGCTATTACTATTACTAGAGAAAAAGCAAAACTGGTTGATCATAAATCATAGCCTCCATTTGATGTGAGTGTTTATTAAAATTTAACCAAATTGACTTAAACAAAGTCTGACAAGACTTTATTTCCTAACATCTCTTAGAGTGTCCATGGTTACTTTTATTGTTTTCCTTACTCCAAAGCTTTTCTTCATATGATAGTTTGAAAGTATTATATGTTCCCTCAATATGTTTGCTTATTTTAAGTAAAGTGTTTTAATACAGATAATGTTAGGCCTAGTTTTAGTGTAGTAATAAATTATAGTGGACTACCATAAGAAAGAGTGACTCTGCTGTCTGTTTTTATAGGAAGCAGTAATGTTTATACCAATGACAAATCATGAGAATTGATCTATGAGCTCAAAAGAAATGGTCATTTTTGAGCCCAAATTTTGTATCCAGGAAACCTCAATGATAGTAATAATTGTGAAAATACTAATGATTACATTTAGGGGCATTAACTACATAACAGGCACTGGAGATAGGCACTTGAGTAACAAGCTTTCACCAGCTTTCTTCTTCTAGGTCCTCCATTTGCTCTCTCACCCTCCCATTTCTATTTTGCTATCTCACAATCATCTGAAGAAGTAGTAAGGAAAAAAAGTTTTACCTACCATCTCTTGTGGTCACCATTTTTTGAAATAAATTTTATTATGTCTATAATTATTTACTTAAAACCTCTATGGAAGCTTTGCAGAAGCAAAAAGTATGTAATGTAACCATGGAATTCCCGAAGTTGTACAGTAGGTCCACAAACTGATCATCTTGTAGTCAAACTGCAATCCTGGACTCACTGGTCTAATGTCCAGTGTGCTCAAGTTTCTCAGAACAGTTGCTGTCATCAGTTTCCACACCTCTGCTGTACAAAACACACACTGATGCAAAGAAATGTTTGACTATCACAGAATGTTCAGTTGCAATTTTGCCAAAAACATTCTTTGATTACAAAATGATATTTGAAAAGATAAAGTCTTATTTTCTTTGTTAATTTAGGGTAAAAATAATCATTCAATATTCTAATGTGATCAATGAGAAAATATATCTGCCGAAACTGGTTTGGCTCAGTGGATAGAGCGTCGGCCTGCAGACTGAAAGGTCCCAGGTTCGATTCCGGTCAGGGGCATGTACCTTGCTTGCAGGCACATCCCCAATAGGAGGTGTGCAGGAGGCAGCTGATCGATGTCTCTCTCTCAACGATGTTTCTAACTCTCTATCCCTCTCCATTCCTCTCTGTAAAAAGTCAATAAAATATATTTTAAAAATATATATATATATCTCATCATTAAGCAACATTTTTCTTGCTAAAAGAATATATATATATTAAATGTTATTAAAATTAAAAGGAAAACTAATAATGTCAATTCATATACTATAGCAGTTAAATTATAATTTCCTTTAATGTTAGAGCATTTTTATGTACTTTAATAGCTCTTAGATTTTACTTTTTTAAAATTTAGTTTTCTTTCATAGCAAGTTTGTTGAACATTCCAAATTGTTTTTAATATGAGCTATTTCTCCAAATGTTAGGAATATAATTAATATTAAATCAAATCCAAAATGACTTGTCTATATCTTTTATCTTTGCTGTTTCAGTTGTAGAATATCATGGAAAATTTCACATTTAGAATAATAAAATAAATTATAAAGGTGGTTTATATTCAATATGTTATAATAATACTTATGTTTGGAATTTAGCTCCTTAGCACCATTATTAAACCTATATATAAATACTTACCTTGCTTTTAACTATGTTGAAAAGCTATACAATAAGATTTCACTTAATTAATGCTGTATTACTATATACATGTAATACCCACATTATGTATACATAAATTCACAGCTTAAAGTAGACCTAGAGTTGCTGTTGGAGATTTTGATTGTGAACATATTTTAATAAAAGGAGAATAATATCTGAGAGAAGTCATACTGTTTTATATCCTTTAATTAATTTATATGTATCACAGCACTTATCCAACCTTATGAAAATATTTTATACACTTTTATTTATTGTCAGATGTAGTATTGTAAAAGATACTTGGTTACTATTTATAGAATCATAAAGGTGTGATAGGGTTCACACTCACTAATGCTACTATGAAATTACTGGACCTACACAATTTTGAACCATCTTCTCCTTAAGATCCCTCTCCTTCAATATCCTTTTTTCTTCTAGTGTTTTTTACAGAGAAAGCTCATTGTGATTCCTCTTTACATTTTATTAAGGGAGACATTTTTTATTAAGTTGTCAGTACTTAGACCAACCTCTTTCTCTGCTGATCTCTGCAATATCTCAGAATAAACTAGAGGTTTGGTGCACTTTATCATAATGGGTATTGTTTTTAACCAATAATATAAAATTTGTTCAGCCTAGCTACAATAATATTTCTTCTTCATTCTCTTAAACAGTAAAACTTCCAGGTCTCAGAACTTACGTTGATCCACATACATATGAAGACCCTACTCAAGCAGTTCATGAGTTTGCTAAGGAATTAGACGCCACCAACATATCGATTGACAAAGTTGTTGGAGCAGGTAACCACCACAAGAAATATCACTGCCAATCTACAATGTCAGTTACAAGTTTACAACTATGAATAAGAATTCTCCCTGATGCCCTGGCCAGGTGGCTCAGTTGGTTGAAGCATTGCCGCATACACCAAAAAGGTTGTGGGCTCAGCTCACTGTCAAGGTTCATACTTAGGTTGTGGTTAGAACCCTGGTCAGCATGTACTGGAGGCAGCCAGTTGCTGTTCTCTCCTTTCTTCTCTCTCTAGAATCAGTAAACATCCTCAGATAAAGATTAAAAAGAAATTCTTGAAATTGCTCAAGTTCTCAGGCCTACTCATAGGGTATGGCAAAAGAAGTTTACAATTGTTAGTATATGAAACACAAAGTTCATTCTTGTATTAATATTTATTCATTATTGCATTATTTTTATACAAACAACTGTAAATCTACTTTTGCTCCACCTGTATATTGCTATAAAAAGGGACATTTTCTGACTTAATGATCAAAGGCAAGAAACAAATAAATGGAATATTTAATGGAATGTAATGATTTCAAAGGTGCCAGACCTATAGACTCACAGACCAAGGCCAGCTTTTTATTTATTGAATTTCAGAGGCAGCAGCAGCAACAGCTCAGTCTTCCAAGGGCTACGCTGATCATGTGTCACAAAGACCATTAAGCTAAATAGGGATAACAGGATAAAATTGTGTTTTACTTTAAGCCTACTAAGTGGAATATGGGATTTGTAGAAAAAAGGTAATTTTACAATCTTCTTCAGAATTTAAAAAATAGGCAACACACAATAATATCATTAACAAAACATTCTAAAACACAAATGTCATGACAATTAGTTTAAGTAGTTTAAATAATGTAAAGTGCTCCATTTTAATGGTTGCCTATAACTTTATAAACTATTAATTTATTTGTGTCAAAGCTTGTTTTTATATAGAAATCTCTTTTTCTAATCAGTAATTTTGCTATACCATAAATTTATAAATACCCTTTGAGTGATTAATAAAAGCTTTTGCATATTTTAATAAAATTATAGAAAGTTATAAAATAACTATTTTACACACTGAGACATAACATATGAACATCCACAGTACATGCAGTGTGCATTTGAACAAAACTATTACTCCAAAGTAAAAATAAAAAATAATGTGCATTAATGGTTTTACACCATCATTTCATTCTTCAATATTGGTCTAAAAAATATCTCACAAACTAGTTATTTTGATGTAGGAAATAGAAAAACTGAAAAATTAGCTTATTGAATTATCCATAATACATCAGAACATATTTTCTATAGTAGTACATATATTTATGACTGCTGTTTCTTTATACAAATGGACATCTAATGTCTGTTGCTGTTTTTGTTTTTGTTTTGTTTTTTACACCAAAGCAGTACTTAGAACTCAAGTAGTATTTCCTATTATCCAGGATAATCAGAGTAATTCACATTATCTAAACAAAATGATAATTTACTAATTTTTCTCTTCTAGAGGGAAATTTGAGGTGGTGAACACACAATGCAATACACAGAGAATGTATTATAAAATTGTAAAAAAAAATTGTCTTATAATTTTCTCAATGTTGTGTCATCTTAAATGTCACACGTGTAGGCAGTATTAAAATACTATGCATCTAGTGCGTGGCCAGCATTGATCATTTGGTTGAGCATCTTCCCATGCACCAGGAGGTTGAAGGTTTGATTCCTCATCAGAACACATGCCCATGTTGTGGCTTGATCTTGGGTGGAGGACAGGCAGGAGATAGTTGATTGATATTTGTCTCTCATAGATGTCTATCGTTCCCTCTCCCTTCTTCTCTATAAAATCAATATAACTTATTAAAATATTCAGCTAGTGATTCATAAAAGCAAACTAGAATGACTTATTTTTTTCATAGTCTAAGACAGTGGTTGGCAAACTAATTAGTCAACAGAGCCAAATATCAACAGTACAATGATTGAAATTTCTTTTGAGAGCCAAATTTTTTAAACTTAAACTTCTTCTAACACCACTTCTTCAAAATAGACTCATCCAGGCGATGATATTTTGTGGAAGAGCCATACTCAAGGGGCCAAAGAGCCGCATGTGGCTTGCGAGCCACGGTTTGCCGACCACTGGCCTAAGACTTAAGAATAAACATAGTCGCCATTCATCTAATCCAGTTATAAGAGTTTTGTATTGATTATTCTTTCATTTGTACAGTTCCACTTTGTGTACTGCTCTCTGATGCAGAGGCCTCTGATCACTGTTGAATGTTGCGCCAGGAGAGTTCATTCTTCTCCATCATGGAAGCTGCAGTAGTATATGCAACACAAATACTTTGCAGCACAAGTGCTCTACTGGCCAGGAGGAAAAAACCCCTAGTCTCAGCCAAGGTCCAGAAGGCCAGACAGACACATTAGGGCATTGAAATCTGAGACCTTCCTCATAAGTTAAAGCTCACATATGCAAATGCTATGCAAAAAGCCAGAGATCTATTTCACATCAGTGTGTAATAAAGCACACTCATTAAAAATGTTATCTGATAAATGAGATAAAGGGAAAGCCTACTATACAACTCAGTAATTCCTGATTAAAGATTAGGACAGATCCTCTTTTTTTCTTTTATTCTTCAAACATATTTGTAAAAAAAATTAGACATATGCCCCATTTCCAGGGTTCTGCAGCCAATATTGTTATTTGCCACATTCATGGCAAGAAAGCAATGCTTATTTTGTTTGCAAATAGGTATATTTTCAGGGTCAGTTATCCTTGTCCTGGAATACTTATGTGTAAAAGGCTTGGCATTACTAATTATAAATTGTGAAATCAAGATTTTGAAATATTTTGTTGTAAAATTTTAAATATCTACAAAAATAAATGAAAATGTGCAAGAGTATAATGAACTATCAGGTACTAATTTCCACAACAACTACAGTCATAATCATCTCATGGCTAGCTTTCTTTCATCTATATACTCACCCTGTCTCTACATCCTTTTAACTTTTATAAATAAGGTTGTACATAAAAGATGAATATTTTTGCTAAATTGATTAGCAACTATCTTGTATTCTTAAAAGCGTTGAGTATCTTGGTTAATGACAGACATTTCATAGCCAGTGACATATACAGAAAGACTATAATTGTGGGCTAATTCTCTAATTTTCAGTCAGACATTGTATATACAAAGAAATGGGTATAACAAAAATTCCTAATTTTATTCCCCAATCTAACTATCACTTCAAAGATTAAATATTGAAATTTTCTAAAGGTAGAATATATTTTTTTAATTCATAGTCTATGCTAAGCATTGACAGGTATTTAATTTTATTAGTCTGGTAGATAAATATTGGTATCTTAATTTCACCAGACAAGGAAACAAAAGCTGAACATTTGAATGGTCCATGGTCACATAGCTATTGATTAGGAAAACAAAATTTAAAACTTATACTTTTCAACTTCAAAGTCCATGCTACACCTTGATGATCACAATACACTTTTACTAGATTTTTGTGAGGATTAATTTGATTATTTGTGTATAATACTTAGCTGACATACCATCTTGTTTCTTCTGTATTTTATTATGATTTTTTATTAAAACAGTAGAATGAAAATGGGCTTTGAAGCTAGTGCAGAGTGTCATTCTACTTAAAGTATATGTTTCCTCTGTTTTTAATGAAATTAGTGTAAGAACATTTATTGTGAGCAATTTTGCATTGTGCATTTTAAATCAGAAAACAGTATGTTAATTCTCATAAATCACACTTTCTTTCAAAAGACAAATAATGCTGACTTATTGAATTAAAAAAAAAGCAGTATCTTTCTAAGTGACCCTCCTGTAACTGCTTTTGCAAAGAAATAACAGAACCTAAATTTTCTTTCTTCTAGGTGCAAAGTTAATTGAATATGGCCACATAAAACTGGGCTAAATAGAAATATCAGACATTTGCCCAGTCTTTGTTAAAATTTTAAGAGTTCTTTTAAATTATTTTAAAGAGAATTAAGTAAATATTTCTCATATCTACCTGATAAAATAATCACATTTCTAAATTTTGAAATTTTTATAAATTAGCATTACTGAAATACCATTTTCTGAATTTTGAAGGTAGATGTATATGTACAGATATCCCAATGAGAACATAGAAAGAAACTCTAAGTGATCTACTTGAAATTCAAACTCTTCCCTTTGGTCTTCCTAGTGAGAGGTACTTTTGGAAAATGCTATCCTTTACAAATATTTGTCCAATATGACATTAATTTTGCTATCACACTCATCGTCACAACCACCTCTTCTTACATTTACATAGTATTTGAAGTGTTAAAAGCACTTATTTATTCTTCAATTTGATATAACTCTTGAGAGGTAAACCGATAATTTATTCTTCTTAAGGTAAGTTTGAACTCAGGAAAATAGTACTAACACTTAGCATTTACTATGTGTTTGATACTCTCTTAAGTGCTTCACATACATTAATTCCTTTAACTGCACAAAAACCTTATTAGAGGCACAATTGGAATTCTTATATGTAAGGAGAAAAAGGCACAGAAAGATTAAGACACTCACTTAAAATCATACAGCTAATAAGTGGCAATGGCAGAATTACCCCGTAGACAATGTAGTTCCAGAACCCATGCTCCGTCCCACAGCTCTGTACTGTCTGGCCTGTAATCTGACAAGTGACATGTCACTTAGAATAAGTGGTGATGACATCCAAATTTAAAACACAATGTATTACACCATGTTGACTCATGATAATGGCAGAACTTTCAGAAAATGAAAATTCATCATAAATGTTTCTTATAAGGTTTGCTCAAAATTAATGATTACACAAAGGAAACTGGAGCTCTGGCAATGTTTTTATGGTTTTGTACAAGGAAATAAATTCTTAGTCTTGCTTACAAGTTCTAAATTCTTGGTTAATTTGTATCATAATTTCTCCTAATACTCCTATGTCTATAACACATTTTCCCTTGGATTTAAAATGAATGATCTGAAGTTCTCCCCTAACTCTCCCTATAATCCTATGGAACACTCCAGCTACAGTTATTGCTATCTTCTCTGCACTTCCTCAAGGGGAGAAATTAGATCTGTCTTCTTTACCATTACATCTGTGTTGTTCATGCTGTCTGTCATAATGGTGCCAATTGACGAATATTTATTAAATAATGTCTGACTAACTGCTTCTTGGACCTTAAGTAACTTTGACAAGTTTCAGCATGTCTTGGTTTTAAAAATAGGGGCAAGACTGTATTCCTAAGAAAGCATCAAGTCTGGTCAGTTTAGAGCTCCCTGGACAGAAGCAAGTCATTTCTAGTGATAGAGTTACGAAGTCAATAGGGCCACTTGCTATTTCTGGGGAAAAGTTACATACCCAGACAACAAATAGAGAAGAAACAGCTCACTTCTAGACACCTTCTTTCTGGCCGACCATTTTGGCATGGAGCTTGTACAAAAACTCACAGTGAGGAGGTTGGACCAAAAATATGACTACACTCCACACACATTCTGAAAATTGAGCATGTACTGAATCTTTGTCAAAAAGAAACCCCTCTTATTTGATATTTTTAAAAAAGACTTTAAATGCCTAATAATTTACAAAATATTAAGATTTCTTCTGTGAATATGAAACATTATATGTATGGCACTGCTTTGTAGCTACTACTATGGCTGCAGTGGGAACAAAGAAAATTATATAAAAGGTCTCTGCTCTCCAAAAGCTAAAAATTTACCGAAAAAATGAATATAAAAAACAATGGTTATAAAGATAGTGCCCAAACTAGTTCTGGGTAATTTTTTACCAATTACATTAGACTATTTACAATCAGCAACACTTTATATTCAACAAAGTATGGATTATTCATTTAAGAAAGTTTTTATTGAATCTAAAAATATATTTACTGTGATTCCATAGATAAAAATGTGGTATTATTTTTGTTGTTTTTTAAATTTTTAAAAATTGATTTTAGAGAGAGTCAGGAATAGGAAGAGAGATAGAGAAGGATTGATGTCAGAAGAAATATTGGCTGCTTCAGCACACCCCTTACTGGGGATTGAACCTGTAACCTGGATATGTGCCTTGAACAGGATTTGAACTGGTGACTTTTTGGTGTACTGGACAATACCCAACCAAATGAGTCACATCGAACAGGGCAAAATAAAATGTAGTACCTTTTATTTGATGCCGTTATATTATTGTTCTCCTTCCAGAAGCCCAGAGAACTTTATAACAGTTTGTCAATAGTGCAATATGCTGATGTTCTAATAAAATGAATTGATAGCAGATGGTTTCATTTTCAGAGAGTCCAAGTATATAATTAAATTTGCCCTCTTAGTAAAAACAGAATAGTCAGAGACATCTGAAATTTAAATCAATACTCAACCCATACTTGTGCTGCTCTGTTGATTACTCTGAGGAAATGGTAGCTATGAGAACAAGGAGTAAAAAGTCTAATAGATATAGATTTCAACTGTCCCATATTCTTTCATATTACATTATTCACAGTGTGCTTCTTAAAAATATATGAGGCTTGTTACAAAGTCCATTTACTACTAGAATGTGGATGTCTTGGGGCTTCTTAGGGAGGCTCAGATTACCAGCTTCCAAGATAATTTGAAGGCCTACAGTGTACATCTTACAGACCTAAGGTGTAAATATTTGAATACAATTATTAAAAAGAAATAACTGTTCTCTACTGAATTTTTATGATATGACTAGAAGCCCAGTGTACAAATTCATGCACAATTGGGGTCTGGCTGTCCCGGCCCAATTGGTGGATCAGGGCTGGTCCTGTCAGGAGGAGGAGATGGCGGGAGGTTAGCTGACAGGCCTGCCTTTATTGGGAGTGGATCAGGGCTGAGCTGGCTGAGGGTAGGGGTCGTGGAAAATTGACCAGCAGGCCCTGCCTTTGAGTGGGTTAAGGAAGGCTGATTGGGGGTAAGTAGCCTGGGAGAAGGGCCTTGGGTGATTGGCCAGCTCACCCTGACCCTGATCAGATTGGGGTTGCCGACTGGGAATGAAACTGGCTATGTGGAGGTTACCACAGGGCAATTGGGGTGATAGGGGCCTATCAGGGGCAGGGGCTGGCTGGGGGGAGAGGCTGGAGAAAGTTGGCTGCTGGCCCCACCCCCCCTATTGAGCTAATTCGCCGACCACAGTGGGCATCATAGCGACTAGTCATTCTGATTGTTATGGCATTCCATTGCTGGCCATATATATATATATATATATATATATATATATATATATATATGTATGTATGTATTTTTGTTGGGGTTCATTCTTCTGCATTCTAACAGGTGAATTCGGAGAGGTGTGCAGTGGTCGCTTAAAACTCCCATCAAAAAAAGAGATTTCAGTGGCCATCAAGACCTTGAAAGTGGGCTACACTGAAAAGCAAAGGAGAGACTTCCTGGGAGAAGCAAGCATCATGGGACAATTTGACCATCCCAATATCATTAGGCTGGAGGGAGTTGTCACTAAAAGTAAGTAAAGTCATATAAGATCAACTTTTATATATGTTGAGTAGAGGTCATTTAAACTTGGACTCAGTTATTTAAGAAATTTCATCTTTTTTTCATAAGTATCTAAATGTCCTAACAAAAAGACCAGTTGAAGATTAACATGTCTTTATTTGACATGAGAGCAAAAATATTTAACTAGTATTATATTGACAGTGATCTTAAAAAGCTTTAAAAATTTAGAAGCTAAAAACTGGACAATAATACATGCTGATTAAAAGACAAAGAAGAAAAGAATTTGGAGAAAGTTCTGTTATATAGAGTAGCAAGAAAAAGCAATGTTTCAATTTTGATAGAAATTGTCAGGAACTCCCAGCTAGCTGCCTTTTATTTTATTGCTCACCAACTTCATTTAAGCTTCCAAGTCCTTACCCACTCCAACCCCCAGCTTTAGGGATATTATGGGAGTTTGCAAAACACTTCAGAGCTATGAAGGTTGGGATCACGTTAGACCCAATGCCTTTTCTCTGTTCTCTATGGATTTCAAATAATTCTAATCTACAGTCCCATGTGGCTTCTTGACTTGTCTGGGGAAGCTCTAACTCACAGCCTGTGATAGAGATCTGAACTTATTTCCTTAATGGTTTCTCCAGCAAGACTCTAAAGGAATCCTATGAGACAACTATGTGATTTTTGGCTCCAATCCCAATGAAAAGCTCTTGAGAATGCTCTGGGATTTTTTTCTTTTTTCTTAAGATTTTAGAGCACAAAATGAAGAATAAGTTAAATTGGCAGCAAACTCTTTAAAATAAAAGACAACATGGCAGGGAATTTGGCATCCATTAGAGAATAATTGATTGGTACCACATTTACATATTCTGTGGTTACCAATAGACATTATATATTATATTTTTCACAATGATATTTTTATTTAACACTATGCAGAGCACTTTCTTAATGGCACTAATACCTATTCTCTAAAAAAATGTGTGACTAAAACAGCAGTTCCTTCCTCAGAAAAGCATGGAATAATCAAAATATACTTTGATATCCTTTCTAGTTTTCTTATATAATAAATGAAATTAATAATTAGCAATGTAAGAACTTAACCATAACATGTAAGCCCAAATTAAGTGACATACAAATCATTTTTTCTCTGTACTACTAAAAATTAGACCATACTACTAGTAACACTGAAATATTTTCTGACAAAAAGACTTGAAAAATTTTTTAATTAATAATCAAAACACTTTTCATCATAGTACAGATTAGGAAAATGTATGAATCCTTTGTTCCTTTAGGGTAAGACCAAATATTTAATATCCATGGAATAGGATGATATCTCAGCGGTGTTTTAATAATCAGTAATTTATTTTTCTCCATAGCTTCCTTACAAAGTGGTTGTGCTTCATATCTTTAACTCCACTGGGAAAGAAAACGCATTTAAACTTATGTAACCGTTCTTCATTTAACTTTCGATTTTTACAAATTTTTCTTTTGCAGTTGGCTATTATATGTTTAACCTTGAAGTGTGGAGATTATTTTTTCTTACTGCTATGCTGTGAATTAGGTAGAACAAGTAGATTGTCTAATTGGAAAGTTCTAGATGTGGCATTGGTAACTTGCTTTGTTGATTTTACCTCTATCACCGATTCTAGGCAAATATGTGTTTCTACTTTTTATCATTGCTTTTGACATATATAATTATTTATCTTCCCTAAAACTTGAACATAATAGGGCATCCCTCAAACTTTAAAAACTTTCAGTGGCCAATTAGTAACCATTAATGCCTAAAACAAATGTAAATTCTCATTGAAGGCAAGATCCATGTTATTTGATAATCAGTGACTTAAACAAAACCTAAATCATAATAGGTACTTAATTGACTAATTTTAGGAAATAAAAGATGACTTGCTTGCTTGATTGATTGAATGAGTGAATTTTTTTTAAACATCCTAGTTTTCTGCCAATAGGTCTTCAGTGTTGGTTCATTTAACTGAATTCATGTTTCAGAGTAGAATTGTGAAGCTGCTTGTAGCACGTTGGGAGTAATGGAGACAGTGATTCCATTTTAACATGGGTGCCTAATTTTTCCAACACCTACAACTATGTAAACACAAGATCCAAGTAACTATGAAAGTAAAAATTAGGTTTAAATTTAAGCTTATTGATAAGCTCTCATATATTAACAAGTAAGAGTTGATGTTTTGCTTCCAGTGTTAAGAATTTTTAAAAGCAAGTTGTTATATTTTGCTAGCTGCTTTCTATAAATTTATTTACTGAACGGTAAGTATGGTTAAGCTATAATAATTATGACAGGTTTTTTTAGATATCAAAATGAAATAATCAAATATGAATTATGATCACCTGGCAAAGAAATCATAAAACAATCTCTAAGACCAAAATTCAATGAGAAAAGATTAAGGAAAACAATAACCTTTAAACATTGTCAATAGTATGTATTTAATACCTTATTCAAACCTGATTCTGTGAAATTCTAATATGACTATAACTATCTTATTCTTAGGGTAAAATTTCTAAATTTGATATGTCTTCTTAGTTAAATACACATGTAAGAAGCTGCCAAATATGACTGCATAAATCCCAGTCATCTCATATAGTGCAAGCATAACAAAGTAGCAGACTACGAATTAGATTTTGAGCTCCTTTACTGGCATATGTAAAAGTTCTAAGTCTGGCACCTGTAACTAAGATAAAATAGAAAACCCTTAAAAAAAGGTAATGCATTGCTTTTAACATATGAATAAGACAATTTTGTCACCAGAATAAGTTATTCAATCCACTTATATTATTTTCTTTGTTTCCTGAGACTATATAAAGGATAAAACAATCTACCTTCAAAGTCCAAATACACACACACACACACACAACACACACACACACACAACACACACACACACACAACACACACACACACACAGTTAGAATGATTCAGAGTGTAAAATTTATTCAACAAAACAACATTTAAAGAAGAGATATAATTGCTATCTGGATTAAAAATCAGGTCAACCAACTGGTTATGAGACATCTGCATATCAGACCACTCACAGAGACTCACTTTCTTCAGTTGTAACATGGAAATAGCATTTCCATTTTACTATTTCCAGATACTTTAAAGATCAAATAAGATTATGTAGAAATGCATTGTTAAGTGGAATAGAGCTATAAAAATCTAAATTACCACTTCTGGCAAGCTTGAGGTTTTACCAGTTAATCTTGGGAGTACAGAAGTAAATGCTTGAAAACAATTCATTTTATTTTTACTCAAAAATGCCTTTTTATTTTTGCTATTAATTGTGCTTTGAAGCACCAGGTCTATTATAATGTATAATTTTCAGCTCATTTCAGGAAAGCCCTTTATCTGATCATTATATTTTCATTTATTTAAATTGAGTCATAAACAATTTTAATGGTACATTTTTAGCCTGATAGTCTTAAACAAGAGAAGGTGAGAGAGTCTCTGATCTCAAAGTAGCAGAAAGGTGGGGGCACAGTCTTTGCTCAGAGTTTGGCACTAACATGTGTTATCAATTTTAGTTGAAGTTCAAAAAGATGGAACTTGCTTTAAGCAAATGTTTGAGATTTCTGCCATCACACCATTAGTCAAATGATGTTCAGACTCCAAGAAGACCTTCATTGGCCACTTTTCACTTAGTAAAATAGAAGTAATTAAATAGATAAGATTGATGTGGGATTTTTTATTGTTGTTATTTGGGGAGGAATTATTTACAGAAAAATTTAAAAACTAATAATAATGCACTTAACTATAAACTTCCATTACTAAAGAATGCCATAACCATAACATTAAGATATTTTTTTCAAAATAAGTCAAACATTGCTATATTAGTCTGAGAATCCAGTTTACAAAAACAAAAAAAAAATAGTTACTTGTTTCCACCTTTCTATCTGCTCCACATATGATAAGAAAACATTGCTGGAATAAGATGTCATTTTTAGAGACAATGCCAAATTCTTGCTATTTTCTCTTTGCTTCTCTTAAAAGGCTTTCTTTTTTCTGCACTTTTCTCAAGAATACTACATGCCATGTCATAATCTTAATAGACAATATACAGTTGTACTTTTTTTATTAATACTGTACAGAAATAGTTTTTTTGGATAATCAATTTTGGAAACTCTGTGTTCAGGACCGTAATTTGGTAAGTCTGTTGAAGCCAACTCATTCTAAGCACCCACATAGCAAAACTAAGAAAATCTCTACTAAATATATGAAAAAAAGTAAGACAGGAAGTGCTATTTTTACATATGTCCTTATTTCTTCAACATGAAATAATGGGTATGTACTCCATCAATAATTTTAAAGAGGATGTTTTTTTTTATAATTTTTGAACAAATTCAACTTATAAAATTTGTCATGGGCCCAGATACTGTCTTTAAAAAAGTTTAAAAATACAATATCTATCCTAAAGTAAGAAGAAATATAATTACATAATTGTATAATAGCTGTCTGATTAGTACTGATCTTATACAAACTCTTGCAGAAGGGGAGAAAAAGAAGTATGCCTAACTCATGAGGCAAATGATATCTTGACACCAACCCACACAAGAACATTACCAAAAAGCAAAATTACAGGTCAATATAACATGAATATATTATAATAACACTGGAATAATTTTAAATCCATACATAACAATATATTAAAAATGATACTTTATCATACCCAAGTTAGTTTATTCCAAGCATGCAAAGTTGGTTCAATATTTAACATCCAAGAAAGTCACAACATTAATAGATAGAAAATAAAAGACAATCTCAATAAATGCAGAAAAAAAAACATTTTAACTTAAAATATTTTCTTAGTACACCATACATAGAAAATATGTATGTCTGATAAATGTATATAAACACCCAACACACCTATGAACTTCATATTTAATGGTGAAATATTAAAAGCATTTATTTAAAAGTAGAAATAAGAAGCCTGTTATCATCACTTTAATTCATTATTATACCTGTTATTAATTTTACTATTTGAGAAGAAACATAAAAGGTAGAGAAGCTTGAAAAGAAAAAAAAAACTAACCTGTTCTTGCAATAACAAACTCAGCACATTCAAAACACTACATTCACTAACTGTTTTTATATTTATCAAGCAAATTAGCTGTGAATGGAGTAACAGAGAGCAGGAATATTGTTCCTGTCTTTAAAGATATTAAATTTTGTTTTAAATTAACATTAATACATTTAAAACTTTTAAGGTCAGCTGAGTGTAAAATATTTGGTGTGTTAACATTGGTAAGAGTATGATTGGTTGAAGAAAATTTGGAGAAACCATTTTTTAGCTTAATTTTGAAGGCAGAGGTTATCTTTAACCAGCCTTAAATGACAAACATGATATGATCAATTGTAAGTAGCACTCTGCCAGGTGCTATATATTGAAATGAAGTCAAAATGGAATTGGCCCCTGTACTAATTAACTCATAAACCAGTAGATATAACAGAGGTTATTCTTAACATGAATAATGTCTTGATTAAAATGGAATTTTGAAAAGATTGTCCATATTTTACATGATTTAATGGGAAACTCACAGGAAAAAAATACTCTAATTCAGAAAATTACAATGTTTCCATCAATCAGTTAGGTACAGTATGTGAAAATCTATACCAAAACCTTTTGTTAGGTATAGTATGTGAAAATCTATACCAAAAACTTTTGTTTCTAATCAAAGGCGATTTAAGACTTCCTTCCTGAAAATAGTGATGCATGTTTTGTCAATTGTCTTCAATTTTCTTTGTCTTGCTTTTGCTTTTAGCTTCCACCCTGATTCTGATTACATGATATTAATACTGAATATGCGATTATAAGGCAAAATATATAATCTCATAACAGGTTGTGTTCAATTTGAAAAAAGAATTGGATATCTTTAACACATTTACTGTTAATAGGACTTAATAGCATTTCTTTTGGAAATGAATTAAATTTCAAAATTTGTGATATTGGAGTCACTGGTAATTTTTATGTTTGCATAAAATATATTAAAGTAACATTTATTTGATCATTACAATCAACATTTCTATGTATTGCTCTATCTCACATATATCTGATTCTTCTTTTCATAAAAATGTGATTAGGAAGGTTGAGATGAAATAAATAGTGCTGAACCTGGAGTTCCCCGATATTCTAAAACACGTTTCTTCTGTCCTCAAACAGTGGCTCAATGATTAGTAATATCTCTGAGCCACTAGGGAGAATTGGGAAAATTAACTGATTGTAACATGCTGATATGCTTCAAGTAAGCTTTTAATTATGAAAAAATCATGATTTCATGTGTACTCATAAATAAGTTTAAGAACAAATGCAAAATTCTCCTGAAAATTTTGTTTTGCTCATTTTTGATAAAATTTTATTTCACCCAGACACCTAGCAATATGCTGAGTTCACTCTGCATACTTAGACATGTTTTAGTATCTCTGAAGGCAGTAAATGATAAAGGTTCTTAATGATGATGTCACTTCTAAATCAAAATGAAAAAGTATGCAAACTTGGATACAAATACATTGCATTGTGTGCTGATGAGCTGGTAATTTATGATTTCCAATCATATTTCATATTATTAGAATAGTTCTTATCATTACTGCATCTCTTTTTCTTTAACCCCATTCATCATAATCAAAATCACAAGAGAACCTAGATAAAGATACCGCTTTCCAATATAGAATATTTGTATTTGTTTACTCTGTACATTTCGGCTTGCTGAACCTTTGAATTTAATGTAAAGCACATTTTTTAGACTTGCCCATTTTAACTGTTGTGTTTATAAATACCTAAATTATAGAGCTAAATTCAGCCTGATCCAATTTCTGAATGGTCATGAGGTTTTGGCTTAATTGACTGGTTTGAATTTTCAGCTACTTTCACTTTCATTTCCTTTGCCAAACATTCTACTAGACATGCCAACAAAAAACGAAATGGTCATAAGGCTGGGATCCAGAAGGAAGAGAGGGAGAGGCAAAGGTCTGCGTAGTGCTGGCCACTGTAACTGAGAGTTGGCTGTAAGAGGCAAAATATCTATGACTACTTTCTAGGTATGCATTGAATTTTCCTAGAATTCTGTTAAGAAAGGAACACAAAAATGTATACTAATTTGTGGAGAATATACATATGCAGAAATTCATCCATCCATTCAGGTCAGGTCTCTGGGATCACTCTCTAGGCATTTCATTTACCAGTTCGGGAGAAATAGAAGTTTACAATGAAATGTTGAATCTTTCTTTTTTTTCTATAATATCTTAAAATCAAAGTTCGATTATAATTTTGAAGAAGCAAGTTCTGGAGACAAAGTTTTGGCTAAATTGACTTTTCAGACATCACTAGACTACATATATAATGTTTTACTCAAAATATATAACTAAATTACTCTGTTAGTAGAAAATAGATTGATGTATATATTGGTTAATATAACATTATTTGAGAAATTTCATAAAATTTAAATAATTTTTATTACCTCAATAAACAAAATATACAGCTTGGGATACATTCAAGTACCAAATGTAGGAATTATAATCTTCACAGTACTAATCCATAATTCATAAGCAGCATGAATTAAGAGTTTTCACCTATGAAAGGAAAAATCTAAGTTTTAAGATATGGAAGAATATTAAGAGGAAAAGCTATATGTGCTCTTCACTTAAGTATGCAATGATATTTGTGAAAAATCTATTATTTGATCAAACTCTTCCATCAGTACTCAGTCTTAACTCAAATATTCTAGACCTGGAAGAGAGGTGATTTTCCTTCCTCTGTAACATTATGGGTTTATAACTAAAACAGTATCATAACAACAATAAGTAAAGAGAATTACAGTATGGTAATACTGTATAGTGAGCTTTGATTCAGAGACAACCATGTTGGGGATCTGCTGCAGTAGTAACTGGGTGACTTTAGCTAGTTTCCTAAATTCATGATGCTTTCTGCTAAGGAAACAAAATTGGAATAATATTTATTACGAAAGAATAAGGATGATGTGAAGATGAAGTGAAGTAATTATGCCAAGTACTAATGTAATTAATTCTACACAATTCTAAAGATGGAAAAATTACTAATGTTTCCTATATATCAAAAATATCCATTTTATATGTCCTTTTGTATTTGAAATGTTTGTTTGATATTACTTATTTTCATAGTTGTTATAATGCATATAGAGTTATATGTTTTCAGCTTTGCTCACCTAACATTATTATATAGCAATTATTTAAAGTGCTGGTCTTCAATCATTTTAATTCAGAATAATCATAGAATTGTAACCCACAATTGTCTAAATCATTAACAATAGTTGAACATTTGTTCATTTATAGATATATGTATTAGTATATTGAATGCCTTTGTGTTTAATGCTTTTTTATGTACTTTAAATGTTTTTCTCAGGATGAATTCCCAAAAGTAACAACCTAATATATTCAGGTTGCAGTAGTTTTTTGCTTTGTAACTTATTTACTGTGTGGTGTAATTTCATTATCCTCTTTATATATTCGTTTTCGTATGTGTAAATGGAAATGATAAATAATAAGTAAGAGTATATAAAATAATCAGACCACAATCTTGTACATTTTTAAAGGGCTATCTAAATGAATCTATATGCTTTTTAAAAGATTTAATAGCTTTTAAGGCCACATATTCCAAAATAGTTGTTACAAGTTACTGCCAACAGCAATTTTAATTTTATTTTCCTTTTAAACATAGCATGGATTTTATAATCTTTTTAAAGTATATTTTATTGATTTTTTACAGAGAGAAAGGGAGAAGGATAGAGAGTTAGAAACATCGATGAGAGAGAAACATTGATCAGCTGCCTCCTGCACACCTCCTACTGGGGATGTGCCCGCAACCAAGGTACATGCCCTTGACTGGAATCAAACCTGGGACCTTTCAGTCCGCAGGCTGATGCTCTATCCAGTGAGCCAAACCAGTTAGGCAGATTTTATAATCTTTGATGTGATAAATTTATACAGATAAAAGTATTATAATTATTAGTCTTAATTTTTGGTACAATTCACATGTTGAATCCATGAAGACAGGGTCTTTGATTTCCTTGTTTCTGACTAACTAGCAAAAGATAATATCTAGCACATAGCTCTGTAACTACTTGTAGAAAGTATAAATGATTGTGGAATTCTTGGCTATATCTTGAGTTTAAAGGCAAAAACAATTGATTTTTTAGATCAGCTAAAATGTAATTAAAGTGAAGAAAGGGTCATATTTTGTGTTCATGAAAAGCCATGCCAAATAAGCCAATTTAGGTAGTATAGGTTATGAGCTCTTAGTCGGAAGACAAACTTAATTTTTTTAAATATATTTTATTGATTTTTTACAGAGAGGATGGAAGAGGGATAGTTAGAAACATCGATGAGAGAGAGACATCGATCAGCTGCCTCCTGCATGCCCCCAACTGGGGATGTGCCCGCAACCAAGGTACATGCCCTTGACCGGAATTGAAACTGGGACCTTTCAGTCTGCAGGCTGATGCTCTATCCACTGAGCCAAACCGGTTTAGGCCAAACCTTACTTTGTTAAAAATAAATTTATTTAAATTTAAGTTTTTTAATTGCAACTTTGCAAAATTGGGAAGGCAGGGAAAACTTTTAATTTTTTAATTTATCAGATGTATCAAAGTGTGTTATATATGTTCATTGCATACTTGTTGAACTCTAATAATGATTATATATTTAATTTACTTTATATCTAGGTAAACCAGTTATGATTGTCACAGAATACATGGAGAATGGTTCCTTGGACAGTTTCTTACGTGTAAGTAGAAGATTTTTATATACATATGTGTATCTCTATTTATGTACATACATACATAAAGATGAAATGAATTACTGAAAATGTTGGAGACAATCTCTGATACAGTGCCAAATAGATAATCAAAGTTCAAAATAAAACTAAAATTTACAGAGACTGAGTAGCAAAGGGAAGGCTATATATTTGAATCTTTATCTTGAAGCATTCAAATGTTAATGGTTTATACTTTTTAAACAAATCTGTTCAGTCTTCTTCAACTTTTTAGTACTGTCAAAATTCACATTGGTTGAAATAAAAATGAAAAATAATCCTAAAATAAGACATAAATAATATTGATTTAAGACATATAACCTTTTTATCTAAAATAAACTTAGACTGCTATAAGATAGCAGACCATGTTTTCTGTCCACTCAGAAAATAGGCATGTTCTATAATTCCAAAGTATTCTTAATTCAGAGATATTATTTTGGAACAAATATAATGTTCAAAAGATATAAAAATTTAGCAGTCAATCACCAGTCACTGCAAGGGATAAAATAAAAAATAGCCTCATCCTAAAAGAAACTTGCAACAGGATAGAGACAGAGGGTAGATAGATGATAGATAGATAGATAGATAGATAGATAGATGATAGATAAATAGAGAAACATTACATTTCATTACTATGGAAGAAAACTCTAAATTTTATATGAATGAGAAATTGCATTATTAATATTTGTGAACCAAATATAAATTTATTAGAAATTATTTTCATAAACATATTTTAAAAACAACCAATTGTTCAAAATAGGTAATTAAAATCATAAAAATATTATTTTAAAATATTATTGTTTATATAGATATAACTAGACATAGAATTTTATACTTATGTATGTATGTATTTGTGTACTACAACCATATGTCTGTATCTATCTATTCATTTATTTATCTATGGTTTAAACCAGCAGTCACCAACCTTTCGGACCTCATTGGCCACTAATGATCTACGAACCACCAGTTGGCAAAAACTGGTCTAAACTATATAATTATACTTTAATCCAAGATGATTAGAAGCTTTTCTAAATCCAGAACTCCAACATTATGTCCTATTACTTTCTATTTTATAACCTATAATTCAAATTTGGGTAGAAAAATACATATTTAGTAAGTACTTTTTACTAATTTTGAAATAATTTTATACAGTAATTAAAAATATGATATCCAACTTATTTGAAACAATTCATTAATTATCCAGAAAACTAGAAAGAAGAATGAACAAACAAATCCTATATAATAAAAGGCTAATATGCAAATTGTCCCCTCAACCAGAAGTTCTATCAGGACTTCAACCAGGGAGCATGGATAGCTGTCCAATCCATCTCAATTGGCACTGATCAGGGCAGGCCGGCCAGACCCCACCTGTGCACAAATTCATGCACAGGACCTCCAGTGAACAAAATAAAACTAAAATCTCCACAAGATACATTTTACATTCTTGTTCCTGAACTGAACGTTTCTAAGTTGTTAGTATATCACATACATATGATAATTCAGGTTTAAAATTAAAGTCAAGAAATATTAAGGTACTTCTTGTTACAAAGTATTTAGTAATAGCACTTATGCTATTTTGTTTTAGCTTGTATCCATTTATTTACAGATTTTGTTAGGCTGGAGTGATTAGAACTAAAATGTATAGTCAGTATTATTACAATTCCATATGTGAGATTTTAACCAAACTATATCTTTAAGAGATACAATACAGCAACACATCTTAATTGTACATTTGAAATATTTTCCAGAAACATGATGCCCAGTTCACAGTCATCCAGCTAGTGGGGATGCTTCGGGGGATAGCATCTGGCATGAAGTACCTCTCTGACATGGGCTATGTTCACCGAGACCTTGCTGCTCGAAACATCTTGATCAACAGCAATTTGGTGTGTAAGGTTTCTGATTTTGGACTTTCACGTGTTCTAGAAGATGACCCAGAAGCTGCTTATACAACAAGAGTGAGTAACTCTTTCCTCCCCTCTTTTATCTTTGTTTTCCACCTTGTATTATGTTGATTCACAAAGATAGAAATCAGTCAATGCTTAGTCATTTACATCTGCCCCAAAAGGAAACTTATCCTTTAACATTATAACATTGGTACTTGAATGGGAAACTAGATATTGCTATTCATGAGGATGCTGATAATTTTAAATCATTATTGGTAGATTTCTTTGAAATATTTCTTGGGGACCATTTTCTTTCATGGCAGAATGTTTTTAAAAGAAAAATATAATAATAATTACTAATTTTACTACCCCCAGTTTTAATATTTTATAAAATAACAACTATACATTACTTATAAAAATGGTATCATATTTTATATAAAGGGTGTCCAAAAAATGTATACACAATTTGAATGATTATAGAGTCAATGGTTATTGACATACAGTTCAATTTCAAATTTAAGAGAATCTATAGACATGAATACTTTTTTTTGTCATTGACTGTTTTCAAACTGATGGCCATTCTGGTCCAGGCACTGCTGATAATGTGAAGCAATGAAATCACAAACATCAAGAATCATTTTGTTTGATATTTGTGGACCTTCAATTCATCAACTGTTGTTTCTTTTGTACTGAAAACTTTATCTTTGATGTATCTCCGTTAAAAAAAAAAAGTCTAGTGGCACTTTAGGATAAGTTTTCTTTGTTCAAAAATTAGCATGACTTCACCCATTATTCCCAATCACTTAAACCTGAAAAGGAATTAAAATTAAGTACATTACTAGCTGTTAAATTGTATACACATTTTTGGAACACTATATGTATACTGATATATAACATTATGTCCTTTTAACAATAAATTCAGTATTTTTACATATTAACTTAATGTTGTTTTGTAATCTGCCTTTTAAAATACAAAATATAGAAATTTTCAGATAACAAATATTCCTTTTACAATATATCCTACTCTATCAAGGTATAGTATTCCATTTTTTCATGTACATAATTTAGTTATCCAAGCCATTATTAATTGGAGAATTTCAAAGTCTGGATATTTTTAACAATGCCATGTACATCCTGATATGAAATTCTTTTAGAATTAAAATAACTGAGTGTGTAACTATGTGAGGATTTTGATATATGAGTCATTCAACTGTTTTGCATATAGTTTGTTACTTGATTCCAGTCAAGGGCATATACGTTGGTTGCAGGCACATCCCAGTAGGGGGTGTGCAGGAGGCAGCTGATTGATGCTTCTCTCTCATCGATATTTCTAACTCTCTTTCTTTCTCCCTTCCTTTCTGTAAAAGATCAATAAAATATTTTTTTAAAAAACTTGATGGAATTGCAAAACAAGGGTAAATAATCTCAATTGTGGTTTTTAGTGTTTCTTCATTAGAGTCCAGGAAAATTAGTCAGTGAGCATTCTGCAGAAAAGCATCATTTGTATGACTAATTATCATCCCAGAAAACAACATGTACAACAGATGATAATGTATTTATTGTCTCCAAAGTTATTTTTCTTTTTATTTTACTCATGTAACTGTATTGTAAAGATTTCCTTCATAAACTTCTGCTATTATATGAGTATTTAACATATTACATTAAAAAATGCAGTTCTTGCTGGCATTATCCTTGCTGTTACAGCAATCACCTTATCCAAGAAATATTTCCAGTTTTAATAAAAAGTATTGGATAAAAAGCCCTTAATTTGAAATATTCAATTTCTGGTGATTCAACCAGGTTCCCATCCCATGCTTTATTCCATTGTTACATGAGAGCACACTTGTTCTTTATAGCAGTCTTGATTTCTAGGATACTTGAAGGAATGATTTTTCTTGTAGGAACTTGAAAGACCTATACAAATCAAGATCATCTGCTTCCTGGAGCATGTTAGGTTAACTTTCAGGACTTAATTAACACTGAATATTACTTCCTTAGGACCAAGAGTTCCAGAAATATACTTTTTCAACCTCAGTAGGTGTTGCTGTGTCAAAATTCCTCTTTAGCATTTGTGACATAAAAGTGCAACAGGCTCTTTGAATTTATGTTTCATTCTTAAAGATTCTTAAAAACTACACAGGACAACTGGGCTCATTCACTACCAATGAATAGCTATTTAGTGTTATTCAGTGTTCACCCTTTTATTTTATTTTTTTAATTAAATCTTTATTATTCAGATTATTACATTTGTTTCTCTTTTTCCCCCTCCATAGGTCCCCTCCACCCGGCTCCCACCTCTCTCTCTACATTTACCTCCCTCCCATTGACCTCATCCATAGGTATATGATTTTTGTCCAGTCTCTCCCTGTACACCCCTTACCTCATTCCCCCCTGAGAATTATCAGTCCATTCCCTTTCTGTGCTCCTGATTCTATTATATTCACCAGTTTTTCTGTTGACCAAATTTTTAATTCCCTTAATTTTTAGATTCCCTTGTTGATAGATATGTATTCGTTGTTCATAATTTTTTTTATCTTTTACCTTTTTCTTCTTCCTCTTCTAAAAGAGTACCTTTCAGCATTTCATATAAAACTGGTTTGGAGTTGATAAATCCTTTAGCTTTTTCTTATCTGTGAAGCTCTTTATCTGCCCTTCAATTCTGAATGATAGCTTTGCTGGATAGTGTATTCTTGGTTGTAGGTTCTTACTATTCATCACGTTGAATATTTCTTGCCACTCTTGTCTGGACTGCATCGTTTCTGTTGAGAAATTAGCTGACAATCGTATGGGTTCTCCCTTGTAGGTAATTAAATATTTTTCTCTTGCTGCTTTTAACATTCTCTCTTTGTCTTTTGCTCTTGGTATTTTAATTATGATGTGTCTTGGTGTAATCCTCTTTAGATTCCTTTTATATGGGGTTCTGTGTGCTTCCTGGACTTGTAAGTCTATTTCTTTTGCCAGATGTGGGAAGTTTTCAGTCATGATTTCTTTAAATAGGTTTTCAGTATCTTGCTCTCTCTCTCTTCTTCTGGCAGCCCCATAATTCTGATGTTGATACGCTTGAAGCTGTCCCAGAGGCTCCTTATATTATCTTCACATTTTTGGATTCTCTTTTCTTCTTGCTTTTCCAGTTGAGTGTTTTCTGATTCTTTGTATTTTAAATTTTTGACTTGATTCTTGCCTTCCCCTAGTCTGCTGCTAGGTCTCTGTTTAATATTTTTTATTTCAGTCAGTGTATGTTTAATTTCTAGTTGTTCCTTTTCCATTTCTAGTAGGTTCTTTTTCATCTCCTCTTGGGTCTCGCTAACTTTATCCAACTTTTCTAGGATATTCTTCAAAAACCTTATAACCATGATTTTGAACTCTATATCCAGTCGTTTGTTTTCCTCCATTCTTTTGTTTGTGACCCTTCCCTTGTCTCGGCATTTTCACTATTCCGGGAGAACTTCTGTGTTGTATTCAGCCTTATGATACCAGACTTGCAAAACCACAAAAGCCTATCTGTTGAGCTTGGGATGGGTGGTGTCTCAGGGCATAAGGGACTGCCTTGCCTTCCAGTCAGCCCCGCCATCCATGGCCCCTGAGTCTTACGTGACTGGGTAATCACTGGAGTGGTCCCTGTGCACCTGCACACCCTCGCAGTGCCTCTAGACTGCTGCCTTCCCAGCTCCCCTGCACTCCAGGACCATATGAGTCTGGGTCCCCAGGGTTTTGCCTGAAACCAGGGTTTAGTGGAGTTAGAAGTGACGCAGTGTTCACCCTTTTACTTTTTAAAAACTCCTCAAAATATCCTTGGAGGTTCTAGATTCCTTCTGAGAAGCTGTAAATTTTTGAGAATAATTTTGACATGCTTGATTTAGTCTTCCCTTATAAGTTTGTTTGGTATAATAATTTTATAAGTTACTCTAAAGTATGAGGTATAGCTATAAAGTAATAAGCCTGCTATTTTGATTTTTAAACTAACACACTAAAACAACTCAATGAGAAATGCCATACTAAGATGTCTTTAGAAAATTTGTATATACTACAGAAAGAAACACTGCTGTTACACACAATGTACTAGGAGTTCCTTTTTTAAATCATCTTTACCAGTCAGGTTACTTCAGTCTCACTTACCACATTTTACCTATCGTCAGTCCAATTCAGAAATTAGTATTTGGTGCTCCAATGCATTAAACTTTCCTGTTTGTTCCACTGAAATATATTGCTGGTGTGTGTTACTTACTCTTAAGTTGACGCATTCCTGGTGACCCTATGAATGAGTAATGCCTAAAAAGTTCTGTCCTCAACTGCCCTTCTCAGCTATTGCAGACTCATCTCTATGATTTCTTTTATGGAATCTACCTATCTCATATTTGTTCTTCCTCTTTTTCTGCTGCCTCATATTATTCCCAGCATAATTTTTTTTTCCCAAAGATTTCCTACTTTCCTTCTCATGATGTTTTGTCATTTATGCCTCTAACAATATGTCAGCTTTAATTTGCTCCAGGACACATGTTCTTGTTCAGTTTCAGGTAGAGTGTAATTATATTAAAGAATCATGAGTGGCAGTTGATTCAATGCCACAGAATGAATGTACATTGTCTGCTGCTTTCATTCTAAAAACATCTCTGTGATAGGCAGGGTAGAAAGATAAAATGGAAATTATATAAATTAATTATATATTTATAAATTCTTAAACTAGAAAGAGCATCTGAGATGTTGAAATAATGCTTAGCCTTAAACCTTAAAACAACTTATCAGACTTTTCCCAATGTTGCTGTTAATGGTATTGTATTAAGCCATATCACAAGTTTCCCTTCCTGATGTCTTCAATAGTATGCTCAAAAGACAAGAGTACCAGCTAACATAGTAATATACACCATTTTTGTGTTCTTCCTTTTCCATAAATTATTTTTAATTTTACTTTCAATCATTTCTCTTCATTTCTCACTACTGATTTAGGCAGAAACTCCATACATTGACACTTTCAATTATACAATATAATTATGCATCCTGTAACCTTTGTCAAATTCCACTGTATATTTATGAGATGTTGATAGTGAGAAATTCTATAATATTTTATTAAGTATTATTATGAAAATAGTTCAGTCTCACAGTCACCCTGAAATGTTCTTGGGAATACCCAGAAATGCTTGGATATCAAAATGAAAACCACTGTTATCTAAAATAAAAACACTTTAAAAATTAAATAAATGTTTTAGCAGTTAATTGATGTAGAATGTGACCTACAATATAGCATTATGTGATATATTTGAAGAAAAGCCTAGAAGCATAAGTGCAGCTATATACTAAAAGCTGCAGATCATCTGAAAAGGTCTAGGGTTGTATTTGGTATGGATATGATGAGAGCATTTAGTTCTTCAAATATAAAACATTGAAGAATTTTTGTTGTTGATAAAGGCAAGCAAACAAAAAAATGAATTATCTTTCTTTGGTTCCTCATAATGTGAATTTCAAAGTATAATCATCACATACATTTTATTTTTTTGCACAGAACTACTAACTTACTTTACTTCATTCTAATAGAACCATAGTATTACTGGTGAGAATTCTTTGTCCCTGAATAATTTTTCAATCTGTCCCCTTATAAAATTTTATGTTAAAGTTGTTAGCATTTTTATATATGCGTGAATGCATCTATGCATATGAACATTCTTATATTCATACATTTAGTACATGGTATATAAAATTCTAACATAATAGTTTGCAATATGTTGTTTTACACAGTATTAGAGAAAATTTAGACTTTTATCTAATTAAGTTATCTTGTACAAAGCCAATCCAATTCTCAAGCCCCCAAATTCATTTTAGGGATAAACTAATTTGGGAAATTTGAGAAAAATCAAATGAATTATTCTTGGATATTAGATTTTTTATTTAAGTTTCTGTTATGAAGATGAATAAATTGGATATAAAACACAGAATGTAAATACCAATTGGGATTTTTTATTGTATGAGAATGTTCTTTTGTCACATTGCTGTATGTCCAATTAAAACCTTCTTAGTTTTTAGAAGATGACATTATGCCTTAGTAATAGGAGAAAGAAACCTTAATTTACACAATAATTTTTTCTGGACCCTCTTCTTTTGTATTCTTTATATACATTTTATGTGACTTAATCTAGTGCCATTGCTTTAAATACAGTTTAGATGGTGGTGATTCACAAATTTATATCTCTAGCCCATACCCCTCACCTGAGTCACAAATTTGTATAGGCAACTATTTATTCCACACTTCTACTTGGAGGTCTCTTGAGCATCTAAGTATATCCAGTTTAGAATACTTGATAATTTCTTATTCTGAAACCTGTTCTTCCCCCAACCTTAAAATTGCCATAGATGCTATCACTTATCACCAGTTGCTCAAGCCAAAATCTGGGCATCATCTTGAATCCTCTCACCCTTTTCCCCTTAACTAAACCAAGAACAAATTCCATCAGTTATTCTTTAAAAATATCCCAAACGTGTTTGATCACCTTTGCCCTCTGACCCCTTTAAGTTAAGTTACCATAGCTAATGCTTTGGAACAGGCATCCCTGCTTCCACTTTTGCCCTTCACCATGCACCAGGCAAAGTCATTTCCTAAATATCCACACTAATTTATTTGAATTTTTAACTTTGTGATTCTACCAAGTTGGTGCCAGAATATTCAGATACAGCATTGTCTTACCTAATTCAATTTGCAGGATCTAAAAGGAAACACAAAATGTAACTAAGTGGTTAAAAGCTAAGTCATTAAATACTGCTGTTCAGAATAATTCCACTCCAAGAACATAAATAATAAATAATATGAGCCTTTGTTCTGTAGATCTTAAGGACTAAAATCTCTGTACACCAAAAACAGTTGTAATACAAAAAAGACAATTATTTTTGATAGGTAATATATGTCACAAGTCATTTACACATGAATTTAAAAAAGACAATAAGTATCTAATCAGCCAACTTCATAATTTAAGCTTGAACCAAAATAAATAGTGTCAACCCTGGATTACTTTCTTACTCTCTTAGGATCAGTATAAACATTCCTTATGTAGCTTTATAAAGTAAAGCCACATTAAAAAATCAGATAACTTTAGCCCTGGCCAGTTTGGCTCAGCATTGGTCTGCGAACTGAAAGTTCTTGGGTTTGATTCCAGTCAAGGGCACATGCCCGGATTGTGGGCTCGATTTCCAGTGGGGGACTTGCAGCAGGCAGCCGATCCATCATGATTCTCTCTCATCATGTATGTTTCTATCTCTCTCTCCCTCTTCCTTCCTCTCCGATATCAATATTTTTTTTAAGTCATAACTTTAGAAAACTTTGTAATTTCAGTTACCTATGTGGTATCAAAATTTAATGAGAGTTCTAGTACTTTTCATTTCAACAAGATGGGTAGCAAAAACATTTTATCCTGTTAAAATAATCTAAATAATCTAAAATAATTTTCAGATTTATATAGAGAATCCTATCTAATAAAAGAGTAATATGAAAATTGACTGTCACTCCAACACTCAAGATGGCTGCCCCATGTGGTCAAAGATGGCTGCTCCCATGCGTACACAAGATGACCGCTACAAGATGGCCAGGAGAAGAGGGCAGTTGGCAAGGACCAGGCCTACAAGGAAGGCAGTTGTGGACAATTAGGTCAGCAGTGGAAGGTAGTTGGGAGGGACTAGGCCTGCAAGGGAGGGCAGTTGGGAGTGATAAAGACTGCAGGGGAGGGCAGTTAGGGGTGACTGGGTCTGCAGGGAAGGGCAGTTGCGGGGACCCAGGCCTGCAGTGGAGGGCATTTAGGGGCAATCAGGCTGGCAGGGAGCAGTCAGGCATCAATCAGGCTGGCAGGGGAGTGGTTAGGGGGTGATCAGGCTGGTAGGCAGAAGCAGTTAGAGTCAATCAGGAAGACAGTTAGGCAAGCAGTTGAGAACCAGCAGTCCTGGATTGTGAGAGGGATGTCCGATGGGCCTAAATGGGGATCGGATATTCCTCAAGGGGTCCCAGATTGGAGAGGGTGCAGGCTGGGCTGAGGGACACACAACCCTATGCACAAATTTCATGCACCAGGCCTCTAGTCACAACTATAATTTTGGAGTGCAACATAGGAATGAAGAGTTAGTATGTAAACATTACACACAGTCTCTAGCAGGAACTATTTCTGCTAAAATTCAACATTTATTCACTCAGCATATATTCAAGTGCCTACAATACACCAGGCACTATTTCTTTGGTTAATTAATTAAATATTAATACTTCTATATTATTATTTCTATTACAAATACAGATAGTATTCCTGCTATATTGAATAGATATTTTTTTACTTATTTGCTTAAAATGTTGTTTCTTTGGAAAATTGTATTTAGAGGGCTAAAAATTCAGATATTCAAGTGAATTCATGTAACATTTTGAAAAATAAATAAACCACAAAATTTAACATGTTCAACTTCATTGAACTTTGAAAAAGAACTCTATATTAGGATATATGTTTAGCCTTATCCTGAAATTTTTGCATTGTTTTTGTTAAAAGGAGACATATATGACTTAATTTTATATTTTATTATTAAATTAACATAAATGTTTTTTGTGTTTGAATTTGTAGCCTGAAGGTATCAGGAATGTTATTTATATTTTATTTCCTAGATAGACATCTAGTTACTTAGAATGCAATGTGAAGATTTTCCGGATTTCAAGAAATTCTTAAGCATTTTGCATAATGTTGAAAAATCTCAAAACTTCAAGGGATGGGCTTTTGCTACCAAGGAGATCATTTGTCTCTGATCACTTGTGGCAATCAAACATCTGCTGAAACAATTCTCCATGGCTTTTAGATTTGAACTACTTGGGGTAAGGGCAGATGTTTCCTCTGGGAGTCTTCTTGGATCGCCCTTCACCTTGTTGTCTACAGTGAGTTGAGTTCAGTACCTGCAATAGATAGATGTTATTGAGTAGAATGATTTATCTCTACAGCTCCACTTCCAACCTGAGAAGCCAATATTTGTCTCCAGGTTAAACACTCAATTACTTAGAGATTATTAAGATAACTCTCTAAAGTCCTTTTTCACTCTAAGTGTGACTTGACAGAGCTCACAGGCAGTACACGTGAACTGTGGATCAGCAAAGCATTTCCTAATTCAGCAAGGAGAGATTTGTATATGTAATTAGAGAAAAATTGGGGCAAATATTAGATATTATCCCTCATTTTCCAGAGATTTCAGCAATTACACTCCCTTTCTTTAGAAATCAAGCCTTGGAGCCCCCTAACCCATAGTAAATGAGCTGACTTCATTTAAAACCTGAAAAATCCGGGCTTTTAGCCAAAAATCTCATTTGAACTGTCTAACTTCATTAAGCTTAGAGAACTGAATTGCAGGATCTTTTTGAGAACAGGTTTATTGCGTGATTCCTACTGTAACTGCTGTTTATAGTGAACTAGGTTTCGGACTACTTTAACTAATCCTGGATTAGAGATTAGCAATTAAGTAATGCCTTTGCCCACAGAATCTCTAGTATCATTATTTCCTTTTTAAACTTTTCTGTAAAAAATTACATAGAAATAAATTCAGATATGCCATCCAATAGATATGCAGTTTAGTTTAAAGCTGGAATCATCTTTAAGAGTCCTAAATAATAAACATTGAAAATGCCAGTATCATTTATAGTCATATAGGTATTAGACAGAAATTTGAAAGTTGTAAGAGCTAAGGTTCCTAAGTCAGTACATCTGTTAGAAATAGATAAGACAATATAAAGTCATGTTTTATGTTTCTCATGACGCTCAGTTTGTCCATAACAAGATATCTGCAGAGTGGTTAAGAAACTTGGTTAAAATTTAATAGTAGGATCAAAGCTGAGCCCAGAAACCAAGACTCCTGATTACTATTAAACTAAAATCCAAATGGAGCAAGTGACCATAAATCTCCTACACCCCACATTACTGAGCTAAAAATAGATGAGACATCAGCACTGAGAGGAACTGGTTCTAGGTTTGACAGTGCAGATATGGAGAATAAACATTAACTTCTGATGATGTTAAGTTTAGATTGGAGAGAGCTCTTGGACACTCCTTATGCTGTGACTCTGGGCTTACTCCAGGCAATTGGAGACTTCTCAGATACTAAATATCTTGACAGCTTACATGTAGATATAAAGATATTTTATTTTAAAATATTTAAATATTTGAAAAGATATTTGTAAATTATTTGTATAGTAAATATCTGTGCTTTATAATATTCCAAGCACCAAGTAGCATTTTACCAATCAAAATATAAAATGTGGACTAATTTCAAGATGTGACTCATTTACAACAGTTGCATTAGAATAGTTTTCCTGTGACAAGCAAGAAGTATGCCAAATGCACCATTTTATTTCATCAAATCCAAATTTTTGGATAGCTATTGAAGAATGTGTTTGTCAGTTATATGAAAAGCATCTAAAATTTTTAAATGACTCCTCAATTCCATACATAAACTGGAAAATAAATTTCTGAACTTGAAAGAGAAAAAGAAAGCAACATGTCAAGCAATATATGAGCTTAAATTTGTTGAGATATTGTTGTGGTTTAAACAGGAGCAGAAGTACAAATAAATTCTGCTATGGAAAATAACTCTTGTATATTTAATTTGTCCTCTTTTCAGGGTCTCAAAACTATAGGTGTTCAGCTTGAAGGTAGAGAACGTTATCATGAAGTATATCTAAATTAAAATGGATGGGACTCGGCTTCTTCTTTTTACCCTATTTCATAACAAAATTGGTCCTGCAAGGACTCTTATCTTATCCAATGTCTCATTATGCCAGTGACATTTATGTTTTCAGAGCTGTAGGCAATGTTTCCTCTTGGAGTAAAACACTCATTTCTTAGTAAAATCTTTGGTAATTGATGCTTTCATCTGATAAAGAAATTGTTGCTTAATGTATAAAGCTAATTTAATTTAATATTAGGAAGTTATCCCTTTTTCAAAAAAAAAAAGGAATTAATGAAAAAAGAAAGGAAAATTTTAAAAAATAAACATTAAAAAACAAAAGAGGGAAAATTTCAAAGGGATCCCTAGACAGTTTGGCTTAGTGTTTAGAGCGTCAGTCTGTGGACTGAAAGGTCACAGGCTCAGGTTGGATTTGCTCAAGTGTAAGTACCTTGGTTGCTGGCTCAATCCAGGCCTTGATCTGGGCACAAGTGGGAGGTAACCAGCATATATGTTTCTCTCACATTGATGTTTCTCTCTTGTCTCTCGCACTGCCTTCCATTCTCTCTAATAATCAATGGAAAAAATATCCTCGAGGGAGGATTAAAAAAATAAATAAATAAAATAAAAGCTCAGAGGGATGCTGTTATAATTACCAAAACCCAGGTATCAGAAGATTAGCTCACATGAATGTGCCCCTACTTTTGTGAAATAAAAGTATCCACTGAAAGTGTGTAAATAGTGAGGAAAAAAAGGAAATTCTACTTAATCTACCTAAAGTCCTAGCTAAAACCTGAATATTTTTAAATTATTCTCCCTCAAAGATCAAAATTTGTCATATATCATCTAAAGCAGGAGTTCTCAAGCAAAGATGACTTTCTCCCTAGCGGATATTTGGCATTGTCATTGGGCAGTTTTGGCTGTCACATTTGAGAGGATGCTATTGTAAATTTACTGGGTAGCGGCCAAAGATGCTACCGAACATTCTACAATGCACAAGATAGTCCCCACAACAAAGAATCAATATAGTCATATGTCAACATGGGAGCTAAAGAGACCTCATTTAAATTATTTAACGTATGTAAAGAATGTATAAAGAATGGGAGTGGGATAATTTCTCAGGTATTTTATAACGTTTCCTCTTAACACTGGACTGCAAGTTGCATGGGGCAATGTGGAATACATGGCAATTTGTAAAATAATATGAACCAGTCTAGTCATTTGCTGTGAGGCTTCCTGGAATGTTGACCTGTAGGATATCACAAACATAATGCAACAAATAGTACAATTTCACTTGTGTTAAGTTACATTTTCATTTGATTTCAATCTAATACTTAAATGTATATTTCTTTATCCCCCAATGCAATAAATTTTTTAAGCATTGTTAATTTATTTTTGATGTTTGATCTTATTAAGATGACAATGGAGTAAATTCATAAGTTAAGGTATTCATAAGTATGTCATATTTTAGCAAATATCTTAATGCATAATTCTTTTTTATATTTAAATATTTTACTTAGCTTCATCTTATAATGGCATAGAGTAATATTCATGTGCATAGATTAAGAATATTTATTAAATTATTGGTGCTGTTTTAAGTTGGTAAAGTATCTGTAACATTAATATTGAGGCACCTAACACAGGATGCATATTGTTTATAAAGTCAAATGAAAATCTTTGTAGCATTCTGCAAATTCTATATACTTAATCTATATGAAATTCCGTGACATTGTTTTATAATTTTATATATACTTTTAAAAATTGATCTTCAGTGATTCTTATATTTACTACCCACATGGAACTAATGGCATTATGAAATAGTAGTATGAGGGGTAAGAGGCGAACAATCAGGAAATAGTATAATTTTTTAAAAATACAGTTATTATACTATATGTTGCCTTATTCTTATTTAATATTTACATATATAATGAAAAATTATTTTTTTCTAAAAATAAATTGTATATTTTAAAAATGATAAAAAGCATCAAAGAAATCACTAAAATTTAGTTCTCTAAGTTCATAAAATATTAATCATATTCTCTTCCAACAAAACACTTCTCCAGGAAACAAGGTTTTGTAAACAAAAGGGCTGAAAAGGGAGACTCCAGATTTAAACTGTGGGAACACAGAGAAGAAAGAGGAAAGGCAATTACTTCTATAGATATTGCAGTCAGGTCAGATCACAGGACACTGAGTAACCAACTTGGCTACAAGATTTCCAGCCAGAATGTTCAACTAAGAAGTTTGCTGGTTATAAAAAGCAGGTAGGGAGAAAGCTTCCCAGTAAAAAAAATATATATTAAAAAAATAGCATGCATTATTTAAGAGAAAGGAAATTATATTCAAGTCAGTGAGCATTGTCGAGTGCCTACTTTGCACATTTGCCAAGATAATATCTGAAAAAGACCATTGTTCTCTGCAGTGAATGAGCACAAGTTCATGTGGCTTATGCTAATTATCTTCAGCTTTATAAGCTATTTAGCTTTCATAGCCTTATGATTTCAAATTATAGTTTAGGCACACTAATTTTATTTATAACAATGGATAGGACAAGAGCTTCTACTTGAATTCATTTTATCAGTATTGAATATAGAGAATTTGAGACTGTGATGTTTAATTTAAAGAGTTTATGATAACATATTTATATATATATAGAAGGTAAAGCAACTGAAGGACCAATAAAATAACCAGTCGCAAGGCCTGGATGAGCAGGAGAGGCAGGCAAGAGCAGCAGGCAGCATTGGACCAATGGGGTCCCTAAGCCTGAACTGTGGAGATCTGGTCAAAACCTGCAGTCCAACATCCTAAAAGGGTCCCAGATTGTGAGAGAGTGCAGACCATGCTGAGGGACCCTACTAGTACACAAATCTGTGTACTGGGCCTCTAGTTTATAACATTTATCCTTCCTCAAACTCTATAATGATTTGCTATGTTGTAATCTTTCCTAAAGTTTGATTTTATATGAAATGTATATAATTATGATTCATATTTCTCATTTAAAGTCAGAGCCACTTGACATGTTTTACCAATCATAGAAAATATTTTAAAATTATAATATTCCTCTTAATTTGATTAATTTTAGCAACAACAGTAACAAATGTTAAGTTTGAATAATGCTTTGAAGTTGACAATAAGCTTTCCCATCTATCCTCATTAAATAAATTCTTTATACCAAGAGTAAGGGTGTGTTAGCCAATGGAAGAGAATTGGAAAGGAAAAAAGGCAAACATTTATCAAGTACTCTATTAAAATTAGATATACTATTAGTTTCTTTACATGTATTATAAATCAATTGCTAAGGATAAAAATGTCCCTTAATAACAATGAATATAGTAATATTAAATTAGCTTTATTCTTTTCCTGATTCCCTCCATGATGGATGGCACCATTTACCAGATGGCTGAGTAGGGTCAAGATGAGAATCTTCAATCTATGATTATCACATCAATGTAAGAGCAAATCTAATCAGTTTAAAACACTACCTGGACACAGATAATGAAAGCTTTCTAATAACAAAGCTAAGTGTTCCAGGGTTAAAATTATAGGGTTCAAAGCTAACTATCTAGCAGATTCAACATGGCATTAAGCAAAGGTGAACAATACTTATGAATTCACACTTTCTTTTAAATAAAAAGTTCAAATTAGCCCCAGTTGTTTATTTAGAATGAGTTGTATAGGTATAATATAGGAAAATATGAATTAAGGGTATTCTATTTGTTATTAATATAAATATATTAACTTTTAAGTATATGGACTAACTAAAATAAACAGTGACATGGAACAGAGCTCAGCCATAAAAAAAAAAAAACTAATACACTAAAAGCTTATTTAATGGAAACTTCTAGATAAGTTAAGGAAACATAACTTTACTAACTGATTTAATTGTTGAACTAACTGAATGTCACTTGTTTACTTTTCTTGTGTTTAGAATAACATGTTCAAAATAAAATGAAAACCTTCAAATAATCTCACTTCTTTATGCTTAAGAGAAGCAACTTGAGCTTTAATATGTTTTGGAGCCAAAGGAAAGCTTAGATTACAAATCTGAATAACAAACAAGAGGCCATAACCTGTATGTCCAAGGTTAGCAAATATTGCAGTGAGAGAATTCTATCATTTCATGTGTGACTACTGTGCAATGTGGCCAACATAGTTTCCCAATGCAGCACAGTGAGCTGACGGCCAAAATATTTTGTTAAGTATTAGTGCAATCCAAGTTAAAGATAGTGTATGGTTATTTGATCAGTCACTGTCAACAGAATTTTTTTATATTTTTATATTTAAAAGTTGAATTTGTTACTCTAACAAGTGTGTGTGTGTGTGTGTGTGTGTGTGTGTGTGTGTGTTTCATAGGCACATATTAGCACAAGAGCAGAATTCAAAATGTAAGCATTTTTATTAAAATAATTCTTTATACATTTTTCCATAACACATTTTCTATTTGTGTAGGTTTTAATACTTTAATAAGATTTATACAGTGAAAACAAATAGACAGCACTTGATTGGAAAAACATTCTGCAAATAACTTGCTTGAATCTGTAACCATGTACTACATTAGAGAATACAGTGCTTATGGGATTGTGGAGAGCACAGACCCTCTGAAGAGATGGGCCTGGCTGTAGCCTCAGAGATCCATCCAACAGCATGTGTGTCTTATGAGAAGATTCTCCTTCCAAGTTTAAATGCAAGTGTGTGAGAAAATTCTCCTTCCAAGCTTAAACACAAGCTTGGTTATGTCTTTCTAAAAAAGAAAAAAAAAAGATCACTTATTTGAAATTAACTTTCTTAGGGAACTTCATTAAAATATACTCATTGCTCCCCTCTCTAAAAAAGAGTGATGAATCACTTAAGATGAAACAACTTTGGCAGGCACCATTTTAATCCTGGTTGAAGTAATATGCAGTAAGTTCATGGCTGTCATCAATTTCTTTTAATTTCAACAAGAGATCTTAGTAAGGTGACATGTATCAGTGCCTTGTATTTTCTAAGTAAACACAACAGTTTCAGTATGGAAAGAATTTTCATTTTTTGTTGTGTACCATTTTTGTGGCACATAACATAACCTGAAAAATTCAGTTAGATTTCAGATTATAATGTATATTATATATCTTATGCATTGATCATGCCCAGGTGATTTTATATTCAAAAGGAGGAAAGATTCCCATCCTTTTGGACATCAGCGCAAGTTATAGCCTATGGCAAATTCACATAATTAGTAATTTAGTTCTGGGCAAAGGAAAGGAAATAGCAAGGCAGAGATAAGACAGTTAGCTGGGATTTTAAAATAGTATCAGAGATAAGACAGCTGAGATTTTAAAATTTTTGGATTATGAATATAGCTTTGTTTGACATATGTTAATTCCAAGAATTCTTTAAGAGAGATAAAGTGTGCCCAATGATTGATTTTCTTTGGCATCTTGAATAGATTTTGCCACTTGCCACTTGTATAATTCTGTTTTCATCAAACTGCAAAGGTATTATTTGAAATATTGACTCTTTAAAACCCAAACTTTGTCTAGGCAGGTGCAAATATATTAATTTGGGGAGGGGGTTTAAAATATTATTTTTAAGTTTGAATGCATTGACAGAGAAAAGGGCAATATTGGCCTGACACTAGACCCTCTGAATTTAAATATGAAAAAAGATCTTTCAAATATTTGCTGGAAAAAAAAATACAAACTGTAAAGAGTGAAGGAGTGAATGTGAGTGTGTGAGAGAGAAAAGAAAGGGGAAAGTCCTAATCAAGTCCTCTCATCTATGTGACTGTAAACATTTTCTAATGTTTTTCAGGTTCTATACCATTGTTACATTAGTGCAGTGGTTCTTGCCTTTTTAATGCCGCAGCCCTTTAATACAGTTCCTCATGTTGTGATGACCCCCAACCATATATTATTTTCATTGCTACTTCATAACTGTAATCTTGCTACTGCTATGAATCGTAATGTAAATATATGTGTTTTCTGATGATCTTAGGTGACCCTGCTAGCGGTTCTCAGCTGTAGAGCCTAAGACCATCAGAAAGCACAGATATTTACATTAGGATTCATTAATTCCCAAGACTTTCTTAAACTGTCTCCCATCTCTCCAATTGATTTCTTTTTCTTCACCGATATAAATCATTGACTACCTTAGGCTGGAGGCATCTTAAAAAGGCTGTGTGCAAGCCCCTTCTCAGTGCTTGCTTGTCTACAGTTTCAAGCAGTTTTCAAAGCCCTACCTCTCTCAAAGCTCTTCTGACAGTACTTTCTCTGTAGAGCTCACTTGAGTGAAAATGTCAAGAAGAGTTAAGTTTTCTAAGTTCCTTAAAACCATGTATACCTTTTTCTTCTCATGATAAAACTCAGTAAACCTCTGGGTAAGTTCTGATTTAACCCTTTTCTCATCCTCTCTCATTATATTTCTTCACATAATCTGTTGTATTTTTACACCAGAAACTATTCTTCCAGAACATATATTTTCTTCCTCTGTGCTTTGATGCATGCCATTTCCCACAGAATGTGGGAGTAGTAATCTAATGTTTCTTGAAGCTTTACCATGTGCCAGGGACTTTGCTAAAGATTTTACTGAAACTTGTCATTTAGCCCAACAACAAAGTTATGCACTGGTACTCTTACTTTCCCAAGTAACAGATGAGGAAACTCAGGCCTACTGAGGTTAAATAATGCACCTCCTGTTTCCTATCTATTTTTCAAAAGCAATATATTGTCCCTCTTGAGCATCACTTCAAACCAGGGAAGTGTTATGAGGTGCAATGATAGTGGATCACATTTTGGTGAACATAGTTTAATATTTTGATTATGTAAATTCTTTGGAACATCAATTATTTTTTTCTTGTTGAATCAAAAATTGTTACATCTTTTAAAGCTCAATTTATGCATGACCTCCCGCCTCAGTCTCTCTAGTGATAACTGGGACTTTCTGCTTGACAGCACGTCTCCCCTACCCTTTCTGCTGAAAGTGGGGTTCATGACCAGCATGGTCAACATCCCATGGAGCCTCTTATTACTGCAGGTCCTGCATATACTCTGGAACTACTGAATCAGGATTTCCCCAGACATGAAAGCAAGCCATGGATGATTCATATGTGTTGTAAAGTTTGAAGCAAAATTTATCTCTTAGATAAGATAATTATTTTTTTCTGCATTAAATTATATACAACTAACACTTATTCCTTTGTACCTGATTATTTTCCAAGTAGGAGGGAAGTCATGTTATTTATATTGGTCTTACCCAAAGTGACTAGCATAATACTCCCCATATGGTTGCTACTTGGCACATCTTTATTAAATGTTTTTATTAAGCTGAGAGATAATTCCATAGGAGGCATACCTCTATATATACTATAACTCAAAGAACCAATATCCTTCTCTAGACCGTTCTGGTAATGTAGTTATCATATATTTCTTGTTTATATAATTTTCCTACCTAGTATGAAAGTGGGTCAATGGAGGAAGAAATAATGATGAAGTGGGTCAATGGGGGAAAATGGGGAACATCTGTAATACTCTCAATAATAAAATAAAATTTAAAAATAATGATGAATTGAGACACTGAATAAATTAAGATAATCAAATAATGTATTAAAGAGAGATGGTAGATGTAAAATTTTATTTTAACTTATTTAGTTAACAAATATATATAAGTGTCAAGGAATACTAACTTATTCACATTATGAACTAAGATTGTAGATAGAATATAAATTTAGTTAAATCAACAAAGGTTCATTTGAGATTCTTCATTCTCTTCTAACTTAATAGTATTGCACATTCACATCAAGTCGCTTTGTTACAGATGACTAACTAAGGTGCCACAGCTGATATGAAATGTCATGTTTAAGCAATTTTCAAATTTTCTTTTTATATTAAAATTCTTTTAAATTGATTGGAGGCAAATATTGCAGTAAATATATGCCACGCAGTCCTGCATGGCATTAATATAGAAGAATACCAAGATAAAGAGAAATTCATGTTCCATTTCAAAAGAGAAATACCCTGACAAATTCAGTCAGATTTCATATTCATAATGTTTGTGGCTTGTGCATTGATCATGTATGCCTATGTGATTTTATATTCAAAGGGAGGAAAGATTCCCATCCGGTGGACATCACCTGAAGCTATAGCCTATCGCAAATTCACGTCAGCCAGCGACGTATGGAGTTATGGCATCGTTCTCTGGGAGGTGATGTCCTATGGAGAGAGGCCATACTGGGAGATGTCCAATCAGGACGTAAGTATATGTAGTCCATGAATTATGGAGTCAGATTAAGAGATCAAGTCATGCAAAGAAGTGGAGCCTAATGAGACCAGGTGGCTCCTAGCTTATGACATTGAAATAGAATAGTGAAGAGTGAAATTGTTTTTAAATCTTGCAAGAATATCAGTTGAACTGCTTTTAAGGCTTTATAATGTTCCCTCAAGCAGGGGTTTAGAATTGAGGCAAAAATGAAGGCATTTGTATTAAAATATAATGAGATAAGTGACTATCAAGATAACCAGTATATGTCAGGGAGTATTTGAAATATTTTTACTACACAATTGTTTCTAGGTAACATTAGTAAGATACACATGTCTGCCAGCCTTTGTAGATTTAATTAATGCATCTATGCCAACATTTTGTTTATTTAAATATAGTATTTCCCAAGTCAGACAAAACAATCAATCTGTAGCATGTTGTTACTCATTATGTATTAATGTTGCACATGAATTTCATTATATAAATTGAAGTCTCTGGATGAAAAAAATAATCTTTAACTTTCTGTTATAACTGTGATATGTTTTTTCAAAAGGATTTTTGTTTTTATAAAGTCATGTTTGTTCAGGCTTAGTAAAAGGATGCTCTTGGCATGTGGGATCAGCACTCAGAGGTTTTTTCTTTATGCTCAGCCAGAAACTGTTAGCGTGATCTCAAAATGCATAAGAAGGAAAGCTGAGATGCTTTTAGTCATTTCCTACTCACAACATATAAAACTGCTTTTAATGTGTTTGAATATGAAAACCTTTTTTTGTACATCTTCAAACAAGCTATTTTTTTTATAACAGTAATGGGAAAATCAGACTCCCTTTTCCACATCTCTATTTTCCAAATTTTCTCTGTATCAGAGCCCCCCATAATGTGTCCCCTTGACCAGCAGGTTTAGCATGGCCTGGGAATTTGCAGTAATGCATGTTCTCAGGCCTTACCCCAGAGTGATGCAATCAGAGTTTAGTCATCTGTATATTATTAAGTTCTCCAGATGACTCATTCATGTATAAATTTTAAAAACACTGTTTTATGTCACCTAAAAATACTAATAAGCTTATAGTTACTTAACTGTGCAACTCGTGAGCTTTTATCAAAAGACCTGACCATGATTTGAAAGGTACAATTTGAAATGTGGTATAAAGAAAATATGTAAACATTTTTGTTTTATTTTGTTTTATTTTCTGCATTCACTCATAAATAGTTTCCATAGAAATTTGTATTACCAAACAATTTTTTTTATAATTCACTGAATTTCCTATGTCATAGAATTTTTTTTTAATTTTAATCTGAAAAGTATCGCTACAAACTCTTCTAAATTCACTTTCTCTCTCTCTCTTGATCTTCCTTTAGATAACATTTTGGGCATTGATAATATATTTATTTGATAAGCTATTATTTTTTAAGCAATTTAAATTGAGAACTTTTCCACTTAACTGTAAAATACTCATATTAGTGTATTCTGCCCATAAAGAAGTAGGAAGCTCTACCTGTTAAGTCCTGGGAAATTTTGCTTCTTGCCCAGGTAATTAAAGCTGTGGATGAGGGCTATCGACTGCCACCCCCCATGGACTGCCCGGCTGCGTTGTATCAGCTTATGCTGGACTGCTGGCAGAAAGACCGAAACAACAGACCCAAGTTTGAGCAGATTGTCAGCATTCTGGACAAGCTCATACGGAACCCAGGCAGCCTGAAGATTATCACCAGTGCAGCAACAAGGTGACGCATTAGCTTGCATCATGCACTCGCTGAAAAGAATGTATTTTCTATTTCCAATTGTAAAATTCTATCTCCTATTTCTTCACCTGCATTCTTTGATAGTTATATTCCTCAAGATTGAAGAGACATATATTTTTTTCTCTTTTTTAATCGGTCAGGAAGAAATCTCATGCAATTTAATGATAAAGATGAAATTCTCTGTTATTTTAAATTTTTATCTTGACTAAAAGTGAATTTACATTTAAATTTAAGTCTTTGGAAAATAGGGGCCCAGGACACATAGCTTCTTTTCACTCTCAAATATTTAAACAGAAAAAAAAAATGTCCTGGAGTGGTAAGAAATTCTAGTGAAGTCCTGATTTATTCTGCATTTAAAGTAAAGCTACAAAGATAAAAATGCTTCCAAAACTCTACATTGGGTAGCAGAATGCAATACCCCCTTAATCAAGCAATTATTTATTCAACCCATATTGGATGCCATTTACATTTTTAGGTTCTGTCAAAGATAAAACTAAGACAGCAACACAACATCAATACATCTCATATATACAGCAAACCAGAATGCACAATATCCATTAGATTTCATGTTTATTCCTCCATTCTCTTAATGGTTTTAAAGAATATAAACTAAAGTGTCTCTACAAAATGCAATAGAAGAAATGGGTAAGGCAGGATAAATTATGTGAGGGGCCATATGAGAAGAAAAGAAGTGTTAATAGATTTGGTGCTTCTCAGGAAAAGTAAAGGCAAAATTATATTGTTTAATAATTTATTTTCTCATACATTAGAGAAAAACAGGTCTTACATAATTTGATGATGTGTACTTTAATGGAAAAATTACAGTTTTAGTAAAAGGATATACACATAAAGTATACAAACCCACAGTATTAAGTGATATGTATAAATACTTCATAATGATGAAGCAATATGATTCACATGTAAAGGATGTAAAATAGTGCCTATTGGAAGTTTTTTTGGTTGAGTCTTTTTTGCTCATCTGCTCTTTTTACGGATAGTCATTGAAAGTTATAACTTGCATACTGATGGAGCATTTACTAAAGTACTTTTTAATAGAATACATGAATTTTTTTTACCTAAATAGATATAATTTTATTGAATATTCATGATCCCATTATTACAGTGTGTTCATATAAGATGAATAAGGGGAATCTGAACCAAAGTTTTAATATCAGTATATAAAACTTATACATTATTTGTTGCAAATAACATTTAGGGGTCACTGAATTAAATGATATTTCTTAAATAGGTAAAATTATCTCCAGCTTATCCTGGAAGGATGAATATCTGTTCTAAGTTTCATAGAGTGGAGCTACACAGACTCTTTTGGAAATCTACCTGACAATGTAACAAGGAACAGGATAACAAACTTGTCCTTTTCTGGACCATATGGTCCTCATTTTGTACCCTGAAATCATTTCTTTTGATCTTCACTCAATAGCAATCACAGAGAAAAAGAACATCTTTTCAATTCTTTCCATACAATAAAAAAGACATTCAAAAGTATTTCCACAGGGTGGCATTAGCAATATAAAGACTAACCCATATTGTATGATCTAGGGATATTTACCCCCCCTTGGGGGGGGGGGGGATTGTCTCAATATCAGATTATGTCAGAATATGTTCTGGCATCCAAATTTTAACACATTTCTTTAATTCACCTTTTCATTCTTCTTGAAATATGTTGAATATATTTTTCCTAATATATAATTTTTAAAACCTTAATAAATTAATGTATTCTGTAGCAACAAATGTAATTTTAGGGAAAATGAGAATTTTCTAAAAAGCACCATCATTTTAAATTTACTACATACAAAAATTTTGAAAATTGTTTTTATAAGTGTACTTATTGCCATCCTATATAATAAAAGCCTAATATGCTAAGTTTCCAGTCTTTCGGTAGTCCGTGCAACAGTCAAAACATAATATGCTAATGAAATGCTAAGGTCACTCAACCTCTCACTATGATGTGCACTGATTACCAGGGGGCAAATGCTCTGATTGGTAGCTTAGCTTGTTCTGGGGTCCTGCCAATGGAGACTAAGATGGACCAGACATGTCCTGGAGACCTCCCACAGTCCCTCCCAGCTGGCCAACCTTCTGCTTCCCTCCCCAGCCCTGATCATGCACCAAAGGGATCGCTTGGCCTGGCCTGCACCCTCTTGCAATCCAGGATCCCTTGGGGGATGTCAGAGAGCCTGTTTTGGCCCAATCCCGCAGGCAGGCCAAGAGAACCCATTGTTGCACAAATTTGTGCACTGGGCCTCTAGTTGAAATATAAAACAGGAAAGATTGTGTCATTATTAATTTATCAAGAACTTCAAATTATCATCCATCAAGAAAGCTTTTATTGTAGAAAATTTGATTTCCCACTTTTGACAATGATTATTTCATTCTACACTTTTTTATTTAGTAGTATTTTGTGCAAGGCATTATGCTAGGGCCTATGCATAGGTAACCCAATCTCTACACTCTGTATTTATAGATTAGAGGCCAAGTGCACAAAATTCATGCATGTGGGAGGGGGGGTCCCTCAGCCTGGCTTACTCCCTCTCCAATCCAGTACCTCTGCAGGATTGGACCTAAACTGGCAGTTGGACATCTCTCTCACAATCTGGGACTGCTGGCTCCTAACCACTTACCTGCCTGCCTGCATGGTCACCCCTAACCCCTCTGTCTGACAGACTGATTGGCCCTAACTGCCTCTGCTTTGGCTTCTGTCACTGTGGCTTTGTCCAGAAGGAGGACCAGACAACTGGAATATGTCTGGTCTATCTGGTCTAATTAGCATATTACCCTTTTATTAGTATAGATTTATTTGTATAAATGGGAGGGAAATAAATCTTCCCATAAATACTTTAATAGTCCTCAGAAAATGGATTTATTTGAGCAAAAAGACAAGTTATCCAAGAATGTGAATTCAGAAAATTTTACTGGAGTGAGTATTGTGGGACATGGTGACTAGCGAAATGTGCAGAGTGACATAAAAAGAACCAGAGAGTATTTCCAAGTTATGCACATGGAGGACCCTGAGAGCAATGCCTTAAGGACAGCAGAAGGAAGACAGGTTAGTGAGGAAGATTAGTATTCTGGATGCAATTAGACTGAGTCAACAAGAAGCTAGAAGTTCACATCCCAAGCTGGGGAATACATTAAAATTAAATCTAGGCATACAACTTAGTATTCTCTTTAAATACATAGATTTTTTATACTTTAGATCACTAGATTCTTCAATACTATTATAAATTTAAGGAATCCAAATTCTTGGTATAAAGTATTAAACAATATATTCAATATATTTAAATGGGTTTTAAAAGGAAGGCAATCCAATTCATAGAATAAAGACCTAAAAATATGTTCATTGTATTTAGAATTAGATCTTAAAAACTTAACTCAATACATAATTTATCTGAAATGATATTAAAGATACTGTTTCATTGCATTGTTCACTGTTTAAAGAAAGTTATTTTTATTAATTCACAAGATAAATAGAAAACAAGCAATATATTTACATTTTTCACGGTTAATGGCATTGTTAATAAAGTGCTTCTGATCTCTAAGAGTAAATCATAAATTATTTTAGAGAATAACTGCTGTTTGACAAATATATTCTTTAAAAAATATCAAATGACCCAAAAGTTTTATGTTTTTCCAAATGACTTTGACCTCCAATTCTGAAAATGACAGGGTGTCTTTCCTCACTGAACAAATGTGATATGGAACCTTTTGGAGGGACATAAATACATGTTAAATAGCAAGGTGAACTTTTTTTTTAATATTACAAATCAAAATAGTTAATTTTCTACTGGAAAGAATTAAAACAGATACAATAGCTATAATTGCTAAGCTTTTTGTCTTTAACGCCTAGAGATAATTAAATACATAACTTTACTCTTCCTTAATTTATTAATTACATATTAGTCCATTGTTGGGATCTATACATACTCAACATTACTTTTAGTTACTGATAACAAATTAAAGTAATTTAACTATATTTGATATTTTAATGTCAGAGATCAAATATAAAGATCATCGTATATCCACACTTTTAAAAAATGGGCAAATACAAGATTTCCCCTTGAAATACAGTATGTCATTATCCTTCGAAATAATAAAAATAACAATAAATTTTAAAAGGTATTAAAAATATTATTATCAGATAATCATAAAAGTAGAAATAATGAATATTTTTTTTTAGAAATTACTCTTTGGAGTTAATATAGTTCAGAAACTGATCACAACAGAAAAATGAATATAAATACAGTGGTATAGCGTACATCTCCAATATTATTACTATTTCTAGACTCAGTAAGCATCTACTTACTCATTCAAAAATGTGTATTAATCATTATTTTAATACATGAAAAATAAAGCCCTTTTTAAACCAATAGGAGTCTTCTTATGTTACAGAAGGATAATTGAACATTCAATCCCCATAGTTTAGAATCCTAATGCATGATATAATATCATTTGGGGGACTGGCAGTTACTTATTGATATTTGTTTCCCAGTATCTGGGGCTAATTGATATGACAGGATTTACAGATAAATTAAGAATTGATGGGAAGAAAATATAAATGTACCTGTAATGCAGCAATATGGATATCCATAAAAAAATAATTCACAAAACTAAATACAAGGAGAGAGAGAAAAAGGGAGGAAAGTTATTTTTTTGTTTCCCCTGAGCAAACATATAATTTCCATGATTTCTTTTTAATGGCTGTGTTCCGCAGCCAGTAGGTACTGATTTATGAAAAGCTGTAAAAGATCAGGTGGAACTCTGCAGGACATCGTTTACAGCTGCACGGATTGAAACCTATCTAATTTGTCTAGTAAAAGTGTGAGCTCACAGTGCACATCACCCAGCCTATAAATTTCCCCTTCAGACCCAATGTCTGGTGCTGGGTCTAAAAAAACGCCAATGCCTGCAGCTGCTCAAAAAGCCCACATTCCCTTGGTGAGCATGAAGAGACATCACAGGCTCTTCACAGTGAGAGACAAATTCCTATCCATTGATAAACTCTCCAGATGTCCTCTCTGAGGAGGAAAGGAACCAATTTTATTTCAATTCCCTAGTGAAATCCTGGAAGTGGAAAAAGGATACTTTGCAGGGCTGGTTAGTCTGAGGTCACTGGCATTAAAATTAGGTCATTCTCTGTCTTCCTTGCACTTTGATCCAAGTAATAAACAGAAAAGCTCGGTTGGGGTCACTCTAATCCCTAATCCTCACATCCTGTTTTATTTCAATCTGTTTATACTAATTTTCTCTAAACTCATTTTGAGTCTGGCTAAAGTGTTGAATTTAAAATACAAACCATTTTGAATTGAGAAGAAAGAAAAACTACATTTTGCTATTAGGCATGCTTCATAAATATTCTAAATAAATGTCCTGGGGTTTAATTTTTATACCCACAAACCCATAAATAAAAAATATTGCTATTCATGAAACCAAGAGTCTACAACAGTTGACATTAGAGTCTATGTACAGCTACTGTGGAAATCCAAGCTGTGGGATGTGGTGTGTGTATGTAGGTAGGTAGGGGGCATGCCTGTAGATATTTTAATATATTATATTCTTTCTAGGTCTCATTTCATTTTTCTTATAAAATTTTCTCACAAAACATTTATTGTTGTTTCTATCCATTCTGTTTACTGACTCAATTATTTTTTTTCCCCAATGAATCCAATGTTACCTTTAACTAGAGGCCCAGTCCCCTCTGCCCAGCTTGCACCCACTCCAATCTGGGACCCCTTGGGGGATGTCTGACTGCTGATTTAGATCTGATCTCTCTCACAATCCTGGAACACTGGCTCCTAATTGCTCACCTGCCTGGTTGCCCCTAACTTCCCCCCTGATGGTCTGATTGCCCCTCACTGCCTCTGTATGCCAGCCTGATTGCCCCTAATTGCCCCTCACTGTAGTCAGGTCACCCCCAAATGCCCCTCCACTAGCCTAGTCACCTCTCACTGACCCCCTTCACTAATCTCCCCAACTTCCTCTCCACACCAGTCTGGTTGCCTTCAACTGCATCCCCTCACTGGCCTGGTTGCCCCCAACTGCCTCCCCTGCCACTCCTGGTCAACCCACACAGCCTTCTGTCAGTCATTTGGTCATCCCTCACCAACCCCCCTGCCAGACTGGTTGTAGGCAGCCATGTTGTGAGGGCATGATGGTCAATTTGCATATTACCTCTTTAATATATAGGATTGCTAGTGACAAAGGCTGTTTCACCGATGATAGTCATACCAAAACAACCCAAGAATATCATGCAAGTTTTGAGACCTGGGCTCCTCAAATTCTTAGAGAAAAACAAGAGATTTTCAGTTATTAAAATAAAGTTCTAAGGAACAAACAAAAACAAAAGATTTTTAATTATTAAAATTAATTGTTTTATCTTTATCTGATGAGTAATTTAAAAGATTATAGAAAACTAGAGACCTGATGTATGAATATTTGTGCAACAATAGTCCTTCCTTTCCCTGGCTGCTGGCACCAGCTTCCCTCCGGCACCCAGGACCTGGGCCTTTGCTCTGGCTGCCACCCTCCCCCTTTGCTCCTGCCTTTCTGCCTTTGCTCTGGCAGGAGAGCAGCCACCTTTCTGCCTTCACTCCCAGTGGAGCAGTGCCACCTTTGGCCTCTTGCCTTGTCACATCAATTTGCATAATCCTTCATTATTGGCTGTGGGCACCATCATCTTTGTTGTGGAGTTACAGTGAATTTGCATATTCCATCTTCATAAGATAGGATTATATATATATATATATTCCATAAGAGAATAATATACAAAATGTTATATTTATATTTTGTAGTTTCTATATTCCTAAAGGAAAGAAAGTTATGGTTTTGTAAAATAATGCCTCTTTTGTCTCTACCTTTTTCTTAAAAAGATAACCTCTGAAAGTTAGTTAAAATTTAACCATAAGACATAAACATAAATGATAAACTCCATAATTTTGTTTTAATTTATAATCAAAATTCTTAAAGTAGAGAGGATTTAAGTAGTTGATTTAGTTTTAGGGAAAGATAACTGAAAAGTCCTCCACTTTCAGCTGTCCTCCACTTCAGAAATTATTCTGCCAGTAAGAGAATTAGCTACTGATCTGTATTTTCCACTGAGGATGAATATAGAGGGCTAACCAAATTGTCACATTACTATATTTTTCTTGAACTCATCATTATAATTTCATCAAAATTTGACCATATTTACCAAATATGTTTGTTTATGTATCTCCAAAAAAATTAAAGTAGTCAATTTCATTCCTCTCATGTGTCCCCACATCAAGATGCATGTCTAGAGCATGATATAAAAGTTTTCAGATTTAAAAATCATGACCTCACACTTACACATGTCTCCTATATGTCAGGGGATGAGTTGAAGAAATGTCATCATGGTAATAGAAATTGCCCAATTAAAATTTTATTTTAAATAATGGGTACAGTTAGCATATATATGCATGTGTCTCACAGAGACATTTTCTCAGGAGAACAAAAGCTTTTGCCACATATCCCAAATAATATTCAGGGTTGGTATTCACAGGTAAAACACTATATAGTTTAGGTCTGTCTGGAAGGATCATTTGCTGTTATTTCATGCTATTTCTAAAAATATTGGAATTGGTACCCTAAAAAGCTAATTTGTTTCTAAAATAATGATAAATTCATATTAACATATTTTTCACTAGTTTTGGTGTCTTTTGAAAAATAATTATAAATTTTGAACTTAAAAAAAAATTCAAAAGGTGGGTTTCATTTAGGCCAATTATTAATTTTCAATATATATATAAATGTTAAATTCTGGTTTAAAAATATTCTAATATTCACTAACTTGAAATAATGTTTGAAGGTTTCAAGAGCTCAATGGTAATGAAATGGTACTGTAGTATCACAAAATATAAAATGTTCAGAAGAGGCAAAAATGCAAATGTATGCTCTCAGTTATAAGATAAATATTAGGTTATAACACTTTACAAGACAATGATACTGTTCAAATGTCCATGGAGACATTTGGTCCACATCAAAAAGATCCTAAAAGTTTGCTGACATATTAATTAATGAACCATGCATCCAGTGATCCCATCCTCAGTTTTCCATCTGTGCATTTTCTAAAGATGGTCTATTCTTCTTTAAACATACTTATAAATCCAGCTCTTCTGCATGATTCAAACCCTTGTCCATCTACTTCATGTTGCATTACCAGCTAAGCTATTGAGGAAAGAAGAATAATTAATAATATAACTATAACATAATTATTGGACCAAGAAAATACAATAGTATTTTTCATGTATTAATCCTATAGACTAAAAGTGCAAATAAATATAGACTATTTGAACCCAGGGACCTTTCTAAGATGAAAGAATAGGACAATCGTCCACCTGGGGACCGGTTCCAGGCTCATAAGTTAAAGAATTAGAGAGGTTACTGAGTCCTGGTTGATTTGGCTCAGGTGGATAGAGTATTGGCCTGCAAACTGAAGGGTCCCAAGTTTGATTCTGGTCAGGTTCATATACCTGGGTTGGGGGCTCAATCCCTAGTGGGGAGCATGCAGGAGGCAGTCAATCAATGATGCTTTATCATCATTGATGTTTCTATCTTTCTCTCTCCCTTCTTCTCTGAAATCAATAAAAATATTAAAGAAAAAAAGAGGTTACTGAAAGCTGAAAAACCTACCCCAAGTACAGTTCACCAAAAGGCTGCTTCTTTGGACTCTTCTGAGGTGAAAATATGCTCTCTTCCATTTCTTTTACATCCCTTTGGTTCATCATATGACAGTTTCTAATGGATCTATGGTTAGGCCTGTAATTATATAAAACAATGTTAGAACTTCTCTTTTTAAAACATGTTTTTATTGATTTCAGAAAGAGGAAGGGAGAAGGAGAGAGAGATAAAAATATCAATGATGAGAGAGAATCATTGATTGGCTGCCTCCTGCAAAGCCCCCAATATGGAAGAAGCCTGCAATCAGGGCATGTGCCCTAACACAGAATTTAATCAGCAACCTCTTGGTGTATGGGTCAATACTTAACAACTGACCCACAATGGCTGGGCTATAAAGTCTTCTTAATGCTGATTATATTGTGTAATACAAATCACAGTAACAACCAATTAATTTCTCCCTTTTTAATTTTATTAAATATATTGGAATGACATTGTTTTAAAAGATTATATAGGTTTCAAGTGTACAATTCAAATAATACATGATCTCTATTTTACATTGTATGTTCACCACCTAAAGTTAAGATCTCCTTTTATCACCATATATTTAATCCTTTTTGTCCTCCCCTACCTCTCCTGTAACCTCCTATCATTTTGGTAACCACCATACTGTTGTCTGTGTCTGTGAGTGTTTATTTTTTGTTGTTGTTGTTGTTGCATTGGTTATTTTCTGTTTTATATCCCACATATGAGTGAAATGATATCATATTTAGTGAAATAAGTAGAATAAAAAAAAATCTCTCTCTTTTTATTATTCATTTATCCATCATCTGTCTCTCTATATATTATATAGACATATATTAAATGTACATATATATATATTGAACTCTACGTATACAAGTGTAACTATATATAATGAACTCTCCTTTTGGTGTTGTCACATATGCAATGATTTCATTTGTTCCTCATCACTGCTTTTCACTCTTTTTGTTATTTTTATTTTTAATGACATTCATGACATTATTTAAATCTGTGCTGTGTCTTGCTATAAGTATAGTTTATGTTGTCCAAATTGTCATTTAAACAGATAGTAACCTGAATATCGGTGGATTTAATATGGAAAACCAAATCCATCATTAAAGTAGATAACAACTTATTTAGTGCATCATGTTTGTAATAATTATATCCTAAATTAAGATTATCTTTGATAATTGTTAAATGAATTAAATCATTAAAGTACATATGGATATATTTATGCACTTCACTGGCCAAGTTTCAGTGTTTTAAAAAGCTATCAAGTCTTGACATCCAGAAATTCTGTTCACTCCTGGCCTCTCTCCCTTTGGTATTTTATTTTCTTATAGGCCATCAAATCTTCTTCTGGACCAAAGCAATGTCGACATCACTACCTTCCGCACAAGTGACTGGCTTAATGATGTTCGAACAGCACAGTGCAAAGAAATCTTCACAGGCGTGGAATACAGTTCTTGTGACACCATAGCCAAGATTTCTACAGAGTAAGAAAATGTTTTTAAGAGGACTGAATGATTCTAAAGTTTTTACTGAGCATACATGTTTTGGATTAATGTGTTATAAATATTAATTGAACCTCTGAGATACTTATTGCCCCTTGTAATCACTGAACTGGATCTGGGTCTCTCTCTTTATAAATAACACCTTTTAGGTTTATGTATATTAATGTGTCTTCTTTCACAAAAGGTGTGATCACTTAACTATGACCTACTTCAGATATACTGACAGATACATATCTGTACCCAACTTCAAAGACCCAAGCCCCTAACTGAAAAATGAGCAGATAAGGCATGATGATTTTGTGTTTTCTGTTACTTTAAACAAAACCTAGTCTCTGCGGAAATGGAAAAGAAAAATTTAAGTGGATAAGCTGGTATATAGGGAGACATGCTAAAGTCAGAAGCAGCTTTCACAACTGCTAAATAAGAATATCATCATCTATTATTGAGTCTATGAAGGACTTAATCTTTGAAAATTAAGTTACAAATAAGTTTAAGGTATTTCTTCATTATGTTCCTTAAAAAGATTATATTCAGATTAGAAAAACACAATCTACACTAATAAAAGAGAAATACACAAATTGACCAAACCTCCAAAACACCCACCGGCCAATCAGGAGTGAGTATGCAAATTAACCCCCCAAAGATGGCAGGTTAATTTGCATATGCAGCATGGAGAAGCCAGGCAGGGTGGGATGCCTGCTTTGAAGGGGAAGACAGGGGGCAGAGGGAGGTACAGGAGCAGCACTTGGGTGAGAGTAGTGAAGACTGAAGTTGGCAGCCAGAGGGAAGACCTGGGTCCCAGGTGCCAGAGAAAAATCAGTGCCAGCAGCCAGGAGAAGGAAAGCCTATTTCACGAATCTTCATGCAACAGGTCTATATTATACATAATTAATATGGCTTGATGTGTTAAAAGCCAATAATAATTAAATATAATATGATGTATTTCTTAGACAGAGATATTTAGATAATAGCAATTCTTTGACGTGGGAAATCCCTGGGCTTAAAAGAAGGGGGTTTAGCAAGTGAATCCAGTGACTGGTCAATAACAGTTACCTTTGTTCACAAGCTATGGTAATTGGGAATGTCAGTAAAGAACTAGAAGCCGTATTCTGTCAGTGAATGAGAGTCAATTTACTTCATTTCTTCATATAATCTGCATGATTCTTTTCTTTTTCTGCACAGTAACTTTTGCTGCACTCCTATGAACATTAGATAAAAATGGCTTTCTCAGCCCTCAGTCATGCATTCTTAGTTTGCTACTCAACTGACTATGGCCCAATTCTTTAACTCTAAGCAATGAAAAGAAAATTTTAATGGGCTCAGTCCTCCTTACAGAAGGCACCTTCAAAGTCATATGTTTCCTATTATATAACTATTTCTGTTCCAAAGATGGCATGAACTTGGCTCTAGGAGCCTTTCTCTGACAGTAAAATAGAGAACTGTTCAAAAAAAAAAAATTTTGTGTTGATCAGCTATACCAACTTATACATAGTTTTGTAGCTTGTACAGTTTGTTTGCAAACTGTGCCCATCTTTGTTTCAGAATCTTCTATCTTTCATCTTTGTTTCTTAAAACCATCTCTTTGTTGCCCTCCATTTCCTTTGTCTCAATCTCTCCTACCAATATTTGATGTGGGAACCACTTTCCACGTCCTGCGTGGTTCAGGGTTCCCGGTTCAGGGTTCAGGTTCTGAAGGAGGCCGCATGCAAACGAAATGAGAGACTAGAAAATATGAATTTAGCAATATTGGGGGGCCAGGCGGGAGCCTTCCTCTAGTGGAAAGGACTACCACTTGCTCTGGCCTTTTTCTCCCTTTTATTAAGGCTTTGGGACACACCCCTAGCCTTTAGGCAGGAAATAACAAAACAGAAATTAACATGAAACAAACAGGTAGAGGTTGCTTCAGCCAACAATGTTCCAACTAAACAGTGAGTGATTAGCCCTGATCTTTCAGAGCAGTTAAGGTTTACCAGCTTTCTGGCCTCCTGTTTAACATCCATTTAGTAAGAACAATGTTTGGTTTCCGACATCTCCCCCGTTTTCAGACTGGAAATAAATATTAAGAACAAAAAATAAGACAAGCAACAATGGCTATGCTAAGAGGTAAATGAATAAGTCTATAGTATCTTTCTTTCTGGACCAACAGTCCTTTGAGTCCCAGGTTCAATGTCCAACAGCTTTTTTGAGTGTATATGTTAGCAAAGATATTTCAGTTCTGGATGGTGGACAAATGGTGGCAATGCAGGTCTGACCCTCTCTGGTTTGGTCCTGGGCAACCTGCATCGATGCACAGCTGCTGACTGTTAGGATGGCAAGGTGTCGTCAGCATCTACCATCTCTGGACTGTTTCTCCTCTCGTCTTCATAGCTGGAGCATTCTCTGTTGTAGGAATTCACATGGTCTTGGAGCTGTTTTTCTGAAAATATATAAACATTCTTGACCAAAAGTTAGTAAAGGAATTTTTTCTATAAATTTGACTTTGGATCCTTTTTATTTTTGCCCAAATGATTTTCCTTTGGCTTATTTTAATACTATGTATGTTTTTCATGGGTCTCTTGCTGTTAAGTAAAAAAAAAAATTTCTAGATATAATTTGCTTACAGGATACTTTTCCTTACATAATATTACTGTACTATCCCCCTTTTTTGATTTAATTATGAGGCTTTGGGGAAATTTTTATAATGCAAATATGACTGCTTTATGTTTATTGCATGTTAAGTAATTTTACCATGCAATGAACTACCAATAGAAATTTTTGTTAATACTTTAGGAACAACCTTTTTCCAGTACAATTAAATTTTCTTGAATATTCACTTATTTCACTTAGCCAATTAAATTAATTTGAAAATTTATATTCTAACAACAATCTTAGTTTTATCCTGTAAATATTAGTGGAAAGGATTATTTGCATTCTTGAGTAGGCCCCGAGCATTCCTGGTGTTAAGTTGTATTTAGAATATAGGGCAGCTGTCAGCCAAGTCTGTCTGTTGCTGGGTCCCAATCTGAGCTGCACATCTCTAAATTTTTAAAACGAGAAAGGAGACTTTAGATTAATACTGGGAGAGTGGACTTTCATACTGGATTGCCACAGTGTCTCTCTTCCTCCACATCCTGCTTACTTCAGAGAGGAAAGCATCAGTAACAAATCTGGCCGAATTTCTTTTCATGCTTAAAAGATAAAGACAGATCTTAAATTTTTTCTTTCTTTTTCGCTTTCTGAAGTAATAACTAGCACCTAATTTGGCCAAGATTAGCATTTCCCTGTGATTTCTCTTATAATTTTTAAATGAAACCTTCAGTAATCTCATTGCAGGAGAGCAGAGAGCCTTGCTCTCTCCCGCCACCTTTGAATTTCTCCACACCAGAGGTGGTTTCAGCAGTGGAGTTTCACTTATTACAGATTTCAGATTCCAAATGCAAACTAAGATTTTAATTTGAACAAGAAACCACATTATTTAAGCATGCAAACCAAAAGTCTACAATAAAGTTTACTTTATATTTATAACCTAATTCTTCCCCATTAGCCTGGCTGCAAAAGACATTCCCACCCTACTTACAGATCGAGACTCTGCAGTTAATCCATGGGCTTTGTGTACGTTGAAATCCCCTAACCTTTCCTAGGTGAATTTTCCCCCATCATTTTCCTTGGTGAATTTTCCTTCCTTTGCTCTTAGGCGAATAATACCTTCTCTTCCAGATGTCCCGTGGTCAGGCGCCAGATGTGGGCACCTCTTTTTGCATCCCCTGTTGGGCACCAGATGTGGGAACCTCTTTCCACATCCTGCGTGGTTCAGGGTTCCTGGTTCAGGGTCCGGGTTCTGAAGGAGGCCGCACAGAAACGAAATAAGAGACTAGAAAATATGAATTTGGCAATATTGGGGGGCCAGGCGGGAGCCTTCCTCTAGTGGAAAGGACTACCACTTGCTCTGGCCTTTTTCTCCCTTTTATTAAGGCTTTGGGACATACCCCTAGCCTTTAGGCAGGAAATAACAAAACAGAAATTAACATGAAACAAACAGGTAGAGGTTGCTTCAGCCAACAATGTTTCAACTAAACAGTGAGTGATTAGCTCTGACCTTTCAGAGCAGTTAAGGTTGACCAGCCTTCTGGCCTCCTGTTTACATCCATTTAGTAAGAACAATGTTTGGTTTCTGACAATTTGAATATTTAAATATTGTTGAATATTTAAAGTTTCATTATCAACTTATCAATCACTTAAACAAAGCCAATGTGGAGAGTTATAGAACAGCTATCAAAAAGGAATGTGCAGTGCAATTAATCTATACTAATAATAGCCTAGGGCTATCATGACCTAAACAACCAGACTGATGACTGGTCATCAGGAAGTGCATGGAGCACCTCTTGGTCCCTCCCTTGCAGCTCATAATGCTGGCAGCAGGCAAGCAGGTGGGGTGGCGTGGGAGAGGTGGGTGGTCAGGGCGAGGTGGGTGTGACAAGGTCATTAGCCTCCAGCCCAGTGCTGGGCCAGAGGCCTAACAATTTCACTGCACAAATTTTATGCACCAGACCTCTAGTAGAAACATAAGTTCCTAGTAAAGAAGTTTGTTATTTGTGGCATATTATTTCAATCAGAAATATAACAAGTCACAAAAGGACCTCACATATTACTATGGGAGAGTAGAATGGTTCTTAAGAAATAAGCTCATTCTAGTCTATTTGTCCTTGTTGGCATTCCTGTTTAAAGGGAAATTCACTGTTTATTGAATAGACTTCTGAGTCAAATCTGCAACATGCCTTGAGTTTCCATAGTAGTTATTTTTATCATATGCAATCACAGGATATAGTAATATATTTAAATATTTTTAATTCTTACTTTATTAATATAAACAGTTGGGATTATAATATACAAGACACCTGCTTTGGGGCACAGAAGCATAGGAGAGAGCAAACACAGTTGAATATTTCTGCATCATTGCCAGATTTTCAAAGGCAACATTTTATAAATGTTTATTTTAAATAAAATATCAACACATATCTTTTAAATAATGAAGTGGATGAGACAGAACATTGTTAATATGATTAACTGCCAGGTCACAATTTAAATATAGTCAGACATTGTAAGTTGTGAAAATGTTAAGAAACTATTTGCTTAAAAAGGTGAAGTGGCAGCATTTGTTACTTTTCCAGTTGAGAAATATATTTGTCTAAACCATACAGTGTTAGACAGTAAGCTCTTTTTTGCTGGTTAGGATATTTTCACTTGATATTTATTATTATTATTTAAACAATTTGTACATTCAGATGAAAACTAACTTTTCTGAGACTCAACTCTTTCAGGTTTGTTCTTCACACTGTCACATTGCTTCAGATCTCTGTATTTCAAACTCCACAATGATCTTCTGTCCTTTCTCCTGAACTCAAGAACAAGATAGAATTAAGATCTATTGGCCTTGAAAATAATTATTTCTTAGATCTCAGTGTGTTTTACCTTCTGCCCATAGTGCAGACTATAAAAATGAGAATTAAAAAAAAATAAATTTAATGCACTAATTACTTGGGGAATTCTAATGAGGCAACATTGATATCTCAAGTTCTTTAAAATATTTGACCCAATATTTCATGCTTTTTTCAGTCTTAAGTTTATTGTTTGAATTTTATTTCTTTCAATCCTTATTTTCTTTGTGCCATTCAGACTCAATTCAGAAGGTATTCCTTTTACTAAATAACATCAGAGAGTCTTCTAAAATAAGATAGTGATAACTAAAAAAGGATATTAAATTATTTTTTTAATCCAGACTATAAAATCACAGAAAAAGTTCAATAGGGCTTCAAACTTAAATAAACATTAACTTATTTCATTTAGTTCAGGATTTCATTTACAGCAAGCTACTCAAGTCATTTCATTTTCAGATGAAATCCAGAAAATATGCAATTTTATTCAGTATATATAACATTTTTAAAAATGTTATTTAATAACCTAATACAGGTTCCAGAAGGTTAATGTAAGAAGCAAACAAGAATGAGAAAGGGGGCAAAAGTGATCATAGACTGTGGAGAGAGAATGAAGTGTGTGGAATGAATATTAGGCAGATTAATTGCAACATGTCATTATCCTGTTCTCTTAGATGCCATTTTCCAAGTGTCATCACCTATCCTTTTGCCTTTGAAGTACCATATAGCTCATTAACCTCTGGTCTCAATCTTGAGTTGCCCTGTGGTCTTGAACTTATCTATTGCCCTTTAGAACAGGGTAGTCAAAATGATATAAGCATGTGGGGAGTGTTATTGAGACTATAGCAGCTGTATGTTTAGAACAATTTTGTACATGGCAAGGTGGTGGGTAGACATTAGGGAGTGGGTAGAGAGAATGGAGAGTCCCTAAAAAATCCAAGCAAACATAACCTAAAGGGATTATTGCTTTAATTCTCTTTTCCAATATATTCCTTGGCTTTAAACATAGAATTATGTTTATTATTAAAATTTTGCTTATATTGGGTTATGATACATGGAATCTGAAAGTTTTATGAAGATTTCTTGCAATTTGAGCTTGGAACATACATCTTTAAATATGTGATGAGTGGGCATTGGGCTGAAGAAGATTCAGTCCTTCCTAGTGAATCACGAGCCCAGGGTTGGGCTGGCCCTTCAGAGAGTTCTGTGAATGCTCAGTGTATTTTACCTGGTTGCTAAGGTCCAGGTGCTCCAGAGGGAGGTCTGAGCCAAGAGTCATAGCATGGCACTGTGTCATATTACTCTGTCATTGTGCTTAAATTTCTCAAAAAGCTCAGGAAATTAGTATACTACCTTGAAACATTCTATTTTTTTTCTGCTATCCATTATTGTCTTTTTTGAGCTTTTAAAAAAGGAGAAAAGGAAGAGACAAATATTAGTGAGTCAAAAATATGATATAGAATTGGAAGAAAGATGTTAGAAGAAACACAAAAAGAGAAAGGATCTATGGATTTGTACACATATATTTATATCTGCCTTGGTTTCTGGCTGTAAATTCATAACCTGATTGTGATATAATTTGGGGACTAGAATGGAAATGTCTGTTGTTCATTTTGAAGATAGATGCAAAGTATATAATGAATCAAAATCCCATGGAATGTACATTATTTCAAAAGTGGGGATCAATACAAAAGCCTATATTCTCTAAGTGAAGGTTTCATTATCCACAGTTACATGAAGAGTGACAAGTCTGGTGTCACTTCACCAGATTTTCTGGTGAAGCAAAGCAGCTGGGGCATATGATAAGAGAGAACCTTGGGAAAAATACAAGGTGTCCAAAGAAAATTTATCAGCCCCTTGAATGGCACCAGGGTGGTGACCTGCAGATCATCAGAATTTCCTTGTCAGCTCAGGTGATAGGCATGCAACCAGTCTTGTTAATTTTACGCAGGAGATACTTAATTCTCATGTAAATTGCTTTTAAATTGTTACCTATTTTCTGCTTGCCCACCTTTACTGCTTGGGAACTCATTTCTTAAGGAATCATTAGTCCATTACTATGTAGTTGAAACTCCCAATTTCTCATTCTTTCCATTAGGCTCAATATAGAGAGCCCCGTGTGTGTGTGTGTGTGTGTGTGTGTGTGTGTGTGTGTGTGTGTGTTCTTGCCATTCTCAATTTGCCTGGGTCTCTTTGACAAGGGATACTTTATTCTTCTATCAATTTCCCCAGATAATTGTATTTTGGACTATTGATTCATTCTTCAGTAAATACATATTGAGCCCCGACTAAATGATAACCATTGTTCAGAGTCTAGTTGTTAAGCAGAGTACAAAACCAACAAGAATGCCTATTCTTATGAAATTCACATTCTTGTGGAAAATTAAGAAAATAGAGAATTAAGAAAATAAATAAAAAAGAAAGGTAATATGCTGAATAATAAAAATTTTTGAAAGAAAATAAAATATGAAGTTGAGGTATGAATATAGAGAGGTTTTACAATATTAAATAGAAGGATCAGGAAGGTCTCATGAGATAGAGGTATTTGAGTCAATATTGGAAAGAGGTGAATATATAAAATAATTACTTGAGTCAAGAATATTTAATAATTTGTGCATGTTCATATAACATTTTAATGAAATTCATTTGTTCTTATAATCTTCATTTTATGTCTGAGTTTAAACTATTTTAAATTTAGTAACTTTGATAGAAATAAATTCTTATAATGTTTCTACTTTGAAAGAAATTTATACTTTTAAGAAATTTTTCCAGTTATCTATGGATGACAACAAACTATTTTAAAAATTAAAGGCTAAACAACAGTTTTCTTGCATATTACAATGTCATGGGTTATTAATTTGGACAGAGCTAGGCAGGCAGTTGTCCTGCAGTAGTATTAGTTCTGACTGAAGTATTCTTCTAACAGAAATATGGTCTTGTCTGGAGGGCTGGAGGTGGTTTCATTCCTGTCTCATGGTGCACATGGCTACATAGCGGAGACTGCAGATTAAGTACTTTCAGATGTCCTATCCAATGTCTCAAGGTAGTTTGACTTCATAAATGGCACTTATGAAGAGAGAGTGTCCTAAGAGAAAAGAAGTTGAAACTGGCAGTTTATGAATGTCGGAGTGTAGAAACTGATACAGTGTCACTTCTGACATACTCTGTCAATCAAAATAGTCCTGGAGTTGGCCCATATTCAAGGGAATGGGATAATGGCACACAAAGAATGCATGACCATCTATATCAGAGTCCTAGGGTTGTCCTAACAAATTACTACAAGTGTTTTAGCTTAAACAATCAAAATTGGTTTTCTCACATTTCTGGAGTCCAGAAGTCAGAAATCAAGATATTAACAGGACTATAATTCTCTAAGTGCGAATCCTTCCTTACTTCTTCCAGCTTCCGGTGAATCCCAGCATTCCTTGGCTTATGGCAACATAACTCCAATCTCTGCTTCCATCTACACATGTATCTCTTTTCTTTGTCACTGTGAGTCCTTTTCTGTCTCTAATAAGAATAGTTTCATCAGATTTAGAGTCCACCCTAATCCAGTATTTTCTCATCTTGATCTTTGTCTTAATTACATACGCCAAGACCCTACTGTTGTTCTGGGTGGACATTAATTTTGAGGGGACACTATCAACCCACTATAACATTTATATTCTTCTACAATATTAGGGGTGAAATGGCCAGGATACCATACATGGATGATGTAAAAATAAAAATTATGTCCAAACCACTAGGATATATGAATTTACAAGCTTTGCTAACTGAAAATCTCATGCTTATCCAGGAAACAATGATTCTCACCAAACATTTTCTCTCTTTTTTTTTACAGTGACATGAAAAAGGTTGGTGTCACTGTGGTTGGGCCACAGAAGAAGATCATCAGTAGCATTAAAGTTATAGAAACACAATCAAAGAATGGTCCAGTTCCAGTGTAAAAGGCTATTTCTCAAAGGAAGTGTTGGCTGTGGAAGATGTAGCATCACTCTGCAGACAGATGATAATACTGGAGAAACTGGTGGAAGTTTCAAGCCCTATAAGACACTCATCTATGAGTACAAATGCCTTAAAATGGAATTTAAAAACTCTATATTTTCCCATATCATTTAGCCGATTGGATGGGCGTTATTTTGTTTTGCAATTGATTTTTACATTAGTTGATGGATGAAATAAAAATTCTTCAGCATGAAATGATGAAGAGCTAGCCTAGAGCCATAGATCATATACTGACTATTATAAAAGCAAAACAAGTGAAATAACAAAATGAACATAATGGCTCTGTTCAATACTAGCCACACACAAAAAAAAAGACGTGATATTTTTCTATACAGAAGAAATCTGTAACAGATATTCTTTTTTTCTTTAAAAGCAAGAAAAACAAAGGAATTTATACCTCCAACTATCTGGCCATATTTACCACCTTTTCATTGTATTATTCTCTTTTACCTGTTAAAAAGCATATAAAGTTTGTAGCTGTTTTAAGTACCAGACATTTATAATTATTAGCTTTGTTAAGTATTATCATGTAAAATGTGTCTTAATTTTGAAGAAAAGTACATATTTATTTTCTTTCTAATTGTTTTTATTGTTTTCTATTTATGCCTCAATGACTTAATTTGGATTTTTTACAGCCCAGTGCCAAATGCTCTCTCAAATTGTCAGCAGTAGGAAACATGGAAAACTAAACATAGGGAATGATGGGCTTCTCTCCAGATTTTCAAAACATACATGTATATATAGAAACCAAATCATTTCCCTGTTTATTCACTAATCAAATCTCACAGTCTGAATTATCTCACACATTTTTGTCTCTCCATTTAATATTAAATGTATGTTCCTAATTTAATGTAATATACTGGCTTATGAGTAATGGATTCTCAATGGCATACCTGCCTTACTCTGGTGTTTAGGAAACAATTCATTGGTAAAGAAAAGCTCCTAAATAGAGAATAGCTACACTGGAATTATTAGAATCATATTTCAATTGCTGCATTAATTGGCAACACAGGCTATTGGTCAATGCATAAGTAAAAAACAATCATTAACAGGCTATGAAACATCACCCAGTATCTTAGCTTATAATTGCTGAACTGTTTTTAGCTAATGATTATAACTAAACTACTCATCTGAATCATGGAGGTTTAGTTTAATTAATTAAATATTGTAATAATCTATTGCAGGTATGATTATCTTAGAGTCTTTCACTGAAATGCACCTGTTGTACTGTTGCTGTATAAAATAGAAGCATTAAATTACTTTATATAAACAGTATTATTTTTGAAATAAATAAAATGGTTATCTAGCAAATGATTCAAAATCTGTAGGCAGTGGAGAGATCTCTTGTTGTGGGAACTTAGACTTACTACTTCATAAAGGTCAAATATGAGCATAATCAGTAATATTTGAAAAGCTATACCTGGTATAGATCTAGCCACTAAAACATTTTAGCTCTACCTATATCTTCTAATGCCGATAGGATCATTTTATGAGAATAATAAATTTGTATGTCATAAGAATACAATGGATAAAAATACTGCAAACTTTATGTTTTTATACAAAATGGAACATTATACAGCTTACAATCAAATCAAAATTAACAAGTACTTATATGTTGTTAAGTTTACTGTTATAAGGCTTAAGTTGTGTTCCTTCATATATGAGATTATTTCTTAAATTCGACAATGTTCCTTACAGTCAAATCACCCAACTAGAATTTTATATTGGATATATAAGAGCATGAAATTTTATAAAGTTATATGTAATGATAAAATTAATACAAATTTTACTTAAGCCTAGACACAGCATAAACCATATTGTAATCAAAATTTTGTGTTGTGGAATATTAGACTGAGACCTAATTCTGGTTTCAATCTCATTTTAACCCAGACTAGCATTTACTTTTGTATTCTGAGCATACTCAATGAAATCTGTGCATTTTATAAACGAGAAGTTGAGGATTGTTATTTTGGCTATGGTTTCTGCTTTAAAGTAGAAGTCATATACACAGTATATTGCTCTTCATTTTTTCACTATTTTTCTACCTGATACATTTGCTTTACACAATTCTTACCCTGTACATATGTAAACATAACAGTGTACGATTCTTAACTGTGCAGTAGAGGTACTAGATGCTGATGGCCATCTCTTTGTACAGAAACTGCATTGACTTTCCATAAACATGAAACCATATCTCCATACAATGGCATGTACCATATTATCTGTTTTGTATCTTAAATTTGATTTACATATATTATTTATTTCTACTACCTTGCCCAGATTATTCTGTACTAAGTATCAACTAAACCATGTATAAATGCGATATGATTGAAAATATGTATTTACTTTAAACTTGTCTTTTCAAAACATTACTCATTTAGTTTATGTTGTACAATGTAGATGGCCTCTTACTAATGTAAAAATGATTTGTAGTGGGAACATTTATATTTTTATAATAAACAATGAGAATATTTTTTACAGATTGAAATACAGAAGTGGTCTTTGAAACTTTTAAATATACTACTAAAATATGTGCTTATTTAAACAACAAAACAATGAAATTTATATAAGTAATGAAGAATGTGCTTCTGTTTCTTTTTTCTCCTCTAGTGAAGAGGGATTCATGTTATGTTCTTGGATGTAGCGGGTGTGATTATGTGGAGTCATTGATCTAAGGGATTAGAAGTGTCAGAGTAGATTATGTCAAAAAGCCAGAGTATCATTTATGAAAAAAGGAAGGAATTCTAAACAGGCCAAATAAAACAAACAACCACAATTTCTGAAAACAGTAAAAAACACCACATACTTTGTAGAAAGTAGGTCCCTAATCAAAGTAGTTCAATCTACATAAAGAAAAACAATTGTACATGAAAACCCAAAAGCTAACTCACAATGTAAGGCTAGATAACACCTGTGGTCAACATTTCCATACTGGTGGAAATATAATGGCTACTGTAATCAAAATTATCTGGGGACAGTACCAGCAGTTATTTGCAAAAGTGATTTAGGAAAAAGCTGTGGGATAAGTAAAACAAGTGATACTGGAAATTTGTTTTTGTGTTGGAAACACAAAGCTATGCACTTACTCTAGAGCAGTGATTTTCAACCTGTGAGCCAAGGCAGGCACACTGCTGAGCCATAGAACTTTTAAAACTTGTAATACCTGCCCTGGTGGGTGGCTCAGTTGGTTGGAGCATATACCAAAAAACTTGTGGGGTCCATTCCGTACAGGGCACATACATGGGTTGTAGGTTCAATCCTGAATGCAAGGCAACCTATCAATGTCTCTCTCTCTCTCTCTCTCTCTCTCTCTCTCTCTCTCTCTCTCTCAACTCACTAAACATATCCTCAGGTAATGATTTTAAATAATAACTTGCAATACCTGATGATTTAGTCAGGGACTATGACCTATTTTCCTTTAGACTTTCAAAGAAAAGTGACAAGAGCCAACATAAAAATAGCTATCCAGTATGAATGAGTCAAAATTATAACTGTTTTTTTTTGTTAGGTCAGCAAAGAGTATAATATATATTTTAATGTGCTGCAGAATTTTAGTAATTAGTTTAAGTCTGCCATGAGATGAAAAAAGTTGAAAATTGCTGCTCTAGGGTGGTAGTAACAATATTTGAAAAATGGAAGGGATGCATAGACACACAAAGAAGGGAGAGTTAACAGGACTTGCCAATTTGGTATGATAATTGTTCAAAAGGTAGGAATTAAAGTACACCATAAAATGTAGGTTCTGGGTATTTGTGGGAATAATAGCACCACTAGTAGAAGTATGGAATAAGGAAAATTAATTTAACATTATGAACTTGCTAAATTGATGGCGTTAGCCAAACCTAAATAAGTTAATAGATAGCTTTAAATTTTTTCCTTTAGCTCCACACTCTCTGTCTCTCTCTCTCTCTCTCTCTCTCTCTCTCTCTCTCTCTCTCTCTCTCTCCTTCCCTCCCTCTCCCTTCCTCTGTTTCTGAACTCAATAAACAACAAAAAATAAATAAACCCAATAAAGAAAAAGATAAAATTCAAAAGTAAAAGGTGTCTTTGACACTAAATATATATAAACACCTTATCATCATTGTAAACACAGAATAATCCAAAGTAGTTGCCAGGTGGCCTTGTTTGCAATGATTCAGATCCCACCCTCTCTCCATGTGCTGGCGAGTATAAAGCCTTAAGATCTTTCTATCAGCCTGTACAACTGAAGGAAGGTAGTGGTTGTCTAGCTGATTTTATGAGAACTGTTTATAAGTGGCATATTCATTTCTCTTCTATTAACTAGAAATCAATCATATTGTTGGACTTAATGGCAGAGAATGTGGGATGAGTAGTGTGCCTAAATGGAAAGTTTTTGGAATCTATAGAGCAACCTCTGCCACAAGTCATTGTCACTTACATTTATATGTAAAGGCAGAGAGTTCTAAAATGCTATTAAGAAATCATCAATCTTTTGCTAATTCCACTCATTTCTTACTCTATACAGACAACCATTTTTAATTTTTTTTATTACTTGAATCTACTACGACTATGGGTGTGAACTATTCAGATTTCCTTTCAAGAGAGAACTTAATAGAAGAGTAATTAACTTACAACCCCAAGCTGTTGTAGTTTCAAACTCACAAGCAAAATTTACCCCAGGACATGGTAGTGAAAGTACTAATGTGTATCCATTTCCTCTCAAGTGACAGAATTTTGTAATAAGTGATTTTGGATCCCATGCTCTAATCATCCTGGCTGAGGTTTTTCTCAGAGGTCCACAGTAGTCTGAGCTTCCTATTCAATTCTCCTTCCTTTGGTCTCTCCATATAGGTTTCAGATGTGTATATCTATCTAAAAGTTCCATATGCCTTCTCTTATTCCCGGTCCCACTCCTTCTTAAAGCATTTCCACCAAAATTTTTCTTGCTCGTCTAATTCCTTCTTGGTGTCCGTTCCTTGCTTATCCTTAACTGAAACAATAATTCACAATTTGATTAACCTGGCAATTAGAATGCCATATAACTCATTTTAAGTCACCTAAACCATTATGCTTTCGTAGGAATGCTAACTTGTTTTCTCTGTCTCCCACTGCAACCTCATCACTTGTATAGATTTCTTAAATAAAGGAATATCCTAAATAATGCATCTGCTTCCAGTCCTGATATCTCCAATATCAATCAGACTAATGTATTAGAGCACATTTAATTTTGTAGTTCCTCTGACAAACACATGCCTCTAGGGCCTAACAGGTTATAAAAATGAGTGAAGCAAGTGAGGAATGTGGTGACTCATAAAAGCACCCTTCATTGCCTTCTCAGAGACAAGGCAACATGGATCCAATGTAAATTTCTGATTTTTTTGAGAGAATTCCTAAATGATCCTGCATAACATATCTTATTGAAATTGCTTCTTTTTTATACCCCATCCCAACTTATAGCTGAAGGCACCTTGAACAGGAACTATGCCTTGTGCACTACTCTGCCCCCTTGGCCTTTGTAATGCTAAGTATATAATAAATATTCAAAAATTGAAATGGAATTAAATGTATTAGAACCATTTTTGATAATATAATAAAGATGTCCCTGGGATTTTTGTCCTTATAAGGGAAAGTATAAATTTCCTTGAGGTCAATAAAGCTAGTCAATGTTCTAGTTGTGTATCGTGGACCATTAAACATACTTATTTCTGCCAGAATTGGGTCATTTTCATAGAATTTTGTGGACTCTTTTCATTGGTCTCAATGCTCCTATTTTTCTTAGTGCAGTTAAGTCGTTTAAGTAGACCCTTGAACCAGAGCTTAGCTATAAAAATTTAACAAGGTAAATGCCAAAGCTTTTCTGATCCTTTATACTCTATTACTCTGTACAAATAATGTCAACATGCCTACTAAAACTACCCTTCTTATGGGGCATCTGGGATACACATTCTATTGACCCAGGGGATCTAGACACAATTTAGGAAAATAAGTGGTAGAGTTTAGTACACTATAAAATGAAGATTTTGGAGGTTTACTGAAGTCCTCACCCTGAAATTCTCTGGGAAAACTCAGTTATAAGGTTAATGAATATAGTCATAATTAAATCATATTTTCCCACTCAGTGGACTATCACCTTCTTTTTTTGAGGAAATATAAGGTTCTACTTAAATTAAAAAAGTAACAATAGTAACAATAACAACAAATAAAATTTTTTTAAATTGCTTGATATCCCTATCAGTGTGGCTCACTGGATGAATGTCCACCTGTGAACCAGGAGGTCATAGTTGGGTTCTAGTCAGGGCACATGCCTTGGTTGCAGGCTCAGTTCCCAGGGGGAGGTGTGCAAGAGACAAACAATTAATGATTCTCATAGATTTTTCTATCTCTCTCCCTCTCCCTTCCTCTCTGAAATCAATAAAAATATATATTTTTAAATAGAATTGCTTGATAATTTCCCAGAAACTCTATGGACTGAATATATTGTTCACCTTATACTGTAAGGTATAGAGTTAATAATAACACCAGGTCATATTGCTAACAAGTAGAAGAGATGAAGTCCAAATCAACTCTAGGATCCTTTTTCTGAATAACTACATTCTATTACCTGTTAGTATAATATTACTAATGAGGATAAAATATGAAGGCAATTGTGAACTGAATTATAGATGTAAGAAAGATCTTGGGCAGTCTCCATTTTGCCACTTTTCAATGTTCATGATTTTACTCCATGATTTTACTCTGTTAGTAGTTACTGTGCTTCATATTTTTGAGAAATACTTTGATTCTTACTACCATGGTAGAGGAAGGAATAGGCAGTTACCCTTGATTTCATTTCTGTGAATTCCATTTCAAGAGCATGAGATTTGTCTGACATATGGCGAACTCTTCAAGCAAATATGCTCCCTTGAACATTCAACAAATAATCTAAATTGGAAACACCAAATACCACAAGGAAAAAAGTAATACTCTTGTGCCATTTTATGACAGATTTCCACACCAGTGATTTATGGAAGTGTGTTAAGTTGGAATTCTTATCTGAAGCCAAAAAAAAAAATTTCCTTACATTTTTGAAGCCTATCATCCTCAATGATGGAAGCCAAAACCTTGGAATGTTTGCTAAAATCAAGGATGAGAGAACAAAAAATGTCATGTACTATCAAGAACTTATTGACTTTCATATGGTTCTCATTTAATCTCATACATAGCAAGTCAAAAGCCTTGGGCAGAAGCCAATACAAATTGTTATAGATAACATTATCTGAATTTAACTGCCATAGGTATGCTTCATATAATAAATATATATTTCATATCAGCAACTCAGCAACACAAAAATAGAAAAAGACTCTAGTCAAAATTCATTTGGATATTCTATTTCACAGAATGCTCAACTTGCCAATATTATTATTTATCTTCAGCTAGAGATCCCTTAATACTCAATTTATTTCGTGTTTCTAATTATAAAGTCAGAATATTGAAATCCTGTTACAATGATATCTTAGGGTAATAAAAATTTTTTAACACATGAATGGTTAGTATAGCCTTGCAGACTTAATTAGATTATTTTTCTGTTTTTAATTCTTTTCAAAAACATTTTGTAAGTTGCAATATTTTCTTTATTTTGCCTTGCTATCATTTAATTTTAGACATCAACTGAGCATGGAAGCTTCTAGCCTAATATGCCTATAAAGTTTAGCCTAATAGTGATGTGTCATTTATCAAATGTCTAACACAGTAACCTGCAACTGACACACAATAGATAAGAAGGCACAAAATAAGTATTTCTTAAGTTAATTTTTAAATGTATTTTCAGAGGACAAATTGTTAATATTACCTTTTTCAACTAAGAGGGCACTTAAACTCATTGCTATGTATGAGATTAAATTTAGTGAATAATATACAACTAAATTCCACTTAGGTTAATGTTTCTTTCAGAGAGAGAAAAAGAGAGAGAGAGAGAGAGAGAGAGAGAGAGAGAGAGATTTTTGTAAAGGCAAGTCTATTCTAACATGACCAACAGAATAAACTCATTGCTGTTGAATAAGTATTTTTTAAATATATTTTATTGATTTTTACAGAGAGGAAGGGAGAGGAATAGAGAGTTAGAAACATCGGTGAGAGAGAAACATTGATAAGTTGCTTCCTGCACACCCCCTACTGGGGATGTGCCCACAACCAAGTACATGCCCTTGACCAGAATCAAACCTAAGACCTTTCAGTCCTCAGGCTGACACTCTATCCACTGAGCCAAACTAGTCAGGGCAATAAGTAATTTTAATGCAGTATCATTACAGGTAACAAAATAATCCTATTATACTTTTTTCTACTGTGAAAAAAGGCAATGCACATATGACATAATACTAATATTCGAAGAATCAACAACTGTCAAAAGCAAAAATATGACTAACATTTTTTGAGGAATGCTTTCCTTCTAAAACAGAATGTACATAAAAGAAATCAAGAATTATTAGAGCAAATAGGATTGATTTGGTTCTCTTTATTAATGAACTTTCCTTACTATGGTTATGAAATATTACTTAGTGGCATAAATCACCAAGTCACTTAAAGTTACACTTTTCTCATATTTTTTCAGATCATGAAGTCAGACATGACACAGTGCAAAGAGCTTGCCTCTATTCCATGTTTTCTGAGCGTTAGATGGAAGACTTAATGCCTGGGGGTAAGAATAATCTGAAGGCTCATTCATTCATATGTCTCATTACTAATGTTGGCTGCATTTGGGGACATAGAAAGGTTATAGCGTAGAGCACTCACACATGGCCTATTTTTGTGACCTGGGCTTCCTCACAACATGCTGTCTAGTTCCAAATACAAGTATCGTAGAGAAGAGGGAGGGTAAAGGGCTATCAAGAATTGTGAAGTGCCTGGGAATTTACCCAATTTATAAGCCAACAATTTGGCTTGTCATACTTTTATGGGTGCTGGTGGAAGATATGAGATTTCTAGGTCAGAGGCAATGGATGTACTTTCTTTCTTTAACTTCTTTATCTTTTTTTTTTTTTACTTTTTGGTATGGGGCTCCATAAAGTAAGTTAAAGTTCATTCTTCCCTCCTTATTTTCTAGAAGAGATTGTACAAAATTATATTAATTCTCTTTTAATGGTTAATAGATTTTTTTCAGCCAAATTATCAATGTCTGGGGATACATTTCTAATGAGATTGTAAGTTACAAATTCAATTTATTTTATTGTTGGGTGACTATTCAGTTTATTTCATTTTTGTTAAGTTTTGGTCACTTGTAGCCTTTGAGAAATTTACCCATTTTGATGGTTATCAAATTTATGGGTATAAAGTAGTTTGTAGTATTCCCTTTTTGTCTTTCTAATGAGTATGTGAAGTCATATCATTGGTTTCATAACTAACACTTAAAATTTACGTATTCACTATTTTCAATTTTTATTTTCTAAGTTTTATAGGTTTATTGTTTTTTTAAGAACCATTTTTGCATTTATTGATTTTCTTTCTTGTTTTCCTCTTTTTATTTTCATTAGTATTTGCTCCTATCTTTAATATTTCTTTTCTGCTAGTTCTAGTCATCTTATTTTTATTTTGTTGGGCATTTTTAGCTCTTTTTTTCTAGTTTGTTGAGGTAGGATCTTAGATTATTTATTTTTCCTTACTGCTCTAATATGCTAATTAGACCAGACAGCCAAATACCTTCCAGACATCATTCCGGACATCCTTCTGGACGAAGCCACAGCAGCAAGGGCCAAGGTAGAAGCTACTAGGGGCAATAAGTCAGGCAGAGGAGTGGGTAAGGGCATCAGGGAGGCTAGCGGAGTAGTTAGGTGCAATCAAGCAGGCAGACAGAGGCAGTTAGGGGTAAGTAGGCAGACAGGCAGAGACAGTTAGGGGTGAGCAGTCAGAAACACAGATCAAGCCTAAACCAGCAGTTGGACATCCCCCAAGGGATCCTGAATTGCAAGAGGGTGCAGACTGGGCTGAGTGACCCCGCCCCCCCCAACCCCATGCATGAATTTTGAACCATGACCTCTTGGTTCATAGATCTATGCTCAACTGCTGATCCATACTGGTTGGGTTAATTGAAAATTTAAGTGGTTTATTTGTAAAGTAATTACACTGTGGTTTAGGTCTGTTAATTTACTATTTGTTTTCATTTTTCCTCGAGTTCTTATTTTGTCCTTTATCTTTTCTTGCCTTCCTGTGAGTAACTTAATATTTTCTTCAGAATTATTATTTTTTATTTTATAGCTTGGATTATTGTTCTTGAGTATACTTTGTATAATTTTTAATGGTTGGTTAGAGTATTATAAGATACAAGTGTAATTCTAAAAACATAAATTCTGATAATGTTTAGATGAACAAATTAATCTGTTTTTACTTGTACTAAATGAGAATTGATGGAGATGATTTCTTTAGGATTTTTGTGTTCTAACAATTTGTAATATATGATTAATAGTCATGATTATAAATGTATTTTCATTTGAAAATTTCAGTGTTCTATGAAAAATAGCCCGACTGGCGTGCTCAGTGGTTGAGCGTTGACCTAAGAGCCAGGAGGTCATAGTTCAATTCCAAGTCAGGGCACATGCCCCGGGGTTGCAGGCTTGATCCCCTGTGTAGTGTGTGCAGGTAGCAGCCAATCAATGATTCTCTCTTATCATTGATGATTCTATCTCTCTCTCCCTCTCCCTTTCTCTCTAAAATCAATAAAAGAAGTCTGTGGCATTTCTATACACTAATAGTGAAATTACAGAAAGAGAAACTAAAAAAGCAATCCCATTTACCATCGCACTAAAAAAATTAAGACACCTAGGAATAAACCTAACTAAAGAGGTAAAAGACCTATATGCGGAAAACTACAGGACACTGAAAAAAGAGATAGAGGAAGATGTTAACAGATGGAAGAGCATACCATGCTCATGGATTGGGAGAATCAACATTATTAAAATGACCATACTACCCAAAGCAATCTACAGATTCAACGCACTACCCATTAAAATACCAATGGCATATTTCACAGACCTAGAAAGAATTCTTCATAGATTCATCTGGAACAAAAAAAGACCACGAATAGCTACAGCAATTCTGAGGAAGAAGAATAAAGTAGGTGGGATCTCAATACCAGATTTCAAGCTATACTATAAAGCAACTGTTCTCAAAACAGCCTAGTACTGGCACAAGAACAGACATATAGACCAATGGAATAGAATAGAGAACCCAGATATCCACCCAAACCACTATGCTCAACTAATATTTGACAAAGGAGGCATGAACATTCAGTGGAGCCAAGATAGCCTCTTCAATAAATGGTGTTGGGAAAATTGGACAGATACATGCAAAAAAATGAAACTGGACCACCAACTTACACCAAACACAAAAATAAACTCAAAATGGATAAGGACTTAAACATTAGAAGAGAAACCGTAAAAATACTAGAGGAATCCACAGGCAGCACAATCTCAGATATATGCCGAAAGAACTTCTTCACTGATACTGCTCCAAAGGCAATGGAAGCTAAAGAAAAAATAAACAAATGGGACTACATCAAAATAAAAAGTTTTTGCACAGCAAAAGAAACCATCAACAAACCAACAAGAAAGATCACTGTATGGGAGAACATATTTGCAAATGTTATCACTGATAAAGGTTTAATCTCCAAAATCTACAGCCAATTTATACAACTTAATAAAAGGAAAATGAACAATCCAATAAAAAAAAAATGGGCAACAGACCTAAATAGAACCTTTTCAAAAGACGATAGAAGGAAGGCCAAGAGACACATGAAAACATGTTCAAAGTCATTAATCATCCGAGAGATGCAAATCAAAACGACAATGCGATACCATCTTACACCAGTCAGAATGGCAATTATCAATAAATCAACAAACGACGAGTGTTGGCAAGGATGTGGAGAAAAAGGAACCCTTGTGCACTGTTGGTGGGAATGCAGACTGGTGCAGCCACTGTGGAGAACAGTATGGAGTTTCCTCAAAAAACTAAAAATGGATCTCCCATTTGACCCTGTAATCCCACTCTTAGGAATTCATCCTAAGAAATTACAAACACCAATCAGGAAGGACTTATGCACCCCTATGTTCATAGCAGCACAATTTACAATAGCTACAATTTGGAAACAGCCTAGGTGCCCATCAGCAGATGAGTGGATCAGAAAACTGTAGTACATCTACACAATGGAATTCTATACTGCCATTAAAAAGAAGGAATTCTTACCATTTTCAGCAACCTGGTTAGAACTGGAGAGCCTTATGCTTAGTGAAATAAGCCAGTCAATGAAGGAGAAGCATCACATGATCTCACTCATTTGTGGATAATAAAGAACATTGTAAACTGATGAACAAAAGGATAGATACAGAGACAGTAAAGCTTCAAACAGACTGTGAAATTACAGCAGGAAGATTAAAGTTAGGTGAGGTAGATAAGAGATCAATCAAAGGACTTGTATGCATGCATATAAGCATAACCAATGAACATAGACACTGGGGGGTTGGGGTATGCCTGGGAGGGAGGGGGGGCAATGGGGAGATATGTATAAAAATTAATAAAAATAATTAAAATAAATAAAAAACAAATAAAAAATAAAACTAAAACATTATGTCCTAGCTGCCTATTTTGATTTTTAAGTGAGAAGGAATGTATATACATGTTTGTGTGTGTGTGTGTGTGTGTGTGTGTGTATCAGTGAAAACATGTTTTGAAATGGTCACATATTTTCTAAATAAATTAAGATTAAAGATGAATTTATTATCCATGTTACTAATGAGAAGGTTTTGAACTGGTTTCTCCAGAGTTTAAGGAATTAATTCAAAACAATTTATAGTCCTCTTATAATAATTCTGAATGATTTGGTATGTGAGAGTAATTCTGCCTATTCTCTTTAAAAAAATCCATTCTTCATTTTATTTTTGTAATTGTTATACTTACACATATTAATGAAAGTATCAATGTCTTTAAAGTTTGTAAAAACCACCACTATAATATTAGCTCACTTCTTGGATTTGTTTATTTCCTTGTAGATCACAGAAATAACTGAGGAAATAGAAACAGAAGCATCAACTTAGCTGAGTTACTTATCAATTTTAAAAAGCCAAAAAGTCTATGCATTTTTTGCAATAGCAACAGTTAGTGTGTTTTTGTCTTTTTTCTTGTTTGGGATACCTCCTCTCTGCTAGGCATGTTTCTAAGCCTTGAATTTATCTGTGAAATAGAGAGGTAACAAATGTACTGAAGATGGATATTGAAGATAATGTTGAAACCTGAAAAAACTGTAATCCTTTGACTCCTGCAATAGTTCTGAAACTAAGAGAATTTGCTCTTCCCACAATCCATGCATTATTAAATAAACTCCCATTTGTTGAGTGAAGTTCATTTTTCTTAGTTTCTACATTTTGAAACAGTCTAAAGGACATCCTTAACCTTCACACTGTGTACCTGTATGCACCCAGGTGTTTTTTAAAATTAAAGGGCTATTTAAAAATGACTATTTTAAATAGATATGAAATAAGCATAAATCTAACCAGATATTATATGTTACTGTGAATTCTTTCTGTTTTGCTTGTAAAAACTATACTGTAGTAGAAAGGAATCAGGATTTAGAGTCAAACAAAACTGAAGTGAAAATATTTAGCTGCTTTTATCAGTTAATTTGCATGTTTGTTGAATTATAGACTCAGTTTTTTTACTATGAACATAAAAATAATTATATCAAGCTAATTAAGTTAGAGTGTTAAAATGGAATATTATAGGTAGAGTGTTTTTCCTTAGTTTTCATACTTAGGTAATAACTTTTCCTTTCGCTATTTACTTATCTTGGTCCAGTTAAAAGCCTGGTATCAGGATTTATGTTCATCAAAAGTGAACTTTGAAGAAAATTGGCTCAAAAAGTAAATATTCAGAAGCCATTTGGAATCATTGTTAGATGCTTGATCAATCCTGATAATAATATTTTACATTAAAGTGATCAATGATTATTTTTAAGATACAGAACAAGCTTTCTCTTATTTCTAATTGTGAGTAAAATTATTTTTGTTTTTGACATTTGAAGTATGTTATAAGAAATTTATAAAAGGGAGAAAGTTTCCTTCAGTGAAACAGAATATTTTGACTTTCTATTAAAGTTATTTTTCAATCTCAACATAAATAATACAAAACTTAATTTCCACTTTTTGGTTTTTAATTATAAGGTCGTGCTGCTCCATAAGCATAGCTTCCTGCTATGTAGGGTTCATAAATTATTAAATTTAGTCTGAAATGATTGAAAAAGGTTCCAAAGTCTTTTTAACAATTAAAAAACATGTATGTGAGGTTCTGAGACAAACGGATTCATTCAGTAAATTTGTATTTTAATTAAAGGAACTATTTAATCCTACACAGTAAGTGCATGGAAAAAGTTGGCCAGGTATTTGATTCAATGTGGTTGTTAGAGAAGAAAATAGGGCCCTTACTGAGGTTTTTAGCCTTGTGAGGCTTTGTGATTGTATCTGTTTAATCGTGGTGGAAATGTCCTTATTATACTGTGGGCAAGAAGCACTTTTATTGGTTTTTTAACAGTAACTGCTTATTTCAGGAAGTATTAACTTAAAATGCAATCTCTGGAGTTGATCTTGTAACAGAACACACTGCCTTGAACACATGTGTAGGAGAGGACAATTTCCCAAGAAGCTGGATGCAGTTTATTTCTTCAGTTCCAAAATAAATTTTAATAATTTATTCTACCCTTAGTAAAGATATTAACATATACATCAAAAGATGAAGTTTTATAAAGCCTCTAAATTTTAGTTTTACATGTATATAGTAGTTGAGCTACATAAATATGAAATACTACTAAAAAAAATAAAAGCTCAGTTCTGTATATACAGGTGAGCATGTTAGTTGGTATGTTCTTATTAGCTATTATATTACCAACACTATTATCAACATGGTGCTCACCTTAGACTGTTTCCTCTTCCCCACTGAGAGTTGTTTTCTCTTTTCTACTGCGAGCTGTGCACTCCTCTGGTTGTTGGGCCAGTTGAGCTGTACGTCTTTTGTCCTAAACCATATGGAGCATGTTTTTGTATGAACTCTCATGATTGAGGACATCTGTTTCAGCCCCTACATTTGCCTTCAGGGCATCTTTGCATCCTTTCATGATACAGTTAACAGCATGTTTTTATCATGAATTTAGCAACATACAGCTTTATGGAGAATTCCACTCTCTCCTTACTAAAGAACACATGCAAGAGTATATATTTTATCATTTTCCTCTCTTCTTTATTTTTAAAGCCTCTCCTTTCCTTCCTTCCTTTCTTCCTTATGTTTATGAATATTTACTGGGTGTCAAAAAACTGCTAGTAAAGACTTAAAATATATCAAATTGCAAGTTTTTAATAGAATAAATATTGTCTGCAATTTCTAAATGCAATTCATTTTTCCATTCATTTTTATGTTTTGAGTATAATTTAAATGCCCTAGAGTGTATGTGTCACTTTTCCATATATTTTATCATAAATAATATGATTTAGAGTCAACTCTCTTATATATTCCTGAACGACATTTTAAATGAATACATATATTATGTCCACATGCTTCATAAGTTAACAAAGCAAATATTAATAGATCTCTATGAAAATTCTACTAATCCATCCTACTTTAGAGATGTTCATTATAATATAGTCATGTGTATAAGTATTTAATTAAAATCTATTTTAATCACTTTTAAATGGGTATAGTATCACTAAATAAGAAGTGAGATGTAATTGAAACTCATAATCATTGAAAAATATATGAAGGATATAAAATTATTGAATCAATTACATGATTTATTGCTGTTGATTTTGACTTTATAATTTGTGAAAGACCCTCCTTTTGTTGTTAATATAAAGGGAAACTTTATTGAAAAATCACTAAATAATGAAAAAGTCTTAATAAACGACTAAAGACTTTAGTTATTTTTGTTTCCTCATGGGTGAATAGACTCTTGACTCATTTATTGCATAACAAAGTCTTCAATTATGCCTCCAAGTAATTCCAAATTATAGAGATGAATAAATTTAGATAGTCTCAGTGAAAACATATTGATTGGTGAATTGAAAATGTTGATTTATTTTTTCTAGTGCTTATATTTACTCTTCAAAATCAGATGTTCAGCAAAAATATTATTAAATATTTATGAATGCCAGGTATTGTGTGTAATACACTGAAGATACAAAAATGAACACAATGTTGCAATCTGATGGAGAATGCACTTGGTATGAGAGTTTGAGAGGATGATACAGAGACAATAATAATAGACTTTTGTTTTTAAGGGTGTGACTTCTTAAGTAGGGTGTAGGCAAATTTTGGCACATTTATATCAATGACGTGAAGATATTGATATTCCCCAATGCAAACATATTCTATACTATTACTAATTTTATTTCTTATTGTTAAGATATAATGAACATATTATAAATTTGCCTTTTTTAAGTATACAGTGTTGGTAATTTTTAGTAATTTTTACAATTGTAGTACCATCACCATGATCCAGTTTTAGAACTTTTTGTACCTCAGAAAGTTCCCTTGTAGCCCTTGGTAGTTCCCCAATACCAGTCCCAGGTAAATTCCAATCTGCTTTCTATCTTTATTTTCCTTTTTTTAGAAATTCCGTAAAAATACAGTAATATTTAGGGTGGGGCAAATGTAGGTTTCTAGTTGTTTGTATGGAAAATAGTACAATAATTCTATATAATAAAGATGTAATATGTCAATGGTCACTACTCTGGGAAATGTAACGACCAATCCTATACTGACCAGATTACAGATCATCAGGAGTGGAGGCCAGCAAGCTATGAGCAGGCAGCAGGGAGCTACAGGAGGGAGCAGGGCAGCAAGCTGTGGGGGGCCGGAGCAGGGGAGAGGGGAAGCAGGGGAAGCTACAGGAGGATGAGGCAGCTGGCAGAGAGCTACTGAGGGTGGCAGTGAGCTACTAGTGAGCTATTAGTTAATAATACAAGAATAGAGAGAATCCAAGATGGCGGCATGGGTAAACACCTACACTGCTGCCTCGCACAACAATTTCAAAACTACAACTGAAAGATAGAACGGCCATCATACAGAACCACAGGAAAGCTGGCTGAGTGTAAGTTCTACAGCTAGAAGGAAAGAGAGGGGCTCACAGAAATCCACAGGAGCTGCAAAAAGCTGAGGTACGGAGACGCGCACGGAGAGAGCGGGTGCCAGAGTACCTGGCTGGCTTTCTCTGGGTGGAGGGAAACAGAGACTCTCAAAGGCATTGAACCCCTTATCTTACAACACTAAACCCCAGATCCAGCCGAAAATCATACGGGGGGAGTTTGGACTGTGAAAAGGGAGAAGTGCACGGAAATTTAGGGGAGTCGCAAAAGATCAAAGGCCTGGTGGCGCGCATGGCACTGTGCACAGGACAGATTGCTGATTGTGCCGCTGGCTTTCGAGAGTGGGCCGGAGACAGACCCTCCCAACTGTGCCACTTCTAACTTCACTAAGCCCCTGTTTCGGGTGAAACCCTGGGGACCTAGACTCTTGTGGTCCTGGTGCACAGGGGAGCCGGAAAGGCAGCGGTTAGAGGCATTGTGGGTGTTAGCGAACAAGGACTGCTCTAGCAATTACCCAGTCACCTGAGACTCAGGGGCCGTGGAGGGCGGGACCCACTGGAAGGCAAGGCGGTCCCTTAAGCCCTGAGACTCCACCCCTCCCAAGCTCAACAGAGGCTTCTTCGGTTTTGCAAGTCTGGTATCATAAAGCTGAATTCAACACAGAAGTTTCCCTGGCATAGTGAAAATGCTGAGATAAGGGAAGGGATTGCAAACAAAAGAAATGGAGGAAAAACAATGCCTGGATATAGAGTTCAAAACCAAGCTTATAAGGTTTTTCAAGAATATGCTAGAAAAGTTGGATAAATTTAGTGAGACCCAAGAGGAGATGAAAAAGGACATACTAGAGACACTGACTGAAATAAAAAATATTATTCAGAGTCCTAACAGCAGACTAGAGGATGGCAAGAATCAAGTCAAAAATCTGAAATATAAAGAAGCAGAAAACATTCAACTGGAAAAGCAAGAAGAGAAAAGAATCCAAAAATGTGAACATAATGTAAGGAGACTCTGGGACAGCTTCAAGCGTACCAACATCAGAATTGTGGGGGTGCGAGAAGAAGAGAGAGAGCAAGATACTGAAAACCTATTTAAAGAAATAATGACTGAAAACTTGCCACATCTGGTAAAAGAAATAGACTTACAAGTCCAGGAAGCACACAGAACCCCAAAGAAAAGGAATCCAAAGAGGACCATACCAAGACACATCGTAATTAAAATACCAAGAGCAAAAGAGAAAGAGAGAATATTAAAAGCAGCAATAGAAAAACAGTTCATTACCTACAAGGGAGCACCCATACGACTGTCAGCTGATTTCTCAACAGAAACGATGCAGGCCAGACTGGAGTGGCAAGAAATATTCAACGTGATGAATAGCAAGAACCTACAACCAAGAATAATCTATCCAGCAAAGCTATCATTCAGAATTGAAGGGCAGATAAAGAACTTTACAGAGAAGAAAAAGCTAAAGGAGCTTATCATCTCCAAACCAGTATTATATGAAATGCTGAAAGGTACTCTTTTAGAAGAGGAAGAAGAAAAAGGTAAAAGACAAAAAATTATGAACAACAAATACATATCTATCAACAAGGCAATCTAAAAATTAAGTGAATTAAAATTTCTCAACAGAATAAACTGGTGAATATAATAGAATCAGGAGCACAGAAAGTGAGTAGACTGATAATTCTCAGGGGGACAAAAATCATAAAGCATCAAACAGACTGTGAAATTACAGCAGAAAGATTAAAGTTAGGTAAGGTAGATAAGTGATCAATCAAAGGACTTGTATGCATGCATATAAGCATAACCAATGATCACAGACACTGGGGGGTTGGGGTATTCCTGCAAGGGAGGGAGGGCAATGGGGAGATATGTATAAAAATTAATAAAAATTAATAAAAAGAAAATAATAATAATAATAATAATAATAAATACAAGAATAAACTCTGTATTTCATGTACTCACAACTATAAACCCATACTTGACCCACCCTGCACAATGACCTCTATAACATACACAGTTTTGTTATACATTTCATGTTTCTCAGCTTATTTTTGAAAATTATATTTAAATATGAAAACTATATTTCAGGTGATATATTGAAATGTGGAAGATGCATTTTGACTAAAAATTTGGTGGGTACCAAACCTGATTCTGGAAGCCTGCCTCCCCCGTTCCCCCAACACACACACACAAAGCCATTAATCTTTAGAAAATAAACCAATGGAGGGGTGTGAGAAGCATTTTGACTTTTCATTTTAAAACTCTGGATATCATCTTTTTCTAATATTATACTATGTAGGAATCTTGTAATACATTGTAATTGCTAATATTGAAGTTCTCAAATTTTACACAATAAATCTCTTATCATTTTTGTGTTTAAAAGTCTTCTGATAAAAGAGAGGGGGGCTAATATTTATTGACTGCTTTGTGTGGGACAGTTCTCCAAAGTAATTTATTTTAATCCTTTGCCATAGCTATGATGTAGATATTCTTTTTTTTCATTTTATATATATAGAAACTGAGCCTTGCAAAGGATCAGAATTTGCTTAATAACACAACTAGTGAGTGACAACTAAGATGTAAAAGCAGCTCTTTCTCAGTCTAAATTCACTACTTTAATCCCACAGAAAATTGAAATACTTTATAATTTTTGGTGGTAATATATTATTTCTGTTATTATTTAATGGTACCCTAAAATATCAAACCATGCTCAGCACACAAGAGAATTTCAATTTATAATCAACTACTCTATTATTTCAATAGTTATTGAACACTCATATACCAAACACTACACTAGTTGTGTGAAATTAAACTTAAGAGAAAGAAATGGAATTAAGTTCAAAGTAGTTTTCACATGTTCTTAAAAATCTTTCCTTGTAATATATCTAAAATCATACAAAAAAAATCTTGTCTTAAAATTTCAAAAATCTACATTATATCTGAAGAAAAAATTGTTTTACTGTCTGTTCTCTCTCTCTCTCTCTCTCTCTCTCTCTCTCTCTCTCTCTCTGTCTTTCTCTCTGTCTTTCTCTCTCTTTCTCTCTCTCTCTCTGCCTTCCCTAAAGCAAAGCAAAGTTTATGTCACTTTGCTGTGCCAATCATATAACTTCTTTTTGGTACATAGATTACTAGTACATCATTCTTATTTTTCTTTTATGTAAGACATAAATACTAATAGGTGACTCAATTTAACTATAGCACATCTACATTATTCAATTACTTAAATTTAAAAAAAAATGCTACGATAATACATTAAAGTGCAGTCTAAAACTCTCTTGGGAAGTAATGCTTTTAGAATCAAATTCCCAATCTGTTTTACTGGACATTTTTAGCAATAAGTAAAATCTTAATGTGTTTCTATATGCAAGACTTTCACACACTTTTTATCAGGTACTAGAGAAACACTGAATGTTAATGCCTTCAAATTTTGCTGAGTTGGTGAACTACATACTAGTAAGTTCTTTCACATTCATTAAAGATTCATTCACTTAACTTTGCCAGAAGTTCTGCTTTCACAATGCATGATAATGACAAAGACAAATGACAAGAAAGAGAAAAGTGCCATCAGGTTCAGAGTCAAAAGAAAGAAAATTTTTGTCTTTCATTTACCTTTTTCATTTCTATAAAGGAAAAATAATAAATTTGCAACAGCTTATCAAAATTTAAATTCTTATTTCCAACTTAAAATCAGAAACCTCTTATGAAATTGTGTGTGTGTGCATGTGTAATGTGTCATGAGAGAAAACATATATAGTGTGAATTTGACATTTTTTTAAAAGTTTGCTTCAAAATATGTTTAACTGGTGCTAGCAATTGATAGATATATTAATACTACTATTTTGTGCCAGTATGTTTCTTGTGGAATTCTCTCTTGTCTTTCATTCTTTTTCTTTCTTTCATTTTTCAAAAGGAATTTGAAGTTAGGTCTTGTGACCATACCATTAAGTCTATCATTTAAATCTTTATCAGGATATTGGAAATTTAAAAGCTACTTAAGCATTATGTATGTGATGCTGAAGACAAATGCATAAAACAAAATGGTGTTTCTAAATGTCTTCCAATAACAATGAAAAAACGGAAGTTATTTGCGATCTTAGAAGATGGTTAAGGAAAAAATGAAACCTGAAACTAAGGAAACAAAAGTTTAGACAAGATAATCCCAACATCAGAGAGAGCATTTGTCATTGTCAGAACTCCAAAGGGCAATAAAGCTTTAATCCATTTCATGGACCCCAGGCCTCATGGTCTAGTAATTCTTATGTCACCAAACCGTCTTATGATCTGTATGAAATTACAGTGTGTCACCACTCTCCATCTGCAATCTTAATGTTTCCTTCCTTTGATTGCATGACAAGAAAACTCTTGAACCAAAGCACTCCACTTCACAGGAGTCGGATAGAACCAGCTGCTCATAATTGTGGAGTTTTACAAAAAAGGCTTGTTAGTTCCATAATTCTGGTCTGACCTGTGCCTATTTTCAGTTATTCGGGAAAAGTTTTTGGCTATCTTTTAGTACCTTAAGCATTTTTAAAAATGCTAAGAAAGATATTTCCAAAGCTACCCATAGGTTATCTTTCCCTACTGTTTCTTTAATTGTATAAGTTATGGAATCTAAGTGATCACTTTAAATTGTACTGAATGATTTAAAAATAAACTATTTGTAGATGGCTTCATTATGCCCCCAAAAGTGGCATTGTTGTCTAAAATTAATATTTACCAAAATTTATGCCATAATTGTTCATGTGTGTATTTCTTCAAATTTTTTGTTGCGAAGCATCAAAAGGGAATTGTTGACTAATTTTGTTTGGTATGAACAAATTAAGGGGTGTTTAGAAATATTATTGTTAGAAAAATAAATTCCAAATTATACAGTTCTCTGATAATCTTATAGATAATTAAAGATATTTAATTTGTCATTAATTTTTCTCCACCAAATTAATTTGGCATTAATTTTTTCTCCACAGGAAATGTATGACATAACTTTATTCTGTTAAAAACAGAACTGATATCTGAATAACTGCTTATAATGAGAGCTATGCAGTTCATATGTCTTGTTAATATTTTTCTGTGATATCTTGAAATTTTTGTAATCTAAGTGTAGTAGAAATCAAATCAGGGTCATTAGGAAGTCTCTACCCAAATTGAACTGTCACAGTCATGTACCTGTGAGGCCAATGGTAAATGGTTTTTCATGACAATTTGTGCTTTCTTTTTTCCTTTTTTTTTTTGTCTCTACTGAAGACAAATAGTAGTTAACCAATTTGAGTTACAATTGATTCATTTCCAAGGGGTACAATGAATGTACACTGCTAATAATTATTCCTACAAATTATGCACATTTAAATAAAAAAACACAAAGGATTCCTAGGGTGAGGAGAAGATATGGGTTTACACAAAATACTCTGCATTCGGAAAAGCAATAGAAGGGTTGTGACTGAGTTCTGAAAGTGTTATATACTCTATATATATCCTATTGGTGAATCTTTATACTTGTTCTTTGTTAATGTCTCCAGAAAGTATAGCACTAAAACATCTGTTTAACTGCTCATTCTACATCATTCAAATTCATTTGACCACAGGATGCTTTTCTCTAGGTATGTGTTTTGCAGAAAACATGCTGGGGGAAAATGCTGTTCTGAGCCTTACTGAATCACAGTAACAGTTTCTACGGACATGATGGTCAAAGACTAAAATGGTTTCATATTTTTAAGATTTTTTTTAAGTTTGGAAGTTTTATGGCAAAATATATAAGGTACCCCAATTATCATGTTATCTATTATATTGTGTGCAAGCTGTGTTTCCTGTTTAAAGATTCTCCTTATGCCTCATCAGAACTAGTGATTCAGCAGGAAATTTTATGACTATTTTTTCTTTAATCATATTCAAGTGGAAAGACGTTACGATATCTTCGAAGTGGCTTAGTCAATGAAGATAGAATTAAATATCCATAATTCTAGGATTTAGCAGGTATAGAATACAAATTGTATTTCCTCAAACTTAAATAAATTTAGCTTTATATATGTCTCTTTTATGTTCTTCATATAACACAAAATGAATATCTCTGAGAAAAATATTAATTATCTTAGACTTGGATTCTCTTATGAAATATTTAATAACTTCATACCAGAAAGTATGAGGCCGCCTTGGGAACATTTGAGAACAAATATTAAACTTTCATCTGATGAAAATGTAATATTACTAAACTTAAACATGAAAATAACTCTTTTCAAGTAGAGCAGTAATTTCCAACATTTTCCATCTTTATGGCACACATAATCCAATTGCTAAAATTCTGCAGCCTATCTAACAAAAAAAAAGGTATAATTTTGATTCATTCACATCAGACAGCTATTGTTGTCTTGGCTGTTATCATTTTTTCGTTTGACAATCTAAGGCAGAAAAGAAGCTCAAGGCCTCTGATTAGTCAGGTATTGCATGTTTTAAAAATTATTGTGGCCCACCAGTTGAAAATTACTGAAATAGCCCTAGCTGGTTTCGGTCAGGATAGAGCATCGGCTTGAAGACTGGGTTTGATTTTGGTCAAAGGTACATACTCAGGTTGTGGGCTCCATGCCCAGTAGGGGGCATGCAGAAAGCAGCTGATCAATGATACTCTCTCATCATTGATGTTTCTCTCTCTCCCTCTCCCTTTCTCTTCGATATATATATAGATATATAGATATATATCTATATATATATATAGATAGATATAGATAGATATAGATATATAGATATATAGATATATAGATATATAGATATATAGA